>CM030375.1:11719471-12247270 GCA_003604175.2 Clonorchis sinensis
ATAACAGCTGCGGTGTTATTCGACTGAGCGTTCATATTACTTCCGCTAACAGTGACTGGGGTAAGCTGTCCTGCGACCGATGGGGCTATCCCTCCTGTGATTCCGGTTGTTTGGTAATGCTGGTGTTGTTGCAACGCAGCAGTCACCTGTTGTTGAGACAGCTGGGCATAAGGCGAGGCCGTAGCTGATGCGGCTGATGGCAAGTAGAGCGTTGTACCTCCACCTGGCTGGGGTAGCATCATTGTTGCATACGGAGCCGTAGCCTGAAATCAAAGTGTTCAAGGTGCTGAATGCTGTATTCGCCCAAAACAAACTAAAAATTCAGGCACATACCGAAAATTCTCCAGAGTTCACGAGAGCTATCAACAAATGAAATTACTACACAACATTAGTTACGCTTCCGTTAAGTCTAAAGCATAGCTTCCATAAAATCTCAAGAGCGTTGAGCACCAAAGAAACTGAAGATAATGGTAACAAAACTTGAGCTGGTTCAGTGGTTAAGGCGCGACAGTGACAGATAGCTTCTCGAATGCCCCTGTCTTGGCTTGGACATTTTGGCAGTATCTCAGTCACCGTGCTTCGTTTGGGTTGCATGGCAGCTATGCATCGAAAGTGTCACCGCTACACGATGTTTTCACTCATATGGAGTGAGAACGGGTTAGTTTGTGATTCATTCCGCTGTTGAAGAGAACTTCCGTAACTCAACTTGCACAGATGATGTTTAATTTGTTCGATTAGCAGGATAAACCTAAGAGCCACTTAATGTTATTGAGTTTTAGGTCTATCCTATTGACGGTAGTGGACAGATTGATGAGAAAGTTTGTGCTTGAAGTCGGCTGAAAATAGTACTTTCAGTTCTGTCACACCTACGGCGAGCTGAAGCGCACTGGATAAACGTGGTCCACATTTCAAACTTATAGGGCCACGGAACGGTCACACGTAGCCGGTAAATTCGAGGGATGATTTAAATACAACCATATAAGACTGAGTCTAAGTGACAGCTTGCAAGGGAATGCACCAACTGCACACAAATTTCAATGAAGTCAATGCTCAGAAACAGCTGAAGGGATCCTGGATGAGATGAGCTGACAGTGATCAGAAAATGTAACTATTGACACATTCGGTCAACAGCATAAAACAGCTGACCCTTCCAAGTTTTCTGAATGATTCATAAGTCCTTACTTTTGAATGGTCCGCACCAAAGGGGAAGTTCAAAGATGAATTTCCGCTTTTAATGTAGCTCATTCTTATAGTTTCACGGCCTTCAAGTCAAAAAAAGTGCATTCGATTTCGATATTACGCACACTGATTCGTTACGAGGTAGTCCTCAGAGGCGACGCACATCAGCCTTACACCCTTGGTAGATATGGGACATTTCAGGAAAACTATCCTGTATGTTTGCTACCGTCAAACTGAAGTGTGGAATGGGGAAAGACCAGGATGCCATTCGCAGAATTGTGAGCTGCAAATCAAAACTGACACGGCCTCTTCAAACATCCACCGGAACCTCGTACGAATTGGATATGACCACAACCTGTTCTGTTTGCCGAATTTGATGGGACAGAACTTTAACGCGATATTCTTTCCGACCCTGAATAAACTTGCCGGCAGCGTGCAGCGATACCACAGTGAACACGATAAAGAACGGGATAATCACGCACCTATTCACCACAGCTCCCTCTGTTTCAGTGCTATAGCCAAGCCATATAAAAGGAACTGATATCCAAAGAAGCTAATAAATGTCTGCCTTTTTTTCAGCTGAGTGTCTCCTAAGGCAGGATGAGTTGACCAGAAACGTCCCGAACAGCAGACGATCACGAGCGCCAATTAATTGCCAGATGTACATTTTATTAGCTCTTGTGGATCGAGATTGATGAAATTTCGCACGAATTGCAGTCAGTCTGCAAAAGATCTTCAGTTATCAAAGTCGCACCTACAGTATATCAAAGCACGGTGCATAAGCACAATTGTTCGTCGAAGATATTTTCAGCGCGTTAGGGATAGGGAATATTCAGCCTACTTAAACGAACTGACTGAAGTTCAGTCAATCGGATAGCACAAAAAGCACGAGAACAGCCTGATAGTCGCCTTCTTACCTATCTATTCGTATAAGCATGAGATGTACCTACAGGCGAAGAAATCATCACTGTCAGCTGTAAGAACCGCGTACCTGCCGTACAGTGGTTGTACCTGCCACAGTTTCGTTCACCGATGATTTGGGGAGGTGGGGTAGGTAGCTGTGCATTGGAGGCAGGCGCTGATAAATTGGTTCGTAAATACAGCCTTGTCAGTGGATTGTTGAGTGGGGGGAAGTGGGAAGGGAGCTATGCATTCAAGGCAATAGCTTGAATGCACGAACGTCATTGAGGGCGCGACTCGGCCATGTCTGACAATGTCTCTAACCATTGATGTGGCCCGTCTCGGGGTCAACATCCAGGAAGACGGCAATGAGCAGAGCAACTGATTGGTTGTTGATCAGGTAGCTGTTGATCTGTTCACCGAGCATGGCAATTGACTTGCAAACGTTTCGTCAGCATACGAAGATCCGCCCAACTGCGCACTGATGTCTCCTAGGATGGTGACGAAACGTTTGCAAGTCAATTGCCATGCTCGGTGAACAGATCAACAGCTACCTGATCAACAACCAATAAATTCACCCGAGCTACCAGTATTTCGACACATTACCAGCGCAGTCGAGTTGGCTGGTAATGGCCTTTATACTTCGCTGCCAAGTCATTGTTGACCGTTTCTGGCTCGTTTCCACCCTTCACGTGGTTTTGCGAAAAGAACCCTTCGAGGAAGTCGGTCTACTCACATGTGCTGCACGTGGCAAAGAAAATAAATGTTGAAATCCGAATATCCGGGAAAACAGAAAATGGCATCAACTGGTCCCGATTTTACCATAAATCATCGTAATCACCATCGTGTTTTCGCGAAACGCTCAACACGTACCTCCTACTTAGTCTTGTATGCAGCAGTGCTTGGAAGCCGCTATCACTCGAACAAAACCATTAGTCATTGGCCAGGGCCTTTGCAGTTCCTGATAAGTATTCCACAAAAATCACACAACGACCATGTTTCTCAAGCATAACTTCCACAATTTTAATTTTGGAAAAATGAAACTAAATTTAAACATTTTAGCTTCCAAAAATTTCCAAGGACGATCAAAGAAGAGTAGAAAAATAACCTCTATTTCAAACGCAGATTGGCTGCTGATCGACCGTGGGGAATCTGTGGGAATCCAAAGGTCAAACACACTTTAGAATTCTTCATCTAACCCTAACTGAACTTCAACACCATGACAGTGGCCTAACTGATGTTTCCTCCCGGATACATGACAATGAAACTCATCAAATTATAGTAAAATAACGCCTAATTAGACTGAACCAGATATGAATTCACTACGCGGTGTGACTAGGATAGTTAATCTTGATATATTATAGAGGCACCTTACAGGATACGTCTTTCTTATCCAAAACATTACAACATTGCCCCTCCCCCTCTTGATTTCATTTTGAAAGATCCTACGAGCACTGAAGGAACAAGCCAAACGAATTCACGGCCAGTGGGTCGTCGGCCTCTAAATCATTGAAGCAGACCTTGATCAAGGTTACAAGTTCTCTCTCCAATTTATGATATGCATTGAACTGATTTATCGTGAAAACAAATAGTGGAGTGAATTTCAGTTGTTCGATCGCACTGTCGCCAGAAGCAACACCCTAATTTTAGGTCCGGATCCAATAGTGTACTTATCATCTGACATTTTATTATAATACAAGTAATTCTGGTTTTGTTGTCACGCGCTATTTTGCAATGTGCGGGATATATATGTCTCAGTAACACGCTCGACTCGCATGTCAGATGTTCGGAGTTCAAACCCTTGCTCGGCCATTGGATACGCAATGTTGATGGGCTCTAATAAGAGCAAAACTCAAGTCCAGTGCTTTCCCCCTTTGGTGTGGACTCACCAGAATAATTACGCCAGGACAGGACGACCATTCAAACGATGGTGAGCGAATGTGAATACATATCCCGCAACTCCCCACAGCAACAATAACTTAAAGGCATCAAGGTTCAGCACGACTACGTATCCAGATAGAGCAACAGATAGCAGAAACTATTTAGGGATAATTTCATTCCTTATTTCCGGTCAAATTAGGCAGCTTCGAATGGTTGAGACCTAGGGTATTACAACCAAGAAAGAGCAAGCACTGCCAGCCGGTGCAATGTGTGAGCATGCACGATCGACCTTCAGTCAGTAGCGGTCAAATGCCCCTGCTCTCTTCGGTTCTGCTCTCACAACTGTGCAAACACGTACGGAAGCAACACTCACCTCCTGCCCAGTCACCACCAGATCTTCCCAGTTCACAGGCCCCGGTGAACACATTACAAACTTTTCACTTTCGGCACAGAGTTGGTTACAGTCGGCAACGTTTTTTCGGCACGCGATAAAGTTTGCGCAGAAATGGTTATCAACAACAGAAAGCTTGCACTAATCATTTTGAGTGGTTCGCAACCCGTGCATACATGTGGTTGACCCTGCCAGGAAAAATTACACACTCATCACAATATGGATGATTGCAAGGTGAACCCCAATCTTCTGTGAGTTCCGATTCGAACTGTCTCATGAAGAACCGATTTTCGCTAGTTTTTCCACATAAGTTATTGCACATAAGATCATGAATTCGTTTGAAATTAGTCCCTCAGCATTTGTTTGTATGTACTTTGTAACCCCATCTTCCAAATTTAGACTATGTTTATGCGTCGGCCTTCTACCAGTCTGCAGAGTTTCGAGTATGTTAAGCTGGGATCGATGCACAGCGCACACAGTCCAATCCACCTTTCTGATGTTAAAGTTGGTGGAATTTGCATTCTAAATCATTTCAAAACTTATTGGTAAAAGACGTCACAGGAGCAAGGAGACGCAGATGTTTGCGTATTCTCATATCCTTGAAATCAAGTGACACTTAATGTCCTCTGTGTATGCACAATGCATTAAAACTGTGATCCCAAGGGACCTACCCCAGTCATCTCAACTGTTGGGCACTCCACGGCTCTTCACGTGCACTCTCAATCAGATTAGTTACATTCGTAGTCTTTAATCCATGGACTTCTCCCAATGCGATGGAAACAAGCAGAACCTTGCGGCATTGGATGTGCTCAAAATAAATAATCGAAACATAAAGTGCCAAAACACTGTTTGGTGCAAGACGAACAGCAGCCTTCTTAAACCTTGGAGATGACACTTGTTTGTAACAGCTGGAACGCAAAACGCCAATTTGAAATATCGTCATAGACCTTTGAATTCCTCCGGCATCTCGACCAATGCCGTGAACCATTTTCAACAAGCCTTATTCCATGAAATTAACGCGGGACAGTGGACGCGACGCCGACCCACAGCGCACAGTTGCGTACTTAATCTTATGAAGAGTGCGCCACACCGGGCTAAATACTTTTGTATATATGGGAACCCTCTAACACAGCCTTTTTGAAGATGTTCTGAAAGACACTTAGATCACACCATAGAACAGTGTTTTAAATACGTCAAATATCGGAATAGACCAAGGAGGGGCCGTACCGAGGAATCTGGAGACCGAGAAAATGTCTGAAAAACTCCATTGAGGATACCAATGTCCGCACCGAGTTTCTCGATTTAAGGTGATACCTACTGAGAGCTCATAATTAACAGGATGGGGATAGCCAGGTAATAGGGATCTCACGCGAACGCATTTTGCTCTATTTAATATGGTCGTCAGCGATACCGGGTTTAAGCGACGTCAGTGCCGGACCTGTTGCGTAACGAATGTATTCTGTGGATCAACCTGTGCAGATGTAAGCCCGGACAATAATGGACCCGCCGACATGTCTCCAACACTGGTTCACAAAGCATCCTAATCTGGTCAAGGGTAAAAAGCGCGAACAGATTGGTTCGCTTTGACAAGTAAGAGGGACTATACCATGATGGGCTATTGTTTGCACGTATACGATGGTCCCCGCTTTCTTTTATCAAATGCTCAACGCCTAGCACCATTGACCTTGCGCGAACGTGAACCATTTCCTACTTCCTAACCATCGAGACAATGTAGACCCTCGCACCTCCGGGCACCAGAATACCGTGCCATTAGACGTTAGGGCAAAACAGCCCAAAAGTAGGTTCGTTCGGTCGGGAAACTCGAGAATAAAGCGACCAAACCGCCCTCACAAACAAGTTTGTTGCTGTTACTTTGTATACTTTACTCATTTCAGTCTAGACCTTCATATCCCGGGAAACTGTATGCATACGATTTAACTGCTTAATGAGTATAGGCCAATACAAACTTGCAGATTGAAAAACAGTCAGTAAAACTGAATGATAAAGGTCAACAGATGTGTATCTCTACCAGAATGACGACCCCCAGGAAAGAGCGAGCCTCAAACCTATGCAGTACGCATAACATGCTCTAAGGAACTTACTTGGGTTAGCATAGGATATTCCTGTCCGGGTAATGAAAAGACAGCCATTCCGTTCTGAATACTGTAAGGCATTGCACCACCGGCGAAAAACAAAGCAGCCGGCAAGTCTGAAAGGAAAATAAGGCGTTAAACAAAACAGCTAAAAGCAGAGTAAACAAAATATCAAACTCAACCAACTGCGGCGGTGTGATGCGTCTTTCAACTTACCCGCTCTGGGGAACATTTGCTGCAAAATAGGTTAGCCAGAGTGAATGAAAAATAGAGAAATGTCATCGCCCTTCCACAATAATATATGAGGTGGCAAAGATCAGAAGACCTGAACGCCGTAACATGCATACTGTGAACACAGCATCGATGGGTCGTAAGTCACTCAGGTTTTCTGGGGCTTTCAAAGCAATCCCCAGGATAGCTGAGCAAAATCTATCCACAGCAGGGAAAATAACGTCAAGCAAGAAGAGTGAGGAGAAAAGTCCGATGATTCTTCCCGTTCATCGATGTAAGATATGAAGTAGCAAAGAAAATAGAAGAGTGAGGAGAAAAGCCCGATGATTCTTCCCGTTCGTCGATGTAAGATATGAAGTAGCAAAGAAAACTGTACCATCTGTCCCCTATGCTTCTAGCCTTGTTCACCAAGTATGAAACCCACTGAAAAATAGACAGAATTCTCTGCTAGTCCCTTCTAGGGAACATTGAGAGCCATGTGTCACCTGTCAAAGCAACGACTACCGGCTCAAACGGATTATCAACTGCCCTCTACCCGGCCCTGGTCTAATCACTACAGGATCCCTCCACTCTATAACTTCATTTGTAGTTTCTAACTTTCAAGATCACACAAATGGTGAGGAATGGTGAATGCGGGGGCAAAAAACGACCAGTGACACAATAGAGACTAATGAGCTATATTCAGTAAATATTAACTACTTACCTGCTTTCGGATTGCATGACCGATGTTCAATTTGCGATCTTTGAAAATCAGTGTCTCAGACTAAAGTAGATCAACGAATGAGGGGAAATTACTTCATTTTTTATTATCTTTTCAGCCATCTCTTGGCTTTCGAAAGTGACAAATCCGTAACTCCTATTGAAGGGGACAAATAACCAGACTGCAAACAAATTACCCTTTTGAAACACCAAGACGATCGCTAATGATCTTGACATCTTTGACTTGTCCAAAACTGGAAAAAAAGCTCTTCAGCTCCTGTTCCGTTGTCTAATTGTTATTAAGGATAGAAGGTTAAAGCCTTACATTTGAGGGGATGCCACCCACAAAGATTCGATTGGGAATGAGCGTGCCGAACTTTGGAGGATTCGATGAGCCGCCGGTTAGGGAATGACATGCAGTGGGAACAAGAGCCGTCTCCGCAACAAATCTGTCAACGCGATCAGCCGACTGTAGGTTGAGTCCAGCCTGAATCGAAACGCGAACGTTAGGAAGGTCAGAGACTAGCAGTTGCCGGGACACCCTAACACCAAAAGAGGACGACACTCACCATGACTACCAGCGGCTACGGCGGAAAGGTCCGAAAAGAAGTAAGGCCTCACTGGTCTGTCTCCTAAATCAATGGGCTACTATGCGTGGGTGGACCAGGGATATGGAAACGGTGGGGGTACAATCATTCGAAGAATATCAGTTTGAATGGAAGTTCCCACATACTAACAAGCAATATTATTCAAATTAATATTTACTCCCGACAGAATGCGAAAAATTCTGTTTTATGCCCTCCAATTTTTAAGTATTAGAAATGATGATACCCCTGATTTCAATTTCAGGTGCATCGAACTCAATTGACGCCCCATGGCCTGAACGACCTAATCGTGACACCGGCTCGGTCTCACAGCCTATTGGCCTATTGGTGCTCAACCAATCAAAGTCACGCCTGCTGTGGGCGCCCGGGCCGAGTGTCTCTTCGCACGGTCAGCCTTCGATGAAGTTTGCGGTCATACGAAGGAGCACACGCGGAGGTTGGTGGCAGTTTACGATAGCTTTCCAGCTGGAACATGATGGCAGGGGTAGAACTAGGTTATGGGTGGATTAGCGGCATCATAATGAGGGCCGACAGGCCCCCTCTTCTTCTGGTGCGCACAGATAAAGCTCCTATACATGGGCGAATGAGATATGCGCGTTTCCACTTTGTGAAGGGTATCTTCGGTCGTAGGTTCACGAACTACATAGTTTTAATTATTCAATGCTGAGTGACCAGTGATGACAGATACCTTATCTAGAAAAGATGATTTGTCTTGTAAGCATTACTCGGAAGTCAGACGTGTAGAGCGTAATTAGGAAGACCCTTGTCAGAGCTGTCACAACTCCTATCGGGGTTCCACCACAGCTTTGGGAATATGTCACAGCGGGAGCAGAAACAACCAACTGAGGAAGCGTGTTCCGGTCGCTAAGTACATGGGTCAAGAATGAACTGTTCGGACGGAGTTAACACCGAAAAATTTCCACTGATGCCCACAAGCTGGTCCAGTGTTACTAGGCCGTTTCTCCGAGCTACCGTGCACAAGATGTCAAGTGTAGGTTAAAGACCAATGTTTGAGGAAAGCCAGGGAAAATATATCCAAATGGCTAAGGTGGTGTCAGTAACTCAAGTAGTATAAATCTGGTGGGGATTGTGAAGCCTGAAACCTCACCAAGACGTCAGATTGTTCTTTCGTCAAAGGAGATAATGCAGGATGATTACACTTTAAGTTTGGTCATACGTGGAAAGTAGAAAAACTCTCCCGGAAGGCTATTCGGGAAAGCCGACATCCACTAGGTCCTAGCGGATCCAACCCAGGGGCGTATTTCTTGCGGGATCCACAACACGCTCAAGATTTGAAGGTAGCATGCTGCCGACATCTCTCAATTGGCTAAGAGAATATCATATCACTTTAGTTAAGCTGTATTCTGAGTTTAAAGTGATTCCTTACATAGAGAACATCCTTCGGAAATGCGAAAAGTTGTCTTTATCTGGAGTTACCTCTATATGGCGAAGTGCATTTATTTCGAGTGCTACTGTCCCAGTATTCCAAGTAATTCAATTATATCAACAGTGCATTCGCCAGCCAACGAAAACGTTATAAACTTCGCACTTCAGCTAGTTCGAATTGGGAAGCTCGACCGGAAATGCGACAATTTCCTTAACATACCCATATGTCTACATCTTCCTCACTTTAAATGGCAGCAAATGCGTTCTCGTTTTTGGAGAAAAAACTGGTGGTGTCATATGTTTACAATGGATGGTCACTTTCGCGGTTTACGGGTGGGTGGTCATGACAGACCTAATTTTTACATGCTGTTTATGAGCACACAGCGAGGTGCCAGGGGTCACAAAATGTTTATGGGAAGCATACTGCAGCAGGTACATGTTCCCATGTTGTTTCTCCTTGTTCTAGTGCTCGGCTTTGATCATATCCTGCTGTTTTTCTACGTGACAGCTTCGCGTAGAAACAACTGTCTTTAATCTCATTTATTCAGGAATAAAGAGTATCTGGATTAGCTTACTGGCCCAATTTTTACTCTTAAATGAAAATCCTACATAACGATGTTGAGGAGATAGTGGTACCTTCACATCAGCTATGAGTATTGTGCACTAAATTATTTACACACGTTAATGGACATTCGCACTCTGTTTTATCGGATGAAGGCTGCCAGCTACACAATCTCGTGGTGTCGGGAAATGGTCTTCGTAGAACATATCGTGAAACTTATAAACGGTGGTTATGAGGAGGCGGTATTTATACAGGAGGATTTTATGACGAGACTGACTTTATTGTCCATCTTTTTAGCAAATCCATCGGCCACGACGATCAGGGTGCACATATGTAATCACACAGCTTACTATATCTATCCCACTCACTTTTGTTGTCACAACTAAGAGATTTTCGTGAGTCCGACCACTTGGACTTTGAAAACACTCAGTTGTTGTGACGAAATACAAATTTTCCTTCTGGCTTCGCGCGTTTTTATTGGAATCACTCACTTTCGTTTGCAAGGGGATCTCGTTGAAACGAGGGTCCTTTTCAATGCAATTTAGACCACAGTCGCTGGCGCTGGGACTGCATACTTGTGCACTATAAAGTTGGTCTTTAGGACGCTCTGCTTTACATGACAAAGAAAAAGGACACGAGTGAATATTGCAAAATCAGTGGGGGGGAGATGGAAACAGCAGTGATATCACTCAACATGCGGCAGTACGTAAACGACTGTTACTTCTGATGATCGGATATTCTGCGTAGAAAAACTGCCCCATCTGCCACATTTGGAAATGAGGAAAGGGTCGAATGTTGAAACATCTGCATACCCCATCTTCATTACCCAAGTACCTCCCAGCTTTTTGGCCTTAAGGTCAAGCTATCGCCTCACATTACAGCGAGCACCTAGGAGGTTCACGTGTGGGTGAAGAACTAGAAAATTCAGCCATACTATTTTCATTACCTCATCATCTGTGACCAAGTTTGGACTGAAATTTCATACAAGCCGGTTTACCACTTGTCAGTCAAAATGGCACAGGATGTGACGGTGTAGGCCATAATGGACAGCCTAATCACGTGGTTACCAGTATTGTCATTCACAGGTTAAAAATGGTGCCTGGCTGTTACCAGTCAGATACCTGAATATACTTACGTTAGTTCACTTTGAGAGCTAGAAGGTAGGCCAGTCTGAGTAAGCAGATGACTCGCGGAGCACGTGCGCACGCGTGATACAGCTGCACCAGGAATGTCAAATCCGGTTAGAAGAATTTGGTTAATTAAAGCACTCAGAAAGCTTGTGTTTCAGATAACATTACTTGTGCTTAGGTAGCCATTCTGCAGTCTTTGTGTCGAGGACAAGATCCTCCACTGTTCTGAAATAAAGAAAGCTGTTTTTCAAACTGACCTGAAGTCTATCACGGTTGAGGAAGCTCGGACGTCCTCTCATTTGAACAAGTTTTTTTGCAGACTGTAAGCAAATTGCTCCGTGATATGAATTTCGGTCATTTGTCTCGAAAGGTTGGCGATTATTTTTTCATGGCATTGAGTTCGATTTCATCGGCGTTTAATCCTTACAAGTTGAATTTGCTTATTTGCTTCGCAACATTTTGCGCAGAAAGTGCGATTTACATCTGTCAAGTATATCGGCATATGGTGTACCGGGTGTACAGGTTTCATGCACATGCAAAGCAGTACAAATCGATGTACCCCGCGGATTTGAAGACCATGCACGCTACTAGAATGAAGCCATCCCTGATCAGCCACATACTAACAATGGCGTGTTGAACTGAATAAGTGAGGAGATTTGCCTCCTTAAAAATTGCGAAATGACTTTGCGCAGATGCGAGATAACAAGATCGCAACCTTGTTTCGTTCCCTTATCGATTTCTTACTAGGAAAGGTAGTTGATCAAATTCACACCCGATCGTATACGAATTTCCCTGGTCGGCTGAGATTCCACAGCATGATCGTTTGTTGCCTGGACCGAATGCTTTTTTAAAGTTTTCCAGCAGTCCTTGAGGCTGTTGACTCCATTGGCGATATCCCTACGCTACTGGCTTCCAGGCATGGATTTCAGCCTCTTCAAAGTCTACACAGTACTTCAGGAACGTCTTCCTCCATATTGTGAACTGCGCATGTGACAAGCTGAACTGTTGTCTGTTGTACACGAAAGAAGGTCCGCGGTAGTTGTCGATCTCCTGCCAATTGGCTCTCACTTTACAGGACGAAATTATGATTCGACTGTAGAACCTTTGAGAACCATCTTTGTCAACCCGACATCCGGATGAAGTAGCAAACCGGACTTTTGCGTATACGAAAACCAATTAATGACAATTTAGCCATTATTAGGCACAAGGCGATTTTTCGATGGCCACTCGTGTAAGCTTGGAAGGTTTGGATCGTTGGTGCATTTCCCCCATTCTTTTCCCGTCTGACGACCCTTGGCTTTGGTCTAGGCTGACAAAATGGCAGTATGTGAAAGATCAGAAGATCTACTGTTCTACCGTCTGGCCGATCAAACTTAGGACTACCTCTACAAACCTGCATAGTATGCGTTTGCTTGAAGATAAAATATGCAAAGCGCCCTGTCGGTGAAGTCACTCCATGCTGATTATCTAAAAGGCAGCTATTTTACTCCTGGCAAGAACAACCAGAGTAGCGTGCCCGACGCATCTTCAGAGAGATTCAAACCCAAAGCCTTACAGAATGGATCTGCCATGATCGGCAGTGTGATTGCATCCCACTTTGACAGTATGTGGGGGCACCACAGGTCATAGTATAACCGGAGTCTAAAGTTACTGCCTTTAACTTAAACGAATGCCCAGGGCAATTACCCATAACAAGGAAAACTGATCAGAATTTACTTAGAAACCAACCTGCGGTCGGTTTCTACCTACTCTCAGATGCCGTACTGCCGTACTCTCTCAAGCCGTACTGCCTATCTCAGCTTCATATTTCTTAGAGTTAAAGTTGCAACGTACTTACTAGGATATATTTCGTTTCAGTCCTCTCACACGTATCTTGCTTGCTTCTGTGTAGACCTGGGTTGTTTGGCAGTCTACCAACTTTCTGCTTCCAAAGGGTTGTATTGAAGGTGCACAACGGAAAAGCGCCACATTCCGAATTCCTGAATATGTTTTTGATGGCCTATCACTCAAAAAGTTACAACTTTCCTCCGTATATTCACTCTTTCAGCTTGCACCTGAAGCTTTCATACAGCCTTACTTGTTCTCACCGATCACGGTTTTGCTGGGACTATCTGCTGCCATGAGCTGGAGTCGAATATATCAGTTGTGTACGGTTACGAAGCAATCTCAAGACCATGGTACAATTTTGCTTGCATGGTGGCTATTCGGATTACTTTGTTCATACTTTACTGACTCGAGTATCCCAATGATCAGTCCAACAATCTACGTCTTTATCATCCTGTCTGTGGCCTTGCTCCTCACTCTGCTTCTCTTCATAATTCCTCACGTAACTTTCTCAGACCAGAAAACCACCCAAGAACTCACGTTATTGCCGTTTCTGTGAACTACCTATTTTTCCTATTGAGAACATGATAATAAGTAAAGGCAAAATTTTCAACAAGTTAGCAGTAATAAGAGACCAGACAGACGCCGGACAGCTGAGCTTCCCGAGACCTTTTACTCTTGTTCAAACTTACCAGGCAGTTGCAGAGAGCTGAACCTGCCATGTGATCATTGGGCAAGAAATTTTGTTCTGCTAATCTTATGACAAAGTGGTTGGTTGATGAAAAAATAATTGGCTGCATTTCACACTTTTTCGGGTATGAGAAAAACGAGAAACAAAAGGTCCGAGGCTTTAACTGACTCGTTACCATCTATGGTTTCAAGCGGCAATTGGATCGGTTTTCAAAACTTGTTAGACCGTGTGAATGGGTCAGAAACTTCCCTAATTATTCAAAAGTTGGTCATCTAACAGCATTACTGGTGGTAGTTCATGATCAACCATAATCTTGCAAATCTCTGTTTGCTCTCAGTAAGAGTGCTGGTAGCTCAGGCTGTACATGTAGACATTAGTCTGTTGGTAGAGCTGAACAGGTTCATTGTAGAAGTTGGAGCATCTATTGAGGTAGCAGAATCGATGCATTTTTGTGCCGAAGTGGAGCACTGCGTCAAGGGAGTGGGCGGCGTACAGAGCTGCATGCAATATATGTTCTGTGTTGAGTCCCAGATTTAGAATCTCGAGTCGCATACATGCTAGACGATTCCGGATATCATAAAGGAAAAGTGGGTTGTGCCAGTAGGTTGTACCAGTAAACATACAAAACAACATCGGTCCCACGCGCTTGTGGACTTAACAACACGTAGGCAAGACTGATAAGTGACGAGCGCAGCGCCGTGCCCTCACATCAGATAACGGTGAGAGGAGCGAAATCCCTGTGGTATTGTGGGACGTCGTTTTTCTACCTGATGCCAATCTCATGACCATGACTTATGACGAGGGATCAAGTCAGGACAAGTCACAACAAGTCGAGCGGGCGGATTAAGAGCGCGGATGGGTGGATAAATGAGCTTATTTCTACATGCATACGCAAGCAATTCAGTGTTGGGTGGTCCGTCATTGTGGGAAGAAAAATGGCTAATGCGAGGTATTTGCAATTGGAAAGAAAAGAAATGGAATTTGATAGAACTACATATTTAGTAGGTAAAGGAAGTTGGAGAATAATAACACTATCAATGCTACGGATTGACAGAATGATGACAGATGAGGATGAGGACGATTCACCGATATCCAACACAATTCACTTGGGCCTTCGCCAAGCAGTACACGTATACAAAAGCCCGCGACCAATTATGGTGTCACGCCCTCGTCTCAAAAACAACCGCACAGATCAGAAAATGTATAGTAGATCAAACGGAGCGGAGAGCACAAGATTTTTCTGATCGCAGTTGTTGCGAAACATGTCTTTTAGACCCAAAAAGATCAATGGATTGAAACTTTACTGCCTCCCGCTCATACAGGGCATCCGGTGAAGCAAGAAGACTAGCAAACATACCGAATTCTGGAAGCTTGAACATCTTACCTTAAAACAACACCCAAACAGACTGGAGACATGGAATTCAGCAAAACAGAATGTTTGCCAAAAAACAGACATGGCATTTGGTCAGACTACCGAAGGTGGTTCATATGTGACGGCTGTAAACCAAATTTTAGAACTTTGAGAAAAAAGAAAAAACCTTTCACTCAGAGAGAGGTCCTCCCTCGGAAAAGCGATACAATGGAACAAACATTTTAATCGAAGACTCATAAAATTGGAAGTAAACACAGATTCCGACAAATTTAAGAAATGAAACAACTATATATGTAACTGACTCCGAAGATCGTGCCTGGGGAGAGATAACTAAGCCGGATTGTCTTGCTTCGTTGGACTGCACACGTATGGCCGCTTGTTCACCCCAGTGCAACAGATACAGGTACGTTTCAGGGGCAGAGCATCTCACGGATGATAGATGCGATTCCACTAACACCGTCCGGGTGGTGCGAATCTCCGATCCCCCAGACGTCCGGGTTGGAACGATGCGTCAGCACAACGCAGCAGAGGCCACGTTGCCGCAATTCGAGATTTAGCTACGCCCCTTGTGGGCTTTCCACACTATCGTGTGAGAGTGAAGCGCGATGAGACAGCAGAGGCCCAGCTAGTGCTATGTCAACCGGCGGTTAAGTCCTCTGAGGCTTTTAGACCGTGTGGAGGCTTCACAGCAGGTCCGCCCACCTATGTACAGCGCTCAAAGGAGCGCCGTGTGTGAAGTTTGCACTGCATCCATTCGCATAGTGCTAGGTGGGAAGCTGCTGTCAAACTTGACCATAGTTGATGCAAGAAAGTTGCATTTTCCGCATAAGTAGATCATAGTGATCAGCAAGGCATGCACATACATAGGATTCTGCCAAAAGAATTAGGGAACCAAGATGTTACACAAATTTCTTGTGGAGCTGTGCAACGACTTTAGAATTAGTTGCGTTAAAATATCAACCATTGGGGTCAATGCTGACGACCCGGTAGTTCTGGTGCTGACTGATGCTCGCGGATGACCTGATAATTACCAAGACTTGAACGTTGAGGCTAACTGGATGACAACAGTAACGACTGGGTTCGATCCAGAAAAACTAAGAAACTCGAAACTTCGGGATGTGGACAAGTCCCGTTGATAAGCGACCTGTGTGAGTGAAAAAGCCCCATTTTCAAGATTTCCGGAATCCAACCACATCTTCACCAAGATGATATCACACATTACATTCAAATCTTTGGACAGCTCGTCTGCGATGGGTATCCTTCGCCCTGTCGGGATTTCAACTTCAGAAATCTGAAATGCACTGGGAGCGTGCGTGCACGAGGATAATTGCGTCAGGACTGGATGAGGACCGTTAAACCGAGAGTGATGTGAACATGCTTTCTACAAACCTTGCACTCACCTAAAGTCCTACCTACATACTGATTAGTTGGAACTTTTGGTCAGTGAGACAAGTCAGCCGAATTCAATAACAAGGCATTTGTGGCGACGGAGGCATTTTAAACCTATGAACTTCTACAGGATTTGCATGAAAACGCAGTTTAAGGATTGTGGACCATTTTTGTAGTGTGTGATAAACACTAGTTTAAGATAGTAGGGTACCACCAACATTATCCTAATCCCTTTTTCTATTGAAGTTCATTTTACCCATTGTGTGGACGTAATGCACTACTCACAAGGTTGCTGAAAACTCTTCGACAGCCCACGACCGGTTTCGCCCTTCTTGGGGCTGATCAGGTAGGCGCCGTCCCCGAGTTTCCGTCAACCTTATGTTCTACTTGAACCCAAATTGGACTGACTGCGAGAAATACACTCATTTGCATATCAATTTGGTTTGGACGGAGACTCAGCTGGAACTCAGCTGAATCTCCGTTCATGATGTATAGCGATAGCTCGACTATCGTACCAACGGAAACATGAGTCGTACCGATGCAGCACACTCAATTGCTTAATAGCATCATAAACGAGAGATTCAGTTGTGTTCGGAGTGAGTCACCCTCAAAGCCAAATTGGTATGCAAAAAGTGTATTTGGCTTATTTTACTCATGTTTTATCGGTTTCTTTTTCCAAATAAACTACTTGGCAAAAGTTATCCCCTGAGGTCTATCCATCCAGATGCTGTCTTCAACGTTGCGCATCTATGCGAGACAACAAACGTATGAAGGTGTGCACGTCATTGTCCAAACTCTTCATATATACTTATTGCCAAATTCTCCCCGTTTTCCGCTTCCCTTAGTGGGCAGTGTGCCACAAATGGTACGGGATTGTAATGGACCAAAACTCTCAACGTTTTTGGAGTCGTAGATCTAAAATGGACGTCGTTTGATTTTGTTTGACACCAAACAATTTATTCTTTTTAGATTGTGTCGTATGGAAATACTGTCGACTGCAGGAAGCAGAAACCAGTCTGACAGTAAGCTTGAAAGGTATACTGGTAGGCTGATTTCTCAAGAGATAGTTTCCAAAAATTAGCAAGAGAAGACAGGAATACAAACAGAAGCCCCTTAAGGAAGTTTATCCATGGAGAAAGTCAAAAAGTGCAGATGTTTCTTTATTCAAGGGTTTCACAGATCCACGTACAAATAACTGGTTAACCGGGGACATGCTAGAGTGTGGAGATCTGAGGGATGGATTGGTCTACCTGCCAAGTAAGAGAGCGGAAACTTTGCTGTTTAATAGTAGCTTGAAGAGATTTCACTTTAGCTTTTGTCCTGTAAATGAAGCCAATCTATGCGGTAGAGCTGTTTTATTCTTATTGGGAATCATGAGCAGTGTACATCTCATGAAACTCCAGTAGGGAGTCGTTTGATAAATAAGAAACCCAAGTCTTCAAACTTCAAACAAAACCATCAAGCCTACCAAGGCATACCCACGTCACCGCACTTTATCATGAAGGGTCTCATCACAGCTGAAGGACGGAATGCACCCGTCTGTATTGTTAACGGGCACCATTTTCCCGTTAGATGTTCCGAGCTGGTGTTCTGATTGGTTCTGAAATGAGCCAATGCACATTCAATATACTAGTCATGTGTCCACCATATACGTTTACTTGATAGCTGCGCACCCTTCAGTATCCTTCATCCTATCGGTTTCGATAGGATGAACTGTTAGTTGATATGCTTAGAGCCCATGGAATTTATACGGCAGTGGAGCCATTCAAGGAACCTGAACGCACGATTTCGGCTCAGCTCACACATTGCTTCAAATAATCGTCGGGCACGATTTTCACGTTTATTAATTCGCAGCGTTCCGTTTAGGATTATGATCTTGAGTAGGAAGTATATGGTAGTTGAGTTTTGCTACATTCAGAGACCTGGAAGTTAAAGCTGTACGCTGTCTGGCCTGGCAAATGGACCTTCACTGGAGTATCCAGACTTATGTTTACGTACAACTCATTTCCATGTTAAACCATCTATGCATAGTTTTGGGCTATGTGTAGTTGTTTTGGTTGGCGAGAGTGACTCATTCACAAATGTAAAGATCTGCACTACAGCATATGTAACAGAAGCCATGATTCAGCTTGCTGAACCTCTGATCGTGAACTTATTAATCGGAAGGTCCGTGGTTCGAACCTGATCTCTGCATCTTGCCTGCACCTGTCTAGATTTGGACAACTTGGCAGTATCTCGGCCCCCATGCTTCCTTCGGGTGGCATGGCATCGAAAGGGTGGTACAGCTGGACGGTTATCATTACGTTATCACTACACCTCTGCTTATCCTGTGGGTACGTCCAAGTCTAACAAAAACGTTACAATGACTCGAATGAATAAGTGTGATGGTTCTTTCTGGGAAAATTTCCAGTTTTTATGTTTACTACTTCGAAACCTCGAAGTGCTCATGCATGATGTATAGGTGGACACATTTGAATGCCTTATTATATGTGTTTCTCGAAATGCTCTTGCCCAGTTGCCAGTGCGCATTAAACGGGACATCTTGCGTTCACTTCAGCTTGATTTGTCTGTTGACAGTGTGCAAAGGCGTTGGTGTAAATCCCGTATTTTTTGTGCACCGAGGGTCATGGAAACAGCAATGGGCATATGTATACATTTTTATGAATATAAATGTATATATAATATATAATACAATGGCCTGATCTGTCTTTCGACTCCTAGGCCCTTCATTTCGCCCTGACGGAAATGAAATCGTGATAACTGTGCAATGAAAGCAGCAGTTTTTGTGCACGATAACCAAGAGCTGCCATGAAACGAATGCCATAACGACAAAGTATCATTCCGCTGACCCAAAGACATATTACACCACCGGCAGAGATAGCTTGGGAACTAAAGTCACCCTGAGCATCACGACCCCCGGGTTGGAAAGCCGGGTTGAGTTAACAGTTGCGTGTCTTTTAGGTGGAAGGTGAAAGTGTTCGGAAACTTGTCCCATATATTCCAGACTCATCTAGTGACCAAGCACAAATTCCTTGCATCACTTTGCGATACAAAATAACGCATCTTGGTGACTCGCACATGCGACTCACGTTGGACAAACAGCTCAGTCACATGCAAAGAAGGACTAGGCGAGTCTGTAGGGTTTAAACCAGAACTGAAAGATCCATGTTCCCTTACTTCATAATCCTGATCATAAGGAGTTGAGTAACACGTATAAATGAGCGGTACTCTTCTAATCTACACCAGATGGAGGATAATTCTACTTCAGAGGAAAAGCTATTTCATTTTTCACCTTGATATTCACATCCCGGCCAGATTTACTGAGTACTCTCTCCATAAACATGCTTTGAATTGGTCGTTTTCGCGTCAGAATAATTCTAAGCGGAAACATTACAGCACTTTCCGGAAAATGTTTATCGTCTCCCAAGTTGTAAACTACTGAAGTGAGGTAATCTTGTCAGCTTACTAGGTGTTCCTAAACAAATGACCCAGAAAGTGCGGTCCTCAGAGTGTCCCAGAGGCAGGTGAAAGATAGCTTGATAGAATATAGTCAAGTTGGCCGTTGCTTTTTTCACAGGTGAATGAACGTTTGGCTTACTTCGCGTCGAGTCAGCGATCTTGTTACTTCAGTTTCCCGCCAAATCTGGCGTAATCTAGTACTGCACGCCCAACTTTAGTGACGAAGCACTCACCCACAGTCAGCCGGTGGTGACGTCACACGCGGTGAGTAATTCAAACCCGTGTGGAGTAGATAAACTAGGTACCAGATACAGGCTCGTCACATATGTGGGAATCCTCCGCTGGCACTAGGTGCGTGAGACACTGACGCAATGTTGCGCGCGACAACCGGTTGCATTCTGGTTTGGAGTAACATCAGCTGATGCGGATGGATATGCACAGATCTCAGCTGGGCTTAAAGTCAAATCCGAAGGCTGATGCAGTGCGGGAAAGCGCACAGTTTAAAATCCGTGTCTTCTTTCAGTTCTGTGTTGGCCAAGTGTCAAGTACACTCATGAGTAGTATCCATTGGCTGTCAGGAGGATGGTCACAATAACTTCGAATTCCACTTGTCCATGAATTAAGGGATGACTAGTTTGGCGTGGCACATACGGAACTGCTTCACCGGTTGAAACTGTTCAGTGTCGGGAACATGGTTTAAATATATGGAAATTTCCACCAGAACTCCAAACCACCAAATGAGAGCAGAGTTGATGGTAGAATCTTGACCGTCAACGTACTTTGTGGTTGTCGGATGATCAGAACGGAACTTGGGGCTCGGTGCCTATTTCGTGTTAGTCTATCTGCTGGATTACAACAATGGTGCCGGGTTATGGATTAGGTGGATTGTAAGACACCAGTAGCAGCAGGGGACTTGTACTTCATCAGCTAAGCACTATGGTAGTGAATAGTGATGGCTCATATCAGTGAAATCAGTAAACGAATGTCAAATGTAAACGGTTTCTTGTGAAATTATTTTTAAGTCATGTCAGTCCGCAGAGTCGCTTTGAGTGGGAATACGAGGTGGAATCCCTGGGATGAATCCGCTGAAACCCTATCTGATCCCGTAAAGGATAGAGAATTCTCGTAGAATTGCGCTTGTCTTCGGCGCACACAGAATCTTTTACTCAAAAAAAGATTAGGCAGAGATTTGGATGCATTGAGTGTCCGTAAAAAAGGGCAAGAGTTCCACAACACGGAAGGATCGTCCCAGCCACACACTGATTCCACACTGGTATTCCTTTATTCTAGTTAAATTAACTCCTTCTGAGTCACACATACCCTCCCGCCGTGCTGATGAGGATGCTCCGGCTTCCATGGACGAGAACAGTTGCCACAAGGAGGGTGGACTGGGGAAGTCTCTCCTATTCGTGAGGCTAGTGGTTACTGGAATTTGTGTATAACGAAAGTCTGTTTGTCTGGTTCTTGTTGATTGCTATTCATAATAAAGCTGTGACTATAAGATGTGGCGCATACCCGATGCAAGTGGCGAGCTTCCCATCGGTTCTTTGCCAGACAGCTCAGCAACTGTTTGTCGGGCAGTGAGTTTCATTTTCAGTCAAGTTGGCGAGCAGCCAGGTCAGTCTTCCGTGAGCTGCCAAAAGGCTTTGACTTGTGTGTGTGTGTGTGTCAATGCTGTACGATATACAGATATTTTTGTGAGCGTCCCCCTGTAGACATGAATTTCTGTGAAATGAGTCCCCGTCCCTCCCCTTCTCTCTCTTCCCCCCATTTAGTATGGGGATGAGGGCAAATAATGAGTAGTAGCGTAATGCTGCTGACGTTGTCATTGCTGTTTTTATTGTTGTTGACTATGGATACTGGTGATAATATTGTAATCCTCGGACACTAGGCGATAGGTGTGTGTATCCCTGTTTTGGGCGGGGGGACTTTCGATATTTCGATTGTTATCACTCTTGAAGACAGACGTGGTTATCCATAAATGAAGCCCAAATCGCACAGTACTAAATTCAGTTGAGCCACGATATGATGCCGTTTGAGAGATGTTTGATCCAGTGCATACTCCTCATCAAGCATATAAATTTTCCGTCAACCGGGAGTAATAAACGATCGATGATTGCTCCATGATTTCAAGACGGTTGTTCTAAACAGATCGCTCTAGCATCCTAGTGACTGTCTCAGATGTTCGTCAGCTTTGCTGGTTGATTTTGCCCGTAGTCTCAATTTCGGGTGGCCAATCAGTAAGAGTTCTTGATTCTAAAATATTCATGATGTTGGTTCTTCGGGCTCGACAGATGTTTTTCTGGAATACATGTAGTTTTTTCGACTTTATGCTCTGAGCGTTGTGATGTCTACCACACCCCCCCACCATAATGTATTCGGAAAACACAGACGTCAATGACGATATCTGGGTCACTTGTGGACAGCATACTGTCGCATGTTTGCACCAATAAATAGATGTATCTCAGAGATTTTCGTCTTTCAATATACTTGCTTGTAATTTTCATTGGTATTAACGACAGATTCAAGTGAAATTCTTCAAAAAAGAAACCAGAGATCCAGTTGGGATTCAGTTGAGTCTCCGGTTGAAACTAAAGTAGTGTGCTAGGCGATTTGCATCAAATTTGGCTTCAAGTAGAACATAGACTTGACTGAAGTAAAACTCGGGCACTGCGCGTACCTGATAGTCCCCGGGAAGGCGACAACCGGCCGCGGTCTGTGGAACAGTTTCCAGTAGCCTTATGAATAGTTTCTTTCATGAAAGTATACTGCGGTATCTTGAATATCGTAGCAACTGAAACATGAGGCGGTATATTAAGTTGAAATGTATCACAAGTGAGAGAGCCAGCTGGGATGCATTTGAGTCTCCCGTTTGGACTTAATTTGATTCGAGGTAGCTTTTGTTCTCGGGTCATAAAGGCACAGCCGATCTGGCCGGGACTGATTTCACATCCCGTCGGTTATGCTTCCGAAGCATCAGACTCGGCAGAAGTCGAAGAAGGTCGGTTGTAACTGACCGGCTTTTATCACGGCTTCGATAACATCTACAAAAACAGTGTGAGCAAAAAAAATCACGCAGCGGAAGAGAGACGGAACAGCGAAGGCAAAACAAATGAATGGATACTAAAACGAAAATGCCAGTTGACTGAATGAGACGTGCGCAACGAATTCAGGGAGTTTGTGTGATGACAGTGGCATTGTGGACCATTACAACACCTCGCCAGGTAATAGAACTATTCACCTTTTAGTTCCGGTTTCTCTTTCAGGTATTCGGACTCAATTTATGGCGCCTAATTTTGTTGTGACCCGATTCTGAGCTCCAAATCACCTCAGGCGCAAATTCACTGACCAGACGGTACGTGGCTCGAACCCAACTTCCGGATCTCGACTGCTTCCGTCTAGATTTGGACAACCTGGCGATATCTCAGCCCCATACCTTATTCGGGTAGCATAACAGCCGTGCACCAAAAGGATGTTACAGCTGAACAACTCGCCCGGTAGTCCCGATTCCCACAGAAGCATGGAAAACATCCTTCACGTTTTCGCGATATTTGTGCTGCATCAAAGAGTATTCAAAATCCACCAAGCTCTTCCTGTCACGCATGACCTTAATCTAGCCTTGCTTTTCTATCCATTGCTTCTGTCTTGTTTATTTTCAACTCGTCATGCTCTCACGAAATCACACCGGACAGGAAATTGACAAGTTGTTTGACGGGGCTTTTCCTACGATCGTTGGTAACCTAAATAGTTCGCCTTCACCTCTGTTCTATTTGGTCTCAGGTTTGACTTGATTCGAGATGTGGTCTTTCCCGCAGGTATTGCAATAATTATTGTCAAATTTTCAATTCTTATTGTTTATGAAGAGGCGTCTATTGAATCATGAAGTTTGCCATTCTAGAGTGCTGCCACTGCGATGTGTTCAATCGAACCTAGCACCACTGTCGTACCCCGACTTTTGTGAGCCGGGATGGGGGAGGGGGTGAACAGATGACTGCTTGCGTTGGTACACTAATGAGAACTGACCACGGATAACACAGAGGAAGTCAGTGCTTCCTTCGGAGTGAAAATCACTCAACCAAAAACGAATAACATAATCGATAAAAACGGATGGATCAATAGTTCAGAGAACATACCAGATGGACCACTATTCAGCGCGCATCTAAGTGAGAATTTGTGTGATGGTATGGTCAGTATCAACCATTGGAACAAAGATGATATTTTCCTAACTTTTGCGGTATTTGTAGAGTCTCTGGTGATGGTGGCCATCACGTGACATGGTTGAAATGCAGATGGAGAATAGTATTTCCCATTACTAAGTTTACGTCCATTTGTGACACCCTAAATATACGGTTGCTGAAAAGTTTTCCACAGCCCAAAACCGGTTTCGCCCTTCTTGGCACTCATCAGATAGGCGCATTCCCCCGAGTTACTATCAATCTTATGTTTCTCGTTGAACAAAAACTGGACGAGATTCACCATAGCCTCTTGCTTGCGAACTGATTTGGTTTTTGTTCATATTCACACCACCCACGTTTGAACACTCGTTCTCTTGTTCTGGCGTAATTATTCCGGTGAGTCCACACCAAAGGGAAGCAATGGACTCGAGCTTTGCTCTCATTAGAGCTCATCAGCAGTGCATATCCAGTGGCCGTGCTGGGATTTGAACCTCGGACGAGAGTCTTAACTGAGTCCCAAGCAATTTCTCGTTTACGATGGTCTTCTTTCGGGCAAACCAAACCAGTGTGCCAATGAGAATACTTGGCGCATTCCATCTAATTTGGGTTCAAGTAGAACACAAGGTTGAGTGAAGGGAAGCCCGGAGACTGCGCTTACCTGATATGTCCCAAGTGGATGGGCTAAACCGATCGTGGAAAGCCAGAGTCTTCAGCAACCTTATAAGTAGTGTGTTACGTCCAAACAGTCTGAAATATCGTACCAAATGAAACGTGAGGCGGCCTCGTGCAGCACATTCAGTTGCTGAAGAATATCATGAAACCAGAGATTCAGCTGGGTAAGTCTCTCGTGCAAACCAAATGAGCGTATTCGTCGGAAGTTTCTGTAGTCGTTCGCATGTGATCACCAACTCATGCCACCAGATGGGAAAAAAGTAACACACTGTAACAATGATAACCAGACAAATAAACACGAATAAGCCACTTTATTCCTGAATAACGGTAAAATAAAAAAATCTGTACCAGAATATCGTCTTGATAGTCTACACAACGGGTGTGTATTTTCAGTTTGGATCACCTTAAAACAAATGCTCGAACAGGGGTAGTGAAGTTCTTTATGTCAACACAACGCAGCCGCAGGTTGGGGCGTACACATTCAAAGACTCCCTGTGATTAGGTCAACCATCATTTCCCAATGAAACTGGTTCCGTTGAACGATAGCTGGAACTGCCCTCTGCAGCGAGTTTTTAGTGCTCAGGGCACCTGTTCGTGGGGCGTTCCTAGATGTATGAGGTCTGAGATAATGTTAGGTGATCACACCTTGGTTTGAGCACGAGTATGGTCCTCAGCCGAAGCCTCTGCTCCAAAACCTAAGCGCAAGGCAGCGAGCGGGTATTGGCTTGCCACCAAAAAAGTACAAATTTTTTAAGGAACAAGTCATTTTTCATGTTCCAAACCCAGCTTGGGGGACCAGGAGTCTGTGGTTGTCAAAGCTCTATCCACTGATCAACCTGGAGCGGGTAAACCCTGTTGGTGTCAAGGTGAAACCATCATATGGGCACACAAACCAAGATAACGTCCAGTCTCTTTGCAGCTGCAAAAGCCTACAATGAGTTTAGTGGCTTCTCCTGCGGTCCGCCTTCAAGGATAGTGTCCCAGTGACCCCCTGCCCCTGACTGGAGACATTTTAGAATGATTGCGGTAGGCCAACACTAGGTCTCTCCTTCACCAACTCCCCTTTCCTTTTCACCTTAAGTCTTTGAACACAAGCAAATGAATTTTGTGTTTGCACAGCACTGAAGCTGATGTTACTGTCTTCGATGTTGTCTGATGACAAGGATGCATCTGTTCAGGTGCGAATTGCCCCGTGAAAGGGAATTTCGCAAATGTATGTTTCTTCTCCCGGTCACAATAAAACATATAGTTTAAGTTCCTCTAGCCGAACGTATTGTTCTTGTTCTTGCGAACGAGCAATAGTTTTCGGCAACTTTTTGAGTAGTATCTCTTCAAGAAACTCAGTTGAACTTTTGTTGTAAGGGGAAAAAGCTGTGAACACTGCTCCGTCCATATTGGTTTTTGGCACATCGACCTGTGTAACTTGCCGCTTAACTAATTGCACGTCTAGGAAGTAAGATTTGTTTTTATCGTTAGTTTTGTATGTAAAACCGACTGACGAATAAGCCTTGTGCCAATTGGCTTGCCTTTTGGTCATTGGTTATTTGACGTACTCAGTGGCAAACTGGGAGGCCATCAGTCTCAACAGTCGATCAACAGTCGATCGATCGACTTTCTATGGATAACGTACTTTTGATGAAAAGCAACATGTCACAATTTAGTCACTTAGACCAATGTAACGGGTATCAGTCATCAACCAGTTTGACAAACGAAGCTCACAGTTCCTTGTGGCTTGCGGTACAGTCGGGAGATAGACACTTTCTGACAATTCTGGTTTCGAAGTGAGTGTTATTCTTACTCCCGCCGAACAGTGAGGGACAGATTTTCAGCTATCAATCACCTCATGAATTTGTTGTCAAGGCGCCTGACATATGAATGTCACAAAGTGAAGTTTGCATTGATTGGTACTGAGGGTTAAATTTTTTCTAATGAGAGATTAGAAAAACTTGCCAAAACTTACATAAAAAGGAACTGGTAAACCGAGGCAACTATAATATGCGAAATTCTTCATGAGTAATTCCGCCAAGCCCGTGCACTTCTGTGCTATCTGGGTTCTGCTCCATAAAAGGAGGCACCCCTGGGTCTAGGTCACTCTTTTCTCCACGAAAAGGATAATTTCCCCTCGCTTCTGCGATTTCCTCTCCTAGGAGGAAAAATAAATCTAAATGCATTCGTCACCATCGGAAGACACCGAATGAAGGGACTGAGCGAGAGTAGTCTACCTGTTCTGGGGAGATCACCACCTAAACCGGCTTCATTAGACTAAACGAAATCGTTCGCTTATGAGAGTTGCCTTCTAGTCTAAAGGGATGAACTTAAAAGAAAAATTCCTAATAGCGTTCTCTAGCTAAGTTTAAAGTGACGTTCCACTGCACAGTGTCTTTAAGGGTTCTTTTCAAATGCATACTACGGAAGAGCAAAGCATAAATGCAATAACAGTCGCTGAAATGATGGTATGTGAGTTCTTTTTTAAAACACGAAGAACGCGTGTGACTTGAGGAACAATGAAAAAAACACTAAATTTGGACCACTTTGGACTCCTCGTCGGTGATCGCCACCATGGTATGTTTTCTGACCCTCATTCAGGACAATTAGACTGCAAGAAACTTTAGGGACCATCTTTTTCACTACCTTTTGAGCGTCTGACTTATGTCATTTTTTACTCACCCTGAACTCGACAGTGCTGTAAGTCGGGTTGGGAGGAGTATTAGCCTGAGAATGACAACAGCCTCCTGCTGGGGTGCACCTCCATTCAGACTATCCGTAACACTTTGAAAAAGTGGCGTGATTGGCCTATCAAATCAATTCCAGAGGATGTTTAAATTAGGAGCTGGTGAGCTGGTTCACCAGGATTTGTTTCCCACGGTTGTTTCCCCACTTATATGGAGGCTACCAAGTCAAGTTGTGATGATGGGGATGGTGGTGGTAAGTCGTTGCGGACAGGCAAAGATACCTAGCCTGCACACCTAGGTGCCAGTTAAAATTCACCCCGATCGATACGCACGATTGGAGCTAGTTGAAGTCATCCGGGGCGACCTGCGCTGGGTGTGAGCTTCGGCCAGTCCAAGCGTCAGTCCAAGAGAGAATAAAGTGTCCACGTGTGTCTGAGGTTATCCTCACAGACTAAATATCGATTTGGATACCCGGACCCAACCGGGAGGGATGAGACTTACTGGCTTCCAGTTAGATTTTGAAGATTTTTCTCCACACGTTTTCCTAATGAACTACTCATAAGGTTGCTGAAAACTTTTCGACAGCCCACGACCGGTTTCGCCCTTCTTGGGGCTCATCAGGTAGGCACAGTCCCCGAGTTTCCGTCAACCTTATTTTCTACTTGAACCCAAATTGAACTCATTTGCAAATCAATTTGGTTTTTGCGAGAGACTCACCTGGAACCCAGCTGAATCTCTGGTCAAATATCTCGCAACTTGTCCCGCAACTGGGACATCATGTCTACTGGTTCCAGGCTGCTTTAAAATGGGAATGTTTACACTTTCCCCACACTTTTAATTCGATATTAATCACAGTTCTTTCTATACACGTGGCGGCTTAGCATTCGTCTACGGATTCACCTATTACATTAAGATACGCCGATGGAACCCCGCCCACAGTAAGTGATGCCACATGGGAATCGAAGTGAATCACATGTGAAACCAACTGAACTCCCGGTACCTGGTTTAGACCTGACTAGAGGGTGAACAGGAGAGACAGGTTTAACGTTAGCAGGTTACCCATCCGGTGGTCTGTAGTTTTGTATTGTGTGCGAAGAATAATTATGGCTAGCTAGTGCCTGCCAGTAATCATGTTGGTTGTGCAAAGACGATTCAGAGAGTAAATTCTATCACATAGTTTCATCATACTTTTGTCGGATGGAGCGGTGACCCTCAAGTCCACATGTGGATTTACGTAAAAAAACCCTGCATACTCTCGTACATTTTTCCACAACCATTCTGAGTTCGCTGCAGCCCAAAATTTGATGAACAGACAGACAGAGAGGGAGAGGGCGAGAGAGAGAGAAAGCGGCGTTCAAGCAGGTGCTCAAACTGCACCGTACGGTGTTTGAACAAATGCCACTTCTGCGTATCCCCTTTAAGCATCAACTACGCACTTTCAACTGGTGAAGAGCAGTATTGTCCCCCCCCAGTATTTCCCAAACTAGCTCCCTGGAGCATCAAGCGGGCTGAACTAGCTAAATAGTCATGCAAATGCGCTTTCCAAAATTGGCTTGCAGTCTACAAGCAGTTATCGCAAAATACACTCATCTACACATCAATTTGGTTTAACAGGAGACCCGAATGTATCCCATCTGAATCCCTCATTTTTCTATGGTATTCTTCAACTGAATGTGCTGCAGACAGGCCACCTCATGTTTCAGTTGTTACCATGTTTGAGAAAATACAGTATTTCTTCTTGAAAAAAAACTACTCACAAGTCTGTTGAATCTCTTCGACTGCTCGAAACCGGTTTCGCCCTTCTTGGCAAATGGGCGTATTTCGCGAATTTGGAACAATTTGCGCTCAGTCAGAACATAAGCTTAACTGAAGGGGACTGCGCCTACCCGATGAACCCGGCTGAGGGAGCAAAAGGTCGAAGAAGAGTTTCGAAGAGTTTCCAGCGGTTTTATGAGTATTCTCCTTCGAGAAGCAAACAGTCATCTTTGTTAGCTTTGCACTGAAAGTCCTTCAGTGATGAAAGTAAAGACAGTATCAAGAAGTGCGGTTGGTTTTTCCCTGTGTTCGAGTGTGGCACTGATCGATGACCTCAACAAAAGGTCAGGTGAGCTATTTTCATTCACCACAAAATGCAGTCCCTCTCCACGTGTGAGATTTCCATGGGCGAAGTCTTTTTTGCATCTCCTTAAAGGTGATCTCTCTATGGATGTATTTTTGAGCTCTTTTAAAGGTAATGTCGAATTTCGGTTATTTTTTGTGGTGGGCCTTAGTGTGTAACCAAAAAGGAATACAATTCAGGTATTTGAAATGGAGTTTGCAGCAATGACAGGTGAAAAACAGGCTCTGTACAGTCTATCTGCTTCTCTGGCATGCTCATAAACATCACACTGAGGAACACCAAGTCATACCGTGACAGGCAAAGGAACGGTAATGCAGGCTTTTGTTGGTGGAATCATGAGAAAGATAAAAACGGAACGGGAATTGGAACGAAAACCACACTGTCTCATTTGAGCGCGGTTCTCAACGCGAGCAGTTTACGAACTATCCGGCCAGATGCCTTATTATCTTGGTTAGTTCACTGGGATTCGTTCAGCTGTAGCACCCTTTCGGTGCCTAACTGCCATGCCACCCAAAGGAAGCACGAGGGCTGGGATACTGCCAGGTTGCCCAAGCCTAGACAGGGGAAGTCAAGAGGCAGAGCGGGTCGGGTTCGAACCATGGACCTTCTGGTCAGTAAATTCGCGTTCTAATCACTTGGGCCATCTCGCTCACTGGGGTTCAGGGGCAATTTGACCCGTCGATGAGAGAGTTACACAATATTACACCTTATTTACTAAGATCTCTTCGATTACTGAACCAGGAAATGATTAACAGCCAAACGTACTCGGTTCTACAAACACAATTGTTCATACTGGGCACTGAATAAGAAGACTTAAGTAAATGTTGGAGTTTTTCCTTCACAGATAGGGATATTTACCAAATTCGGCTGTCCAGAAACAAACAACCTCCAACATGGGATAACTCCTGTGAACAGAATGATGTTTTCAAACAGACGAAAACCTCCGAGAGCATAAAGAATATTTGCTCCTCCATAAGAAATTGTTTTTTATTATTACCGTTATTTAGAACATGCATTGGCTGTAATCAAATAGGAGAATCCCCGTGGTATTCAAGCCAAAGTGGGGGAAACCAGAAACGCAATTCGATGGTTGACTAGGCCTGCATATTTATCCGAGGGACGTACTCAAGTAGGCAAGCCCATTATAGTTATTTTACTGTCATATTATTGATTCATGGGCAGTAGTGATGAGCACTGCTCACAGACAGGACTTTGTTTTTCGGTGTGGCAGTTGAATGAGTACATTTTTACTTGACTTCGCATTTTTACCGGTTTTTTACCATCATCCAATGGCCCCTGTATCTTCAACATTCGAAAACGCGTTTAGGTGTCTGGGTATCTTTTGACTAAAGGTGAGCTTACATTAGGTAAATAAAAGTGATTTTCTTACCAGATTTTTTTAGGGGGGAGAGGGAGGAAGGTTTTAAACCCTCGTAGCGTCGTTCATTCGGTTATGTAATCTGGCTAGGGTTATGGCCTATTGCTTAGTTCCCATACAGAAATCATGGGTTTTAGGTTCGATTCTTGGTTTGACCGGCTGCCGACTGATTTATACAGCTAACTTTCTGCTAGTTGTTGTCGATCATCGCAGACAACCTGATAATCGCAAACCAACGGGGCTGAGAAGTTCTCCAGAACTCTAAGGCGAAGCTGTGGTCAGATCCCAAAAGACGGGCGAGATGGCTCAGTGGTAAGAGCGCGAATTTACTAAGCGGAAGGTCTGTGGTTCGAACCCGATCCGCTCTGCCTCTCGACTTCCCCTGTCTAGGCTTGGGCAACCTGACAGTATCCCAGTCCTCGTGCTTCCTTCGGGTGGCGTGACAGCTAGGCACAGAAAGGGTGCTGCAGCTGAACGATTTACGATCCCAAAAGACCTAGCCACAGGGGTGCTTTCGTCACCAGGGTGCTGTGGGAGAGAGAGGTTGGATACGTAATCTTGTGATTAAGTACTGCGTCAGTTATTGGGGAAAAATTAGGTACTTGACTGTAAAGCTGAATATCTGTTAAAAAATAGTATCCCATCAGCGGCGATATATACGCGGAAATGGTCGATTTCGGTCGGTGAGCAACAGGGTGTTCATGTGGTCTTCCCGTGATCAATCTTGGCTTCCAGTTAGATCGTGTGCTCCAGAGAACTTATACAGATCGCACCGTCTTTTTACCTGCACTGTTTAAGTGTCCCAGAATCCGCGTTCTTTTAGAAAACGGCGTGGTCATGTAATCTACTTCCGAGATGTAAAACACAACCACAATTGTATCCTAACATTGGATTTTCCGTCAATATGAAAAACCTGGCGACCTTCTTCACTCAGCGGCCTTGACAGTCAGGTGATCAAACACGTAACTTGTGCTTTTGGAAAATTTTAAAATTAGCCCTGTCTCGATGGAACCACGGAAGCAAACCACAGTGCCTACCAATCTGTTAACGCTAATCCACTGTCTATGATAACCTTCCGTATTTTTAGTGTCCTCCACAAATTCTTTTTTCAAGCTTGACTCTGAAGAGCCCTTTTCAAATAGGTGTAGGCCAGAGATGAAGGATTCAACTTGGAATCCGATTCGAGCCAAAATCTTGGATTACTGGGCGGGCGGTGTTATACCATACAAGGACAGTGGGACACTAGCAACCATGTGGTAGAACTGCGAACAGTAAATCACCTGTTGTTAGGATGTACATTCAATCTGTGCACCGCCCGTGTATTCAGACTGCATCGATCGATGATGTCTCTAATATTATGAATTTAGAAATGCGTGGAGGATGTAATGCAGCGGTGATGCAGCCAAAAACGTGGGAAATCGCACCTGGTAGCATATCATTGGGGCACCAGCGCATACGCGAGCGCGATAGGCATGTTTCCTGTGGGTTGGGGTAACGTCAGCTGATTTAAACAGTAGATGTCAGCTGAGCCTACACATTGGTGAAAACTGGAGAATTCTGCAATAGGCAAAGTCCATAAATACGAAATTCAAAATTTCCGCCTTTCGTTCGGTTCACATATCAGCTAGGCTGTACACTTACATACAACATTCCGTCCTTCGCCTTCATCCCGAAAGGTATTAGAGCGACCGCAGACGTTGCGAGGAAGGCACCTGAAACTATTGCACTGGTGGGATAAATGACCTCTGCAACCGTGTCTTATTGAAACTGAATCACACAGCTGGATTTTCTCTATTCTGTTATCTCCTTTTTTTAAATTTCTGCTCCACACTGTTTCAAATCGTAGTTTGCATATGTTCCCTTAGGTGCTTCAATCGTAGCAACCAAGATGTGTCGTTTTCCCCAGATTAACCTAGCTAGACTTATTCCTGAATACCTCTTTGTCACTCTCTCCAATTTACCGTACATTAAAAATTGATGACTAAATTTCACATCATCCTGGCAAGTGAGGACGTTGAATTTTCCTTGTGGATTGCAACTCTTGTGTTGGTCCTTTGCTTGCTCTCCTGTCTAGTCTGGAACATTAAAAGACACGGTAGTTTGAGACAGCCTTTAGTAACTACAACGGAAGACTGTTATTTTAGAGTTATCACAGGGCTTTTGCACAAGCTCAAGCTAGGTTTCTCATGATGGGGAAAAAAGCGCTGGGCTGATAATCCACGTTCTGGCCAATCAGAACATGGCTTGTTTTTTTGCCTGTAGCCGGTTTCCAAACACATGCACCCAGTCGATATGATGATCGATTATTTCGAGCTGCTTGTTTCCGGACAATTTTGGAGCTTCGGTAGGCCTCGGTCCAGGTACCGCATTTATTCGGCGAAACACCATTGAGCTTCTGTTCTTTACTTCCCCAAGGACCGAATAACAAGGAAAGTGGTTTTTCTCCAAGAATCTATACAGACATATGTTTTGAGCAGTACTGAGAGCTCTGTGTCACCCTAAGATATATGAAAATCTTTCTCCAGACTACATCCAATAGAAGGCCGTCCTACGTATGATGTATCAGTTGACTCATGGTGGGTACTAGGAACTCAGTTTATACGGGTTCGTATCAGTATCATTAAATAGGTTCCGACTTAGTAGATGATCAGCATGCCCTACTTAGGAGATGTGAGGCGCCTCTGAATTCGAAGGGACATACAAAGATGATTCGAATTCAACTGACAAATGATGACTTATTGAAATTCTCGAACCATCTGTTGTTTTGCTTGACTTTCCTGTGTCCCTGTCAGTCAGTTGTCTATTCACAGTTTACTAGAGTCTCCTAAATAAACTTCCTTTTTGCTTCGCTTTTTAAAAAAATTACTTTAGTAAATGAAGGATGATTGTTCGGGTCACTCATAGTGAAAATACCATGAGCAAAGCAATCGCTAGGGGGCGGACCGCCAGGCCACGGCTAACCAGAAAATATGTGTTACTAGGGCACGCATCAAGTGAGCCTGAAAATATTCATTTTGATTTGAGAAACTGAGCAAGCCGGGTCTTGGACAGAGACGCTTGAGGTAACGCATATTGATCCGACACTCTCTGCATACTCCAAAATAAACGTTGAGTTCGTAATTCAATTCCAACGAACGTACCAACGCCAATCACCTTGTGGAACGGCTGCGCTCGTGGAGGTAGATGACTGAGTAGGTGCGATCGATAATTAGTCAGTCGTGAGGTAAGTTCGCTCATGAAATTTAGGAATATCGGTCAGAATATCAGTCACCCAGCCGCACGTATCACCTGTTTACCAATCACAATCAAAGTGGTCTGTTTTTGGCAGTCCCTGGTGGGCACTGATAAATTGTTCATGATACTGTGTTGGGGGAAATGAGACAACTTGCTGCAATCAGAAAAAAGGGAACTCAAGAAATGGGACACACTGGCAATTTAGGCCTGGCACGTCAAAGTCCCGACTAAATGAAATCTAGGAAACGGTTCAACAAACTGGTGTGATTTAGTCTTACTAATTTTAGTTTGAGTGATGCGTTTCCTTTCTTGTCATTTTACTAATCATATCAAGCTGTGTGGTGGATTAGCAGACACCAGGGAATTGTCCCTCTTCTCAAGACACCAGCTAGTTTATGAAGGGCAGTATGCCAGATGGTGAAACACCGCTGTGATCATTCAACAATTCAGTTTCGATTGCATCCCATGAAAGACTATTTATTCCATTCCTTCCAGTTATACCTGTATCACATCGATTTTCTAGGATAATCCCACATACTTATCGGCCATTCTGATCACTTCTGACCTCAGTTTGAATTTTGAGTGGATAATCAATAGCAGTTCGGAGTTCAAATCCTTTCATGACGTCATGAGTCGATCACCTTGGCAATTGATTTATTCTGTAGGAGTCATGAGCCTTAAAGTCTTCAGAATTTAAATTTGGCCCAATCCTAACCTAGCTATGATATTTTTTTTACTTTATTTTGCGGGAAATGGGTTAAATTGTTTAGACAATAGGAATCACCTATAAGCTTGCTGAAAACCAGTCAACAGCCTGAGACCGGTTTCAACCTTCTTGAGGCTCGTGAGGCAGGTGTAGTACCTGAGTTCTCCTTCCATCAACCTTGTCTTAATTGAGACTGTCGCACGGATACCTCGCCAATATAGCTCAGTGGATCATGAAAGCACACTAGCGGCCACACCACGGTAACATCCAGTCTCTTCGTGACCATTCTCGAGAACGTACAGTCTTTCGAATTGCAACGCTGACGACTTCGTGACAACCAACTACCAAGAATGTTTTATGGCACTCCAGTCTGCATTCTACGACACTGACAAGATGCACATCACCGAACTACATGAGATATCCCTGATTTTCAGCATAGGTCGCTTAAAAGTTATGCGAAGTGGTCATCACGAAAATTTCTCATCTGAGCTACTCATGAGTAGGAACACACTCCACGTCAGTGTGAACGTGCATTCCAGCCTCATCCAATGTCACTGGCTCTAAAACCCAGCCGTTATTTCTCTTCTTTTTGGTTTTTGAAAGAAAACGCCTTGCCTTACTCCAGGCTATATTACTTTTTCCCGTCATTTGTCGCGTGATCAGGCTCTATGAGGAACTAAGAGTCTAACCAGTTCGTCCTTTGTTGAGCCTTGTCTTGCTTTTCAGCTTGTACTACACCGGCGGCGTCTCGGTTGTGTGTTTGACCGAGGAGGTTTGCAACCCGTCTGCGAGTTCAAACGGCTAGAGGGGGGTAGAAGAAAGAGGGAGAGTGCAAATCCTCGAATAAATGAGTTCTAAGTTGAGAAAACAAGAATGAGATGGTCTCGAATGTGCTGTCCTACTTTGTTTATACTTACACGGAAGGAAAACCTCGTACACTGACAGAAATACTACCTTTATCCAGAGAGGAGCACAGTGACCATCACCGATGAGACCTTTTGGGGTCAAACTCAGTTACTGATTCGGGGTGTATTGAATCAGACAACATGCGCAGTGCTCATCCCGAACAACATGCAAAATTAAGTCACCTGTTGGAAGGTCGAAGGCATTTAATTGAATAAAGTTTTCAAAGCGCATATAGTGGACAATGCGTTAGGTGTAACACACTACTTAAAGGGCTGAGTAAAACTCTTCGACAGCCCACTGACGACGTCACCATAAATCAGGTCGATCTTATGTCCTACTTGAACTAAAAAATTGTGGGCATCTGAAGAAATACATTCAGTTCGAACTACTTTGGTGTTACTTGGACACTTGTGTACGAGGTGGTTTCCGATGGGAGCTGGGTCACAACGCCTGATCAACCCCAAGGATTCCAAAACCATTATTAAGCTGTAGAAGATTTTTCAATATATTTCGACACTGTACTAACTGAAACACGAGATGGTTTTTGTGCAGCGCATTCAGTTGGTGAACCTCGTGACCCAGATATTCGCCTGACTCCCCCGTTAACACCGGGGTGGTCTGCAAATGAATATCGTTCAACTTCATCTGTTTGTGGATTTAGTGACATTCCGACAATGAAAACGAGCACGTTCAACATGGACAACAGGCGATGGGATTACGGAAAACGCAGAATGTTTCTTTGCACATAGTCGAAGAACTCTGCCGAATAAAGTGAAACGACTGAAGGAAAACTGGAACGTTCACTGTGATTTGGAAGACAGCTTGTTCTCCGCTAACCATGTATGTATGTATGTATGTATGTATGTATGTATGTATGTATGTATGTATGTATGTATGTATGTATGTATGTATGTATGTATGTATGTATGTATGTATGTATGTATGTATGTATGTATGTATGTATGTATGTATGTATGTATGTATGTATGTATGTATGTATGTATGTATGTATGTATGTATGTATGTATGTATGTATGTATGTATGTATGTATGTATGTATGTATGTATGTATGTATGTATGTATGTATGTATGTATGTATGTATGTATGTATGTATGTATGTATGTATGTATGTATGTATGTATGTGCGCATGTATGAGTAGTTACAATCTATATTGTGACAATGATATGAGGTGTGTATGAAAACACTGTTCAACCTGGACAAGTGTCAAGCAATGGCGTGACTAGTTGTCATCAGCTTTATTCCACAAATGTGATTAACCCACGCTCGAATGTTAACTTCACTCTGGTGGAGGCCAGGCAATCTCCGTTTCCAGTATTTTTGTAGGCCCGGTTAGTTCGTTCCCGTAGCAGGCAATCGGAATGTCGAGCAAAAGACCTTGTTTCAACAAGTGAGTTAAAGTCAAGATAAGCCAAATCGAGTCAATTCAAGTTAATAAAGCCTTTTTACACCCGTGGCTTGTCGGAAAATTTTCGGCAGCCGTATAAGTAGCATGTCCCGTCCAGGATTCCCATAGGGATTTTCGTGCAGCTGGTCTGAGGGATAACTTTCCCAACGTAGCGAGTTATGGTGCTCCATATTGCCTTTCTCATTTGGTTCGGATAGGGTGCGAATAAAATCAATTCAACAGCGCTACATCTATCTTGGATGAGAAAGCCTCTGGTGCATTCCCTAATTTGCTCATTAAAGTGGGATTTAAAATGCTCCAAAGTGAACCGTAAATTTTCTGAACTACTTACGAGTAGTTAGTAATAAAACTTATTTCCGGGCAGAAGAACAGAGGATGGCGCTATGCTGGCAACCCCGAACAAAGTCCTTTTAGTTTCTGTCTACTAGTTTCTGTGTCTAATAGGAAAGTACGTCAGTGTATCAGACGCCTGACCGTTCGCAACAGGACCCGGATTTTAGGTTTGGGAACATGTGCTATATTTTCCAATGCATGTAAAACAGTCCTGATTCACCATCCCGAAGCAGAGTTTGTAGGCCCAAAAACTGAAATACAAATGTTTTTTCGATCAGAACTCAAAAAATTGAACTTTCTGCTTAGCGGATACATATGTTCATCTCCACTAATGCGAAAAATTATGACTGATTTTTTTAAATGGTCCATCGAACTACTAACTAGTAGTATGGGGTTGACTGGTCACAACAGTTATGAGGTCATTAAACCACGACGACCGTCTAGTATTGGGTGTTGAGATCCTTTGTCCCTCGTCATGTTACTTTGTAACATTCTTGCTGAGTAAAAAAAAACGGCTCACATTTTGGCAATAGCTGTTTACCTGAGACGCGGTTGCTTAGCGGAACATGAGAGAAAGTCGCAAACTAATGTAACAAAGTTCGCCAACTGCTCCCATTTGCACATCGATTTGCTTTTAACGGGAGATTGAACTGAATCAAACTGAATCTATCGTTTATGACGGTCTTTTACCCATTAAAAAGCAAACCACTGTGCAAATGAGAGTAACTGGTGAATTGCATCCTATTTGAGTTCAAGTAGGACACAAGGTCAAGGGAAACTGGGAGCCTAATGAGCCCTAATGGGAAGGGTGAAACCGATGGCAGGCTGTCGAAGAGTTTTCAGAAACCTTATAAGTAGTGTCTATTACGTCTAGGTTTCTTAGGTCTAGGTTTCTTAATAAAGAGTAAACAATGACACCCTAGTTCCGAATTAGGAAGTCCTCCGTTTTACAGCTTTGTTTGACTAGTTGCTAACCGTGTCACAGCCAGCCGCATGTGTTTAGATACAACCCATCTCATTACATCCTTCGAGGCACTTGACTGCCGGCTATGTATGTGATTCATATCAGGATATTGTAGAATATTGTGACGTTCTGTAGAAAAAAATATAGGGACATCCAAACGTGACAGAGGCAAACAGGAGAATCCGCCATTAGGAACCGTTTTGAAGCTCGCACGGATGACGTCCCTACACTACACAGACTTTTGTTCTGTACTATTCAGATTATGCCGATGTTATCGAATGATGGCGGCGGAAATCAATAAAATTGGGACACATCTAGTTATTGGACGAAGGGGGTTTGCAATGCCTCGTCATAGGATGCAAGAATGCATAGTACAAACGAGGTCTAGAAAGCTGAGGAAGGCAAGGCAACCGGTTGACAAAGCTACGTGCCCAAAAAAGTTGGAAAAAACATTGCGATTAGCCCATCGGCTGACAGAAGTTAGAGTGCCTTGGTGATTCATTGGTCAAACGCCTTCTGGTGTCCCATTGTATAAAGTGGTCCAGTCTTTTTGGTTTCTATGGGGCATCCTAGTTAGTTTATTGCGAAAAGCTGCTGTCAATAATTACACTATTAAATTGCAATAATTTATTAGTGCACAGTTGAGGATAGCCATAATATGATTCAGAAGGTATATATGCACTAATAACAGTCTTTACTATGGTTGACAGTGGTGAGTTGCAACACGTATGAAAATAAATACAATGCGGAATGTGGAGCAAGACAAAAGGGGAACTTATCGGTTGTGAGAGTCCCTTGGTGAAAGTCCGGACGGCGGTAACGTGTTTTCTCCGCAGCATAGCTGCTACACGTATTCTCTACTTGTCCGTGGACTTGTGGAGACTGGTTGACGTCCTGCTCCCTGCGCGCGCGCGAGTCCGTGTCTTGACTGTGCTCAGCATTCCTATATGTAGGTACGTTTGGGTGTACGTGGGTGTCAGCACATGACTTGTTGCTACACTTACTACGCGGTAGAGACAGTCAATGTCAGATGAGTCAGTTTGCGTGACGTGGTTTGTGAGTGTAAAAAAGACAGATCTCGTGATCCAGTGAGCGACTGTGAGCTGAACAGTCAAGTATGTGGATGAAGGGATAGCTACAAATTCACCTGGAATGGAATAACTTTGTCGGACTACTCTGTTGCAGCTTATGAATGCTGTCCGGGTTCGAATACCAGTCGGTGTGCCACAGGTCTGGGAGGACTGGGCTTCCTACTATCCTCATCGCTTCTATGATAACCTGCACTCCCTGCCCCCCCCTCGGTCTACATACATTAGCTTCAAATTGCTAAAACCGAATTACTGTACTGCTTTGCGGAATTCGAATCAGTTGGCACAAGCGGGAGAGAGGTATTCTTGCCACCTTTATCACACCCCGGACCAGCAACTGGAACTCAGTGGCTGTGCATAACCAGCGTTCGATATACGGAGAAGAGTTCCGCGATTCCAAACAGTTCGAACGTCGTCAATGAGTCGGTTGTCACGCCTTCGAATTAGCTAAGTAATTCTTCTGATACGGATATATGTAGTGGGTAACGCACCATAGGTGGACCTCAAGAATTAACGCAGAGAACCCTCCACGTGCAGCTAACCACAGTTTAGTACCCCACGATAGCGCGAACTTAGAATGTACAAAACAAGGGAAGGAACCAAGATCAGAAATGTACGGACTGACGGGCTCAATGTAAGAGCTCACATGAGAAGACAATGGCGCATTTAAGATCAGGCCAGCAAGTCATGCCATCCACCGAATTTCGCTAAAAGCCTTCCGTTTCAACGTTGTTTTGCCATGTACAACTTGTGCACTATGCAACCTTCGAACAATCGAACCCTATTCGGTTGGTCGCAGCATGCTGTTTGGTGAGTTTGAGAGGGCGAATCCAATCAGGCTGTACGATTCGAAGTGGTGATGAGTCATGTGGGGCGTCTGAAGAGTGAAGTTGGGTAGAATGTCAGTCTTCCAGATGTCTTTCAAGTAGAACGACATTGATACGTGTTCGTTTGCACCAGGATCCAGCTTAAGCTCACGTGATCTGACAGGGCAAAGTGGCACAACGACTCTATTGAGGACCGGTAGAACAAATAGGTCGCCGTGCAGTCAGAGTAGTCTTTAAAACTGGTGAAAGAGGGAAGCCTGGGGCAGCAAACAGGGAAGAGCGGAAGGGGATGATGCTATTTTTCTAACTCGGCTGCCTAAAAAGTTGGTTGGAGTGGATCGAAGAACTCTACAGAAATGAAAAAAAAACATGAAGATGTACCTCTTGACCATGCGTATTCCCACAGACCACATAACTACTTGATGGCACCATCCCTGGGATGCTTTGAGTTGTTTCAAGCTCCTGAAGTTATCTAGAGGTTTCCGACCGAGGAATAAAGGTCGGGATCGTCGTCCACAAATCAGCCAACTGTCTTCAATCAGCCTATCCAAACAGTTTCGACCTTCGTACCCAAGTCAGTGAGAAGTCTTGCCATTTTGTATTGCAATACACCGGGAGCGCCTTTATAGGGACCCGAAGGTCTAACAGGAAAACTTATTTATGACTCGAGAGCTCTGGGAAGCCATTACACCAGGAGCTTTAGACAGTTGAACTAAATTTGCGCACGTGGTCGTCCCACCTCCTGAGCCATGCACGTATTTTAGATGAGACAAGCCCCCCCCGAAGGACTGCAGGTATATGGTAGGTCACTCGATCGATCGCTTAGATCCAGCTTTATGACTGCGAGGAGGATAACCTGCATTTAGCATGGGTCTTAGCGAATGCACACCCACGATTTTCTAAAAAAAAGGTTGTAGATAGTCAGACAAACTTGCAAATTTTCCGTAAAAGTCTTGTCCGTAAACTGTGATGACGGCAACGGGGCATTAGGACTGCGTAAGTCACTGGTCAAAGAATGCACTGGCGGATGCGAGAGTCTGATGGCGAGATTATTCTGGCCATCATGTGAAGAGTTTATGCACTCCATAATGCGTCGGATGATATCAAGATCTCAACTAGACAACATGGGGGTGGAACTGTCCGATGAGTTCTTGAAATGACGACGAACTTTGCTGTGTTGACACTAAAGACAAGTATGGTGTGGAGCTGGAGTTCGGCCATGTGAGGTTGTATGGATGCACGAACCTTTGGGTAAGCGAGGCTGTGCACCGTGTCAAAGACTGCGTGCTGGAAAGCAAAGGAGACAATGGGACGCCTGTCGAAAAATCACAAAACACAGTTCATTTGAAGGGAGATATATGAATGTGCGGAGGAAGGTACAGTGACAAAGTCGTTCCGTTTCTGCATCGAACGTTTAGGTGGCTGTCAATGCACTGAGACCTATGACGATTGGAGGTGCGCTGATGGCGTCTACTCTAGAGAGAGAGAGAAGACATCAGTAGCAGAACTGAGATACAGTACATATCGGTCGTAGCCCAGGTGGCGGGACCCATCGGAGAGAGCAACTGCTGCTTGTCGAGCACCATTGTGGTCGGTGTAGACAACGAACCTGTGGTCTTCGAGTCCATGGGTGAAATATCCTATGGGAGAGCTTGTGGTCCGTTATATCTTGGTTTCATATGTCTGTGATGGCGGTATTCGTCATTTTTACCCGTGCTAGCTCGCCATGAAATTCATTTGCGACGGGTTGCATCGGGAAAACGCAGCGGAAGTAAAGTGACTACATCAGTTAACAAGACACTAAAAACGATGGGGGCCGTGAGAACAAGGACCGCTTGGATTAGTCGAAGAGGCTCGCTGCTAGTCGCGGATGGCTCTTGATCTGACAGCTCCGATTCCCTGAGCTCCAAAAACACCTCATATCTTCGATCGTCACTTCACATGTTTGGATGTGGTGGCGCTTTATGGAGTCACTGGCCATCCGCAAATAGTCGATGTGGACATCAGTGCCTTCCAGGCCATGGTAGACTTCATCGACTAAGGCATGCGATGGGAATGAATGACATTCCGGCGAATTGGAATAGGCTAAAAGATGTTTCCATTTGGGTGTCCCAAGAAATCTGCTGGTGACCTAGACAAAACAGGTCAACTTTTGAAAACCATAGAGATGGGACCAGTAGTCAAGTCCTAGACATGCGGAATCACACATTGATCGGGGGAGTAGGTGATGACCTAGTTCAGCGCACCTCATTCTCCATGCAGTCATCAATTAACTGCAGTCTTTTTGGGTATCGTGCAAAGCCGTGATACTTTTCGGAAGGTGTACTAGTTAAATGATATGCTCAAACTCGTCTTTGGTCGGGTTCGATTCGAAGTGGCCCGGCAGTAAAAGTGCAGAGGGCAGCGTTTGTGATGGTCGCTCATTTGACGGGCGGAAGAGGCTCAGCTAATCCGGGGGAGGGTAACTAAAATCGCTAATTTCGTTCGGACTTATTGAAGGTGTGTCGTGTGGGGTGTCCCAGATATGCTTCGCGCCTACCGGATGTCAGCGTGACTGTGATGAGGGCCAGCCGCGCGAGATGCAAACACACTTCAGCCATCTGGTCTCCTCGGGTGGGTGGGCGACGGCATGGTGACCGACATTGTTTGGCTGCGGGAGTTTGCGTACTACCTAACCACAAAGCCGGAATGAGTTGGCAATGGGTCACATCTACTGGAGCCAAGATTTGCTGCACATATTATCGGTCGGTCATTCATGGCACTGACAGTCAAGTCTTAACGCAGGGCGGCGATTACCTCCCACAGAGCTTGGATACTGCAGTCGGCCGGGGTTGCATGAGTTCGATTGGCGTAGCAGGCCGGGTGTCGCATGCTCTCGTGCATACTCATCTTCGTGTGTCTGCGTCTCGATGCATGCCCGTTCGGTGTGGCATCTTGCCCAGGCCGTTGGTGTTCCTACATGCACGTACCCGCACCATGCACGCGTTGTGATGTAGCTACATCATTTGCTACTGTACCGACAGGCTGATTTACATTTAACATGCCGCCAGTCTGTATCAGTACCGCGAAAACTGCGAGTGATGTGAACAAAGCGCTTTTTAAAACGGGTTGAAGAGTTATGATATTTGAAACTTTGGACCCCATAAGAAACCTCAGCAGAACGGGTGGAAGACATGTCTTCTATCTATTCTAATTAGTTACTATACGGCAAACCGGGTAACAACGAAGAAGCAAACTCACATAGTCGAAGCAGAAATTAAGAGTAGAGACCCTTATTCGAGATCCCCACTTTATAGAACCTGACGCCTCAATACCACGCAAAGCCACAGTTTGAAGGATCGTAGGAACCGAAGAACTTGAGGCAAGGACTTTTAAGAGCTTCAAAAACCAACCCATAGAACCCCAAACTTACGACTCACCGTGGTTCGGTTTTCTAGGCGGTGTGAACTTAGAATATGTATAAACGAAAGCGGAAAGAGGGTTAAAAAATGAACCGACAATAACCTAGCAAATCGAATAATCGTCCTAAGAAGCATCAATAACACAATGTGAAATAAAAAATTGTCGAGAGTAATTGGTGTGGAATTCAAAGGCAAATACAGGTGCGCATCAATCACAATGAATGCAAAAAAGGGAAGGGTACTAAGATCCGAAGCCCAAAAAGAAAAAAAAACATTACACCAGTACTTATTAAAAACAGCAACTACAGTCGTTCTCCACATTGTCCCTCTCTTGGAAACTTGATATACCCAGTACCCTCTAGTTGTGCGAACCGTTTGGACAGTTCTACCTACGGAGTGTACGCCATTTCGGGGCTATGTGGGGTTTTCGTGGGAGAAAACAGCTAGCGTATGAATTACTAATAGGGACAGTGAAAACGTTGTGATGCGTTCGTCAGTTATCCGGCGTGTATATCTTGGAAGCATTCGAAATGGTTTTCCGCAAATGACCATCTATGCAAATACAAAACTCATGAGTACAGGCCCAGTAAATAAGGGCAAGCAGTTTACCAGTAGACCGTCAACGAGCGCCAAGTCAACTTTTCGTTTGATTTTACACTACTCATGAGTAGCGGGTTCAGCTGAGGAAAACATCGTAAGTTTAGACCGGCTGGGTTAGATCCAATAGAGAACCTCATAAATCACTGCAAAATGTGCGCGATAAATGACTGTCAAGGCAAAAATCTTTAAAACGGTTACAAACATATCAGATTTTCGTGCTAAAATGGTCAAACTGTAATATGTGAGTGTGAACGATGTGATCAAACGATAAAGCTCAAGACGTGCATATTGAGTGGTATGAACTGAGGACAGACGACAACAGGATTTCGAATTGTTTTTCAAGACGTGAGTTTTTTGCAATAACACGAAGTCACTGTGTATAAACATGGGGAATTAGCTTGATTGGCGCCAAACTTTATTACCTTTTTAGTTGCCATGGCGAATTACACTAAATATACCGGATTTCGCATCAGAAATACGCCCGTTAAGGGTGTGCACCAATTAGTAATTTCATCAGTAATTAAGTGTGTGTATGTGCCCAACTGAGATTTCCAATCGGTCCTAGCTGTATACTTGTACTCACCAGCTCAAGGTGAGACTGTCACGCTCCAGCCATCTGGTATACCAGGTAAGAAATTAAAAATGACGTGAATTCGAGCTGTGATTGGCCCATGCCTATCAGGATGGATGTTTGATACAGCACTGATTAGGAGTTCTTTTTGGAACATTTATTATTATTATTACTATTGTACGTAAGGGGATGTTGTGATCATCCATCAGTCAACCTTCAGAAGATTACTACGAGGATTCAAGTTCTATCTTGCGACAACTTATTGCTTGTACCACATGAGAAGTCTTCACACGAGGGGGCGATCTGTCAGCCTCCAGTTCGAAAGGAAGTCAAGTTGGCCGATCCTACCAGACAAAGAAACGATTTCTAGCCCAGTAACCCCACTTAGCTTTTAGCATTGGACAGTTTCTTTGGTTTTACTGCGTAAATGAAGTTATACGAAGTACTTTAATACTTGGGGTCAAAACTTCAGGTAAATCGTGAAACCAAAGTGTGTTTTCAGCTTGCTGAATGTTACAAGGAGAAACACAAAGTGTCACAGGGCAGTTGGCTTTGGTCCTAACCAGCCGCCGTTGCTCGCAGAGGAGATCTAACTGTTACAGAGAAAAAAGAAATAAGAAAAATTTGTAAATGTATCGGTAAAATTTGACAAATATGCTGGAAAATTTGCAAGTCCAATGATTGTGATCAGTTATTGCGTTTGAAACATGCACTACTGAAGCAGTGTACACCCACTGGTTCCTTATAAGGACACCCTCATGGAGCAGAAGCTATTTGTCTCGGGACATCCGTATCCTCACCGTGATTCTTCTCAGCGGCCTGCTTCTTACGGGGAAACAGTGACTTCTACCGGGAGGTGCGACCGTTTCACCATTCACGAGTTGGTTGAAGACTGTTGTTGACTTTGCCAACCATTTCTGATTTTAGTGGAGATTCCATCCTGGAAATGAAGTCAATCTATGCTGTTTCATCCTTATTGGGGAACATCAGCAGTATACACCTGACAAAACCCCGGAGTTTCGAGTCCGTGACCGCCCGGCCAGTCGATTGAACGAGTGTCTGTGATCAGTACTGTGATTAACTGGACAGGATAACCGTTCCAACTGTCCCCTGCCTTTACGGAAACTGAGGACGTCCGTATTTGCATCAGTTGCCATGGGAAATGTGACCGTTGTTAGCCGGGCGATGCCAGCGCTGGACCACAGTCGTCACCCTGGTTTTTTTCGGGTCCTTCACATACCGATGAACTTGATTTCTTCCTATGCTTACCCATCCACTCTGTCAGCCGACGTTGTCAACTGCAAGAACACCATGGTTCGTTTGGTACACTTCCTGGCGTTTCCTAAGCTCCATACAGACAACCCCAATTGACCGTACTTTGTTCCGTTTTATGGCATTGCACAGAGATCCTGATGGGTATGCTCTGTCTTCGTTCCCAAAACCAGCATCGCCAATGTTTCCTCTATGTGTTCTTCACTTTGATGAATTTAGTCGGACAAGACCACTGAGAATGTAGACCCGACCGGTCGATGCAGGTTGCTTGCCTGCTTTGACGCAGGATGTTCAAGGGGTGTGGCTGGTCAACTTGTCGCACCATACTCTAACAGGGTGTGGTCTGTGTGTTAACGTTAACTCTGGATGACATTATTCTCAAAAAAAACTTGTAGAAACTCGCGTCAACACAATACTACAAAGTGGAATCGTTTTCGTAACCCGTCAGTACGCGTTTTTTTCCCCATCAAGGGAATAATGGTTAGTATCCGGGGTTTGACACGATGACGCAGGGCAAGTTTACCCAAAAGCAGAGAGTTAGTCTGAGGGTGTGGATTAAATCTTTGGTGAGTGCGTTATTAGTACACGTCACTCGCTTTTGAACAGTGCTCCTCCTGTTCTGGTGAGTGCACATCCGAGGTGGGAGACACTGGATTCTAGTTTAGCTCTTATGAGGGCATTACACATTCTTGGCCGTGTCGAGCTTTGAACTCCGGATAGCTGACATGCGTGTTACAACTCATTCCCCAGCACACGCTGGAGGTATCTTAATTATCACGTCTGTGCTGTTCGCTCTTGAGAGATGTGACTGGTTCCGTCAACGACGGCCGAGCAACTGTCTTGGTCTTATCGATCTGTTGTGACCCCCCCCCCCCCGGAATCCTGCTTCCGTGAAGCGAGCAAAGTGGCTCTGTCCTACTTGAAAGGACTGATTTATACACCGTCCGTGATGCTGTTTTTTTATTAAATTCTTTAAAAGATGCCTTCTAGAGTAGAATAAGGTGCGTGCAGATATTGGGGGAGGGTGAACTCAACTGCCTGGCACCTTCAAAACAGACAATGGCCCATTTTCAAAGTGGCTTAGGCCGCTATTTTTGTTCAAAAAATGGACAACACAGATGGGGGTGAGCTAATGGATGTTGGAAGTTAGCATTCGGTTATCCAATACTTATGGGTATGACAAACAAGAGCCCAGTTACAATTGCACACCACAACAGCGGAAAATTCGATCAGACAGTGTTTGATCGCACATGGAAATTTTAAAGTTATCAATTCAGTCAGACTGGTGAAAGTCATCTTTCCCTCTAGAGAGAGAGTAGAGCTCAGAAGAGGCCACTGCTTCCCCATTACTGCCGGAAATAATGTAGGACATCCTTACTCAAATCGTAAAGTGGTAAACTGATGGAAATGTAGGAACTCAAGTCATCTAGCGATCGATTTCGGATTAGTTCCGCAATTTTGGGTAACAAACCCGCCAGTTTTCTTCAGAATCATTTTACTGATATTTATCGGTTTCATTAGGCTGGTGGCAATCGGCATTCAAGCCGAAAGTTCAGCCAACCCCGCGACCCAACATGCATTCGTTATGTAAACCTGTAAACTCCACTTCTCTGTATACAGGGTAGTTATTGAGTGGTAGGTCTGTTGTTGTGATCACGGAGCGCCAGTCCTGGGTTGTTTGAATAAGCTGCCTGGGTTGCGCGCGCACACTCCGGACACTGACATACACCGTGCGATCAGGTCTTTCGATCTAGTTAACTGGTGTTGTCCGAAGCTACTGCAAATTGTGTATTCGCACAATATATGTACATTTCTGTTCCGTCTATTCGTCTCCTCTTTCAGGTGTCCCTCACCGTCAGACTATCCTAATTCCCTTACTTTACCAGTATATGACCTGCAGCGCTAAAAACCTGCTTACCCTCATTTTGTTGAGTTCTAGTATACGGCTTCGCCCGAATACCTACAAATTTCATGTGGTGATTTCTTGTTTGGGCGATTGTCTGGAATGCGGAATCAGCTATCGGTTGAAGTTGCACTTTCCGTCTGACTGGTTACGATAAAGTTGGTACTTTTTGACTTCAAAACTGCGCGTTATCCTTCTAGGCAAACCAAAGGCAACCTTCACAGCGGTCTGATATATGTGCGAACGGACGAACAACTACGCACACGCGGCTGTTTCCACATGTAGAATGCAAAAGTCGCGCGCCCCTGGGTGGGCTCGAACCACCAACCTTTCGGTTAACAGCCGAACGCGCTAACCGATTGCGCCACAAGGGCGAGTGTCCGCCCTAGAAAAATCTTGAAGGAAACTACTCATAGGGCTTCCGAAACTCTTCTACAGCCCACGACTGGTTGCGCCCTTCTTGGGGTTCATGAGATAGGCGCGGTGGCCAAGAGAGCTGAACTGCCTAGGCTGAATGCATCCTGACTAAGTTGACCATGATGGTGTGTCATGGTGGTGAAACGCGGATTCAAGTTATCCGAAAGTTACCGGTTTTTCTTGCGCCTTCTACTGAGTCCCATCAATAAACAGTCACCCATCAGGGATAGCTAACATTACTCTCTTTTTCTCTGACTGAGACAGAACGCATACACTGACAATGCTGACACGGGACAGCGCGAAAACCAATGAGACACGTGGTTCTCCTGATGAAGGAATTAGCTAGTCACTTCGTACGTGAATGAGCTGGCCTAATCTTTGGAAACCAAAGCTATGGTGGAGCCCACATTACACGCCAAAAATTTCTGTGGCCTCGTTTTGAACGAATCTCTCATGGTCACCTAGCATTATCACGCGTTGGTGAGCTTACCAAAACGTTTATATTACTTCAAGTTCTGGAAGAAGACAGACAATATCAAATTCAACAGTTTCACATGAAGAATCTGTTCGAGCACAAGCCATCACAACGAAAGACCTTCCTCAGTGTGAACTGGAACACATTTCTTGTAAGATTCTAACACTCGAAAAACAGCATGCGTCAAACAGGATGCCAAGCGGATTCGCGCCAAATACCTCAGCGTGAGCTGAATATACTGAGATATTGAGTGATACGGTACGTTTGTATGCTTGTGCTGGTCGTCCGAATGCCGGCAAAAACTCGCACCACATCTTGCCCGCCTCAAAATTCGAGCTGTTATCGCAGCCTTCCGGTCGCTCAATCCACACTTTACGCTTCTCGCGGCTTTGCATACGTGCGCAATCGCATGCATCATCGCATGGGAAGTTATTAGTGCTCATCTCCCCTGGGGCTTGCGGCACATGGTAGCACTCTAATCGACCTGTAGGCCGGAAGCGACAGGGCACCGTTGAAGCCGTCAGGTGTACCGTCAAGGTGCACTATTTGCCATGGGCGCGTGACGCAGACAGACCACCTGAGCCGGGTCGAACAAAATGCACAGTCAGCAACGCGCACGGATAGACAGCCAGACCTGACGAAACTGATCAAACGATCGGTAGCACTGGGCAGGCTGCACGCACATCAAGGTCGCGACAGTGGAGAGCCAGCTGTTAACATGGCATTGTAGGTAACGTAGCCGTCTGTTCGATCTGCAAGCCTGAATCAAACGATCTTGTCGATTGCAGTTTCATGGTTGATTCGGTTGGACTGCGGCATGCTAAAGCAATGAACTTGGACGGTTCAAGGAAAACATGACCAATATTGTTGCAGTTTTCGGTACATTTTTCGGCTGTTTCAGAGCACTTAAAATGCTGGTTCGCCGAGCTTGGCAGTTGGATTGCAAACATTTCATGACCAATGGAGGTGACATCGTCAGTGCGGAGTTGAGTGGACTGAGAGTGGGTCGAGAGTCTCCGGGTTTCCGTCAAACTTATGTTCTACTTATCTTTTGTTCTTCAACTTTCCTGTTGCAAATCATAGAAGAGTCAAAGGAAATCAATAATAGTCCAAGAGAGTGTGGATTCATCCACGATTGTAAACAGTTTTCCCTTTTCATAAAGTGGTACACCAAAATGAGAAACCTTGACAATTAACCCGTACTGACATACATCCAAGCTCCAAAATAAGGCCGGCCGCCGAAAGAAGCCAGCGTCTTTCGTAGGCGAAAAAGGAAACACTGCCCTCACTCCGAGATGCCGAGCTCTGTCAGCCGAAGTTAGAATCAAATTTCAAGGTTGTCTGAGACTGATAACAGCATCCTAAGCTTTCAGCATGGATCGGGTGGCCTACCGATGCTAAATGTATGAAGCAAGTCCAGGTGAATTCCCTCAGGTCCTCATTTACTCCCCAAACAAAACCCGCTTGGACGTGACTGGTTCGTCGAGCGATTTAAGCTTTCTCCTCGTGATAACCCAATGAATACATAAAGCGGTTGTACTACATTCTGTATTTTTCAGCCACATCTCTAGCTGAAACAATGGGAGCTGCTCCTGTCGGAGATACAGCTTTGCTTGGGATTTTCAAAGGCTGGTGTGTAGTGTGCAGGTTACCACTGTGTTATGAAATCCCAGCCCTCGACAGAACCACCAGACCACCCCGATTTCACTCACGATAACTCTCGTATTCAAGTTGCTATCAGTTTCAAACCTTAGGATATCTAGGAGACTGTTAATTAAGGCCTAATCCAGATGAGCAACTACACAAAATGGGATCACTTCACACATGCAACCGTCCAGCTTCGGTCAGCCCAATCGGAACAACAGAAATTGTTGATTACTCCCACGGCTGAACAGATGTAGGAACGGATGATGTTATGTGACAATTTCTCAAATTCGTTGTTCTCAGGGTCGTCTATGCTGAATGGTGTAACGGTTGACATTGCTGTGACAGTCAGCTGATATCAGCATTCGCTAAAGCACCGGTCCATTAATTTTATCGATTATTTTCTTCATTCAAATTAGTTCCACTTGCAAAGCAGCATCGCCTTGGTTTATGTTGTCAGCCCGAGATTTTGGTAGACCTCAGCCGACACCATTTTAGATGTTTTTCATTCTTATAACGTCAAAAACAGTGTTTCTGAATGTCTCGTGTAAGGAAGTCGATTTTTGTTGATGTCACCTGCTGTAAAATTACTAGGAAAGGGGGCAAACTTTAGACCTTCTAAACTGTATTCGATTTGCTCCGAACCAAAATCCCGGAGCGATCTCTGCAACTTCTGGACTGTTACCACAAGGAGGTTCTGACTATCAAAAGAATAATATTACCTGATGTTTTTTCTTGTTGGGAACACACTACTCACAAGGTCGCTGAAAACTCAGACGGCGCACAACTGGAGACTCCAATATGACTAATGTTAGTTTAATTTGCAAACGAGCGTATTCTGTAATCGATTGCATGTATAGGCAGCTTTACAGTTTGAATTAGGTGAAAAATCATCATAGGGAACGAGTGGAACGTTAGTGTACCCAAGGATCTGAGAGTATATCGACGCATAGCTCCTGGCGGGGGTCGTGTGCTGGCCTAGGTCGCCAGATTCATTGCGGGCCGCGCGCTCATTAGCGTGTACCTTTAAACTGTCAACACAAGACCCGAAAAGCCCACAAATCTTTCCAGCTATTTTTGAGACTGAGTTATGGTGACATAATACAAGGGTAAAACCGATACAGCTGTCATAGGTAAGAGAACTTAGAGAATGAGCGGTGACAACTAATTCAGATTCTGATTCTCCCTCATGTAGATTGTTTTTACAACAAAATATGACATAAACAAATGGAGGGGGTTAGTTTAGCTGACGCCGGTGGACAAAATATGTCTACTCATAAGTAGTTGGTTAAATTAATATTTTGAAGCTGTGGCACATGCTGATTACGAGACGAGTCATTAGGGAACAACAAGAAAAAAGACGGTGCTGCGTCACTTCTACAGGTGACATTTTTCGAAGGAATCGCACACTGGTTCTTGGTTGACGAGGAATGCTGTTGTGGTTTCTTTTTGGACAGATCTCTCTTGAGAAATCGGTGTTTTTTGTAGATACTCAGTATTGTATAACTCAGATATTTTGCCAGTGCAGTTTATCCTCATTTGCATACTTTGTATGGTTTTTATAAGACCAATGAAATTTACTTCAGCTTTGGGTGGTTCTGCTTGACCAAAGAACTTATCCTCATTCTTCTTATGAAAGGGTTCAGCATACTTTCGTTCACTTTTCAGGTGTGGATCTGTTTGCTTGCATTTGGGAAACAGAATCTGTCCCAGACAACTGGGGAGAGTCGGTGATAAGGCCCGTAATGAGTGTGGTAACCACAGGGAGATTAGCTTGACCCGGTCGTAACGAGACCGTTGGCGTCACTTGTGATTCGTTGCCTTATGGTGGCTCGTGAGACACTAACTCGAGAGCAGCAAGCAGGATTCCTGCCTGGTAGGAGTTGCATTGACTAAATCTTCACACTCTGTCAGGTGCTAGAACAACTTCACGTATACACGACCCACAGTTTTAGTGTTCATGGATTTCCAAGGCGCAGTTGACTCGGTTGACCGGTCTGTTCTACTTGACACGCTTGCCCACCAAGGAATGCCCCGGAAGTTCGTGAACATAATAAGCTCTTTGTATTCGCAGACTTCCGTACGTGTGAGAGTATACGGCGAGCTCTCCAAAAGTTTCCGCACACAAAGTGGCGTCCGTCAGGGATGCCCACTCTCCCCATTCCTGTTTAACTTCGTGATCGGGTGCTGTCGGTGCTACTCGCCTTCCAGGATGGGGAGCGCGTGATCTCCACTGCGCCTGGTTGGAGACGATGCAAGATATGGCTGCCAACCGATGTCAGTGGGCGTTATTGTTGTCAGTTTCTACCCAGATTGTCTGAATGAGTGTCTGGAGGCGTAGGCACCTCGGAATGATTGTAGTAAGCTAGCACTAAGTCCCTTCCCCGTCCAACTTTATTCTTTTCTCCACAATGAGGCTTTCAACTAAATCATAGTTGAAGGGCAGAAAAGCATTTGTGTTGTACACTGAGGTCCTGTTGTTGTTTAACCGCACTGAATTGAAGTCTTTCTGAGAAAGACCCGAACTTAGTGTTGGTTTTGCACGGGCCACCTGAAGTGCCTACATGAGCATTCAATCACCTGGGAAATCTTGGGCTTTCAGCGTAGTGTATGTTACCTGAGAGTCAAGCATATCAGGTTCATTACTGTGGTCTGTCTTCTAAAACATATAAAATGCAATTGTGGACAGCAGTGTAATTATCTCATTTCACCTTCTTCATGCACAGGATAATTATGGCTATGCACGCTATGCAACAATTAGGTACTGTTGATACCTCGTGAAAACCACTCAGTGTAGTGTGGATGGTGACACTGTTAGGACACTGGAGCGTTGGGTTAGTCGTTCAGCGAAAATAACTTAACAACAGCATAAACGAGATATTCATCTGGGTTCCAGGTGAGCCTCCAGTCAAAACCAAATAGGCATGCGAATGAGTGTATTTCGCGAAAAATAAAATGTGTACTAGATGTCAGTGTAGAATTCCTTCTCTTTGTTTTCGGAAGTAAAGCTTATACACTGATGTCAAGAGGATAGAATGTTATAACAGAGAATGCCCCCGCCATCGCTTCGTAAGCTTGTACCCTCGACTAGATTACGCTTTGGCCACACGAGTCTGAACCAGCTTTGGTTTCACGTGACACATTCAGGCAAACCGAGCCGTAATTGGTCACTTGCAATAGACCAATAGCAAGCGGCGTGCGGCTCCTGCCCACAGGACGTGTCACACCGAGTCAACAATCACAGCCGATGTAATCAACTTGATTTCAAAATCCTGACTGGTGAACTATATCAGGTTTAGTCGTTTGTCGTTCCTACAGAAAGTGCAGTAAATCAAGGCAACAGTCGTTGATAACGACAAATTCGAGTTTAGAAAATTCAGGTGGAAACTAGCGACACGAATCAGGGATGGGAAAAGTTTAGGCCGCAACGTGTTTATTGGTAGTGTGACAATATTTGGGTATTTTTGATGGAGAGTTCGTTCTGTAGGCGAAGTGCGAGCTACTTCCCGGGGTTTCTTGAGATGCGCACTGATGATGATTCCCAATAAAGATAAAACAGCTGTACTGTATAGGTTGTTCAGCACAAGTTGGCTTCACTCCCAGGACGAACTCTTTATTGGACATGGTGAGCCTGCTTTTAAAATGTGGATTAGGCTAGGTTTTTGAAAAGGCAAACTTCCGTCCCTGAGCGAAGCAGACCTTTGGGGTATTAGGCGCTAGCAATTACCAGGAAAATTAACGACATCTCACAATAAACATAAGCCTTCTGGCGTTATTCGACCTAGGTTGACATGTGAGATGCTGTTTCCTCTCAGCGATGAAAAAGAACTACCATCCCTATGGTGGCTACTTTAACAGGATCTCAGTTAGGTTGTTACTATCTTGAGAGCCCAGGATCGAAATTTAGCATTTCAATTTCCGTCAAGTGGGGTTTACCCATCAATTTCCATTGGAAAACGCAGCAGAAGATATTCCCTCAATGCGATATCAAGGTAGATAGACGTAATACGCTAATCATAAGGTTACTAAAAACCGTTCGACAGCCCACGACCAGTTTCACTCGCCATTTTCGGGGCCCACCAGGTAGGTTCGTTCCCGAGTTTCCGTCAACCTTATGTTTTGCTTGAACTTAAATTGCACGGAATTTCACAGGTAAACACACGAGCATATGAGGCAAACAACCAATTTTCCCCTTGACAAAATACTGCGAGATGACCCGAACAAGGACTTGTCTGAGATGCAGAGAAAATGGATTTCTGTAAGGAAACTAGGATGTACGATTAAAACTTATAACGTCTGGGCCATGCTTACTACTAACAAAAAAATATCCCCAAATGTGTTTCCAATTGCTCAAATTGCTCGTGGTTACAAATCTCCAGTAATTTTCATAGCTGTGATGGTCGACAGAACTTCCGGTGGAAGAATTCGAACAGAAAATCCACGTAGGCTTGACGTCCTGAACTGATCTACCCCCCCCCCCCCCGTAGTTTGATTTTGGTTAGACAGTTTACACAAGTAGCTCTGGTGATCCATCCACTGGTTCTCTAATTTCCCCTTACTTAATGACTTTAAAGATGATTTCCAAACCTGCCGTAGTTATGCGTCCTCAGAAAACAATATAACCACTTTTCCCTAGGTGTTACTGAGTTGACGCAAACAACTTCTTGTCCAGTTAGGCTTTCCCAGGCACCATATGCTGGCGTCTAAGTTTTCTCTAAAAACAAATGAGTCTAATCAACTCAGACATCAACAAACCTAACTGAAAATACTAGCATCAACCGGACTAATAAACAGTTGAAAATTACACTTCTAGGGACCAACGAAACACAGATGACGTCCCTGGAAAGCGCTCGTAACACCCCGTGTCCAACCAGTTTCTGGGTCTCTATGGAGGGAAGCAGTAAAACCTGTTTCCATACTTGTGACACGATCAGTGACTTTGTTTACCAGAATGCACACTCCTAAGAAAGAGATTTTTCAAATTTCATGGGAGGGCTTGTCAATCACTTCACAGGAATCACTGGAAAGCATTACTTGGCATTCCTTGACTCACGGCCAGATGAAACAAATCCTCTGAGACAGTATACTGCTTATAAGGTTGGTGAATACTCGCCGGCGATTCCCTGCCTGCTTTCACCCTGTTTGAGTCCCACTTAAATTCTAGGATCTCCACTTCGGTAACCAGCAGACGGACAGAAAGTTTTCCTATATATGCATGCAGCTAAGGACAACTCTCCACTCATGTTACAAACCAAGAAATCCAAGGAAAGTATGGTGGAATTCAAATAAAAGACCAGTGCTGGGAGGAGGACTCGAACCCAGGACCTACCGTATACCGGATACTCTGGACTGCTGAATGCACCTTGAAGTACGAATCCTGTTCTCAACCGACTGAAGACACTCATAATCAAGCTCCATTCACTAACGTGTTTTCGGTGCCCCTAAATTTACTGTATGGATCGACAGAAGAAATATTATCAAGTCACGTTTTTGGTCGCAGACTACGTGAGGAAACCGGTACCTGTGTTTAAAAAAATACTCTATGAATGTTCACTGTAAAATGTTTGTGGTGCATCATAAAAACTTATCCGTCAGCAGGCACAAGATCGCTGGTCTAAGCCAGCATGACCAGCTGCGGTCAGTTCTGACCGCAATACATTGGCATTTATTTAAAAAAACATGTCAAGTTCTGCACTTCCGGACATAGAAATTAAAATTCTTTGAAGACACTGCAAAGACATGTGCCAAACTTCGGGAACTTGTTAGCAATCCTTGTTGATGTTCACTGTGGTCACACTTTTTGAGTAGACGGTTGTGAGAGGGCGCCAGCGAGGCTAAGGCTTTCGCTAGGTTTACCTGAATCCAGCCTAATATTGTCTGTCACTTTCAAGTACAGTACACGGGTCAAACATGCTGCTGAAGCTGCGATCGATTGGCTCCAGTCATTCTCAAAGGCCCAATGGGTTGTTCCGTTCGAGTGTCAATTCTATTAGGAACTGTTGTGAAGTAAACGAGCCCAGGTAACGTCCTCTCTTTTTGCAAGTGAACGCGGGCAACACGGTTTGAGGTAGGTTCTGATGCCCGTCGTCGGCATGGTTTGAATAAACCTGAAAAATCTACCGTACGGCTTTCGAATTGTGACATGTAACCGTGATTCCAGGTGACTTTCAACTCTGGAGGCAAGGTTGGGCTTTCGAAAGAAAACACAAACAAACTCTGCAGCTGGACAATACCATTGCGCCGGCAAGTACAGCGCTGCGTACAGAAGATTGCAAATGTTGTTTGTTAGCCTTCGTTTTTCGATGCCATTGTCAAGTGGAAGCTGCTTTTCGCCGAGTGCGGTATTGTAGGTGCTCAAGTAACCGTTTCCAACAGTTACGGTGTCCTAGTTATTTGCTAAACGTTTATGCAGGTCAAGAAGATTTACGCGGCCGTAGCAGATCCGCGCATGGTCGAGGTTGGCATGCTTCACTATGCGTTGATTTCCTGACCAATGTCATTGACCTTTCTATATTCAGCGCGTGATGATGCTATAGAAACCTGGCTACTGCTGGTAGAGTGAGGAGATTTGGGTTTTTTGTGAAGAGTTCGTCCTGTAAGTGAAGCCAATCTATGCTGAAAAACCGAGAAGCACTGTACAGCTGTTTCATCCTTTTTGGGAATCATCAGCAGTGCGCATCTCACGAAATGCCGGAGAGTCTCGAACCCGCGGCCTCCTGGCCTTAACTATTCTGCCACGAGCAGCTGATCAGCAGAGTGATTAACTCGCGCTTAGACAGGATATAGCGCCTCTCATCCTTCAATCACGGGATCCAGCTCCCGCGGTCACACGTGTTGACTGGCTCCTCGAGCAACGACTTCTCAGATGGAAGCTTCACTCATCGGGTGAAGTTTATTCTTCCACTGAGCTTACTTACTTGGTAGTGTGAGGAGAGTCTCGAGTTCAAGACTCTCCGGAGTTTCGCGCACTGCTGATGATTCCCAATAACGATGAAACAGCTGCACAATGCTTCTCGGCTTTTCAGCATAGATTGGCTTCACTTACATGGCGAACTCTCCACGAGAAACCTGGCTACTGACTGGATGCAGAAAAGTACAGTAATAAAGTTAGGTTCGCGGGAACCTGTGCACTTTTCTCCATTGGAACTATGTGGTCCAGACTTTATGTAAGCATTATGTGGAGAAAAAGCAAGAACTAGTAAATTCCAGGCCTCGAGAAAACTCAATAGTTAAGGAGCTTATTTAATGACCAGAAGCTCTGTGGCTCGAAACCAACCCCGGCATCACGACTGCCCCTGGCTACACCTGGGCAACCTGGTAGTATGTCAGCTATCGTCGTTTCTTCAAGTGGCATGACAGTAAAGAACCGAAAGGGCTCACATATGAACGATCATTTTTGTTTCATTATAATTGAAGTCCGCCAAATCTGCTTATCTGTTATTGATTTGGTTTCAACGAGAGATTCAACTAAATCCAAACTGACTCCTTTGTTTGCGATATTCTTCAACCGAATGTGTTGAAAACGGTCGCTAGTAGTATCAGTGGGGTTATCCATAACTTACACATTATTCCATAGGATGACAGTATTACCAAGGAAACCAAATTAACGGCGTCAATGATAGCGCAGCACTTTTAGGACGATAAAACTATCATCTCATCAAAGCACTTTATATATGGACAAGGCCGTGTAGCTAAAAATTGTCCAGATAACGATAACCCTTTTATGGTGCAGCCATGAGTTTGTAGTTGCGTTAGAGTGACATTAGCACTAAAAAAATGCAGTGACAGGACGTGAATCATCTACCTTTAGCATTTCTGAGGCAATCAACTGGAAGATGTGTAGGGCCGATTAATTAGTTATCGTTTCAGAGAGGTTTAGTAAACGAACAGGGGATTTATCGCTGAACAATGCTTCCATTTTGACACAAAATCTTCGCCGGACCAAGTGGATAAGTTACCAGTCTGACTGGGTTTTAAATCAATAATCATAGAACTGATCGGTGAGATTTCTTACAGTGCTGCAGATCATTCCGACGTTTCAGTTTGTTGGTTGGTATGGATGACTAACACTAGCGATAGATTGGTTAGAGGGGGTGATCTTTAAGTTGAATCTGGATTCTGGAGCCTTGTTTTCCGGTCCAGGATACCTTAGTGAAACATCCCTCCTGGGTGTCTTTCACAGAATTTGTTGGTCTGTGTTCGTTAAGTTGTGCCAGGACAGGTGGATTGTGCTGGGGGGAGGTGGGCATTAAGTGGATCTTGCTATGCCTATGTTTTGTACTTTTAGGTCCAGACCATCTCACTGATAACCGCACACCGCCTCGTGTCATCTTGGCTGATTTAAAACCGCTCACCACAAGCTTCCCAGTTCTACACCTGTGATATTCAATCTGGGATGCTTGAGGATTTCCACCACCTCGGACATCAGTCGCTGTGGTGTGAATCTAAGTCCTCGTCTCAGAATTTTCACATTTCCCAGATCAGTTCTGTGCCTAGTGTCTAGGGTATACCCTGCCACTGCAGACGCCTTGACTACCGCCTGATATTCATCTACGTTTCTGGGTGGCCTGTTCATGCCTTGCTTGTGCTCACCGATTCTGATGTGCAACTTCCTGGCTGTTCGACTTATGTAAACCTTCGTATGGTCGCCACATTTTTTGTATTCATAGTCCCTAGTCCTGTCAGCCGGAAGACGATCCTTCTAATGTTAGCCGTATTTAACACTCTTCTACTGACTTCAGGGCCGTTTTGTCTGGGATGCCTGCTGTTTCGACCCACTCCTTGTTGGGTCTTGGTACTGGGACCGATGCCGGTCTGAAAGTACAAAACACAAGCATAGTAAGGCCTAATTAATCACCGCCAACCCTAAACCAATTGCCTTGGCTCCCCTTTGCACACAAAGGTCAACGAAATCTGTGAAAGACACTGAACAGAAGAGCTCCGTTCCCTCTTAATGGCGTGCCTGCAGTGTTTTCATTACCTGGTCTCCTATTTAGCTGTGCACGTCTATCGTTTTTGCAGTAGGGTGACATTTGCAAAGTCGTAGGAAGACTCCGATCTTTTATCGTCCTGGCACGGGAGAGTCTGTGGTTTTCTCATTGGCCAGCACAGCGGAAAGGCCTGCTATGCTGTACAAGCTACAGCCCCCTGATAACCGGTGGGGCTCACTCACCACCGGTGTGTATGTGCACCTTATCAGTACGGAGCTCTTTGAATGAATCTAATTCAAAACTGGTGCACCAACGGTCCATGTGAACCTGCACGCACCAGACAATGCTTCAGTCGGCCTTGAGATCTTAATATAGTCCAAACAACATCTTTGACCTATGCTAATTAACTTTAGTGCGGCTGACCTTGGTGAAGGGAAAAACTGGCCCTATCAGGTACACCAGTGTGGCCTCGTTATAGTATACAAAATCTTTGAATTTCTAAAAGAGATTTCATCCTGAGGGTTAAGGCAGTCTGTGCAGAGAAGCCGAGGATCACTGCACAGCAGTTTCGTCCTTGTTAGGAAGCGTCAGCTGTCACCACTTTCGAGGAAAGTACGACCTCCCGACCTCGCAATCAATAGTTGAAAACTGGAGCGAGATGGCTCAGTGGCTAGAGCGCGAATTCACTGTCCAGAAGGTCCGTGGCTCGAACCTGACCTCTGCCTCTCTACTTCCCATATCTAGGCTTGGGCAACCTGGCAGTATCCCAGCTCTTGTGCTTCCTTCGGGCAGCATGTCAGCTAGGCGCAGAGGAAAACGATGACAGACTAAATAATTCAGGCAAACCTTTGTCCTCTCTTAGTGAACTTTTTATTCAAATCCTTAATCTGAAAAACGGACTGAACTTTGCTGCCTAACATTGAGTTTAGGTTATCAATCGTAAGAAAAACCTTAGTATGCGTCACGCAAAAGCGATTTGGGTCGAAAGAACGAAGCCATCAGGTTTCTACTTCCCAACATGTGAGTAGTGAATTCCCCGGAGTTATTCACATAGGATTTCGTCAGTATAGTCTTCGGTTGTCCTATTTTTTTGCTAGGGACGCTTAAAAATGCATTTTCTTAAAGACTGAAAATAGGGACTTTAAAAGGAAAGGAATGGTTCGATCACGACGCAGCACATTATTCGTAAGGTTGCTGAAAACTCTTCGATAGTCCACGGTAGGTTTCGTTCCTTCTGTCCTCGCTCATCAGGTGGGCGCAGTTTTTTTATCAAACTTATGTTCTACTTGAACCAGAATTGTACGAAATCCGACTGGATCCCAGTTGGACCTCTAGTTTATAATATTCTTCGACTGCCGTCCAAAGGTCGCCACAGGTTTTGGTTGTTACGGTGTTCGAGACTTCGAAATATACTCTCTTGACGTTATACACTACTTATAGGGCTGGTGGAAACTTGGAGACTACACCTACCCGATGACACCAATGAGTGGCGAAAACTGTACTGGACTGTCTTTGTGTTTTAGCAACCTTTGGAAAATTATTTTGGGTTAAGAAACTATGGAGCTTTACTTCGAATATCGCGTCAACTGAAATAGCAGGCGGTCTTTTTGTAGGACGTATCCAGTTGAAGAGTATCAGCTGAGTTTTCCATTCGGACCAAGGTGAATACCAAACACGAATGTATCTTGTAGCTATCCCTTCACCCACATACCTGACTGTTCAGCTCACAGCCGCTCACTGGATCACGAGACTCGTCTTTTTCTACACTCACAAACCACGTCACGCAAAGGTGACTCATCTGACATTGACTGTCTCTACCACGCGGTAAGCGTAGCAACAAGTCATGTGCTGACACCCACGTACACCCAAACGTACCTACATATAGGAATGCTGAGCACAGTCCAGACACACAGACGCGCGCGCGGGAGCAGGAGTCAACCCTCTCCACAAGTCCACGGACAAGTATGGAACACGTGTAGCAGCTATACTGCAGAGAAAACACGTTACCGCCATCCGGATTCTCACAAACGATAAGTTCCCCTTTTGAGTAGTTCTGGAAAAGGGCTTCCTCCAGAAAAGTGCACTTCACTAAGCAAGCGCTTTCAATATATGTCGCGATTTAAAGCAACCCGCCTGGGAGAGAGAGATGTTTTGGTTTCTCTGCCCGTAAGTCCAACTACCAGGATGTATTCTTGTGACATATTCAAGGACGTAGCAACTATTTGGCTAGCACTATTGGGTTCCACCCCCCCCAACCCCCAGAAATTTGGTCCCTTCAAAACAAGTATAGATATCCCTTTCTCGTTAGAATCTTTTATTCAAACAGATTGCCGTAACTGTGCTGCAAAAATCGATACGAAAGTCCCAAATCCTGTCATATCTGTGGATTTCTTTAGAATCGGACCAAGATAAATTCCAAAACACGAATGTATCTCACCAAATAACTCACCAATCGATACGTATCCCATATCGAGCAGAATATTCCCAATGATCTTCGTGTGTTGGTTCAGTCGATCATGGAAATTTCGAAGTAAATCCAATGCAGATTGTTAATTACTCCCCCATTTTGGGAGCCAAATATATATAAGCACGCCCGTCATTTAGTTGTAATTTGCGTATGATTGACCTGTGTGAATGGCATCCATGACTTACAAAATGACGTCAGGGTGGAAACATCTGGTTGGGAGCATCAAAAACGAAGATTCAGCTGGCTTCCAGGTGAGTCTCTTGCAAAGCCAAATTTGTTTGCAAATGAGTTTATTTCGCTAATTTCGTGCAATTTGGTTTCAAGTAGAACATGAGGTTGACGGAAACTCGGGGACTGCGCCTACCTGGCGAGCCCGAAGTAAAAGGGCGAAACCGATCGTGGGCTGTCCAAGACTTTTCAGCGACCTTATGAGTAGTGCATTACGAAGAGAGATCACTTTTAGTGGACAGCTCGTCCTGCCTATGCTGAAAAGCCGAGAAGCACTATACAGCTGTTTCATCCTTATCATTATCGTCACCATCATCAGCATCATCTCATGAAACGTCAGGAAGACAATTTTATGCCAACGACCTCTCGGCGACCAGTATGAATGTTCGGTCACGGGCGGTGGTTAATTAATTCTCTTGAAAAGAAAAAAACAGCGGTTCTAACCGCATTGAGATGCAAAGTTCATCAGCACATTTGTTCAATTTTCAGAGCTGCATTATGGAAAGTAGTACGCCAGTAGTCATAGTCATTGTTGAAATTTCATAAGGAAGAATAATTTTCAGATAAAGCTGAATGGAAGTTGACGGCAGGAGCAGAGCTTCTTTCATCCGCACTGCAGGAAAAGGGTTCCGAGAAGATGGATGCTATCGAGCGAGAACCTCTTTTGCCTCGATACGGTTTGGTATGAAATTACCTTTATCAGAGTGACGTTTGCTTCTGTGCTAGCCCAGAGGTTCACAACACGGACTTCAGCTTCAATGACCCGGGTTCGAGTCCACGCACGAGTGTTTTCAGAACGGCTCCGTTATTTCCACCCAGATTTCCTCCAACCCTTTGATCTACACAAACACCAAATTGTACACAGTTTCATTTTCAGACCAAAGTGTTGTTAACGAAAGACCCAACTGCGAGATCGTGAATACCGTACCAACCGAAAAATGAAGCGTTCTTCGCATAGCACTTCCGGATGAAGGGTATCGTGAACGGGAGGTGCTCCAGGGATTCATTCGGTCACTCGTAAAAGATGTGCAAATGAGTGTGGATCGCAAATTTCATACAATTCGGGTTCGAACGGTTGACGGAAACGCGGAGACTGCGCCTACCCGATGAGCCTAAATAGGACGATCGACACCCGGTGGCGGGTGTCGAAGCATTTCGAGCAACCGCGCGAATACTGTGTTCCAATTCACTGTAAGATCGCGAGTATTGTATCGACAGAAACATGTGGCGACCTTTTTAAAACACTCCCAAATGAATAATATTATAAATGGGAGTTCCAGCTAGATTCAGCTGCGTTTTCCGTGGAAAACAAGTTAGTATTCTGTCAAGTTGAAGATACCTTTGCTTTTCCAGGATATCGATGAGTCATGAGCGGAAGGATGATCAGGATTCTTGCTCAGCTTAATTGCCCAATCACACGACAGCCACGGTAGGTGTGGTCTGAGTTTTTTGGCACGTTGTTTCACCCCCTACCTGCGAGACGAATAGATTCTGTCTGTCCTCCCCGGTCGTTTTCAACTTGAGACCGCAGCAGTCAAAAACAGTTCCTGTTCGCTCAACTTCCAGGTAATCTCAAAGTACGGAGGCAAAAACGACAGGGCCTTTCAAGGACAAAGTTCATTTTCTGACCGGTAAGAGAACCGCAGTGGGTAAACTCAAACAACCTCCAGTTCAAAACTCGGTAGTTCGCCGAGTTTGCGAGAATGGATCAACGTATCACGGTGACTATTGGCGGAGGGGGGGTAATTCCTGGGCTACAAAGAGAGCTCTGGTGCGATCCTTCGATGTGTGATTTGCTTCACGTCATTTGATCACCTCCACCCTGGTGTCGAACGATATTCACCTTTCGAGTTTTGTCTCATACTGTGTGCATGTACTTGTGTATGTAGTTACATATCCCAGCATCTGTTCAATATGTGACCTAAGCCAAGAGCACAAAATCGAACAGCGTTAATCAGATCGTACCTTTGAATTTGTGAACACAATTCGAACACACGAACCTGAGCAAGTATTAATTTGCGCGTTTTGGCCACTTTTACAAAGCACAAAATGGCGGAATTCGAAACCAACAAAATCTTATTTCGCGCTGGTCGACTGATAACGTAGTAACAGGTTGTCAAATTACCGCAGGGGAGGGGGTCGCTGATCAGTCCGTGACACGAAATAGGGATAAATGTCGTTGACTGTAATTGAAACCAAACTGATGGTTACTCGTGCCCGGGAAAGCCTATCGGATTAACAGGCCGTGAGTTTCTCTCTCATCCCGAGGAATAGAACAGAACCATGTGGTCGGTGTGCTTTGTTCTGGCCAAATAGTGAAGTTATTTGTAGTTGATGACGCGGAATTTATTGCAGTTGGGTTGAACTCATATTTGCTTAGATGGTTCTCCCTCTGAGGTTTCGAAATCACTCTGATTTGAGAGAATGTGAGCCATTGCAATAGAATATTTCCGCCGTCAGTGCACTTCGAGGCATGTTGATGGCTCAGAATAACTCGGGCAGGACCAGTCAAGTCACTAGCTTTACCAATTTAAAAAAAGACATGATAATTACCAGGATCAATGTCTGAAACGTCACCCGATGCTATTGACAAGAATGTGGTTGAAAGTGGAAATTCGGTTGCCACTTGGTCTCCAAACCCAGATGCATTGTTTGATGTCTGGCGGATCATTGGGAGAGTGCTTTGTTGGTCGTTGATCTGATAAGGACACTTCCGGCGACCGTACGGCCTTGAGTAGACTTCGATCCACAGTGGTGGTCCTTTCGTTTGCTCATGAGCCAACCAAGCTAAAACTTGGGCTACTAGCAACAGCTTATGTTAGGGATGAGTCAGTAGTATCAATTCAGCTGTAATCAATTACCTCTTCGGAAGATTAATCACGTGATCTCCATGCTGATTAGTATTAACCGTTTCTTGTTAGATTAAAAGCCGACGTTTTTCTCGATATTATTGATCGGGTGGTTTGAACTTGAAAGGACTTGGGAAAATGAACACCCATGAGATGTGATAAGCTAAAAACTGCCATGATATTCATCACAGTTGTCCATCGCCGCTCAAAGTAAAATACATATAAACCTGAAAAACGTCGAAATTCACGGACCCACTGAGACTGAATGTGGTCATTTTGTTCCGCAAGCCCTTTAAGCCGTAAAATGAAAATAGCACTTGAAAAGTTGCAAAAGCTTCATCAGGTTGGGCTATCTAATTACGTAGTTTAAACCACTACACTCTTTCTGACTCATCAAATTCATTACCTTCATCCCATCTACTGACATTATCAACCCACTGAAACCGGTTCATTCTGTTTATCTTTATTTTATATTTGTATATATTTATTTTTATTTATTTATGGTGGCTTTATAGTATGATTGCAATTAGGTAGCGCAGGGTAGAACGTCGATTGTTCGTGGGTCGAAATGCCATATGGAGCAGATGAGACTAGGAAACACTTAAAAAATCTGCTGCGTTTGTCGGTTTTGGTTAGCCGATTTGTAATATCCTTGATCACCGGTGTATGTGGTCACCAGCGCTCAACAAACACGGCTTACGACTGGTGGGGTGGGGCTGAGAGTGTTCACGACCGGAACACCGCCATGGGCTGTACAGAACGAACAAGTGAACGACCATAATTGGCCATTTGGTCATCCTACGTATTTGCGCAGAAGCGCTGTATGTTTTGTTTTGACAATACAGCCGTGTCCCAAGTTCTGTCTTCTTCTAGCGTAGTCTGGCAGGCTCAGTGCAAGCGTAACCGATAAACGGCCACCCCACGATACAACACCCTGGGTGCTAAACACAGGCTCATCTGTGCCGCTGACCTTGAAGCGGACGCACAGTACAAGATTTAGGCTATGTTCATCCGTGACTCTATTACGGCGATCTCAGACTCTGTGGATTTCTTCCGTGATGAACGAAGTGTTGAGCAGAAATCTGACCCACAGATTCAGGGTAGGGTTGCTCTAGCTGTGGAAAACGGTTACTTATACAATCCCAATGTGTGTGAATTGTGCCTCAATATCTATGTTACTTTTTTATAGCGACACCTGATAATAATTCGGTAACTGTCCGGCCCACATAGCTGAAAATAAATAACAGAAATCGGAAATCACAAACCGTGCTTATGACGGAAATTCTTGGACAGATGACCAGAATTGACAGTGAATTAATACACGCCTGATGTAGCGTTTTTCTATCGTTTGCTTTCGTAAGCTCGACTTTCCTTCATCGAATGAAATAACAGATTGCACGTGAGACCACACTTTCTGCTCAGTCAAACCATGACTACGGCGGCTACGAAGACATGGCTCGGTCTGTACACCGCTAGGATGCACGACTGTTACGCTATCGTTTGCCTGCAAATGAATGATTCTGACTGGTTAGAACCAAAAGACGTTGAAGCATTTTCGGATGTTGTCTAACTATCTTGTCTGCAATAGTACGGGAACGAACCTTGCATATCAGCGTCAAATCACTCGGAATTATGTTCACGTGAGAATGGCTTGCAGTATATTGGGACAGAGGTCATCGGTAGCACTCTGGTGGAAAGCAGTGACCCGCATCGACCATATGGTCACCTTGTGGCAAATTCCGATCACGTGACCTAGCTTATGCATAACATATGACCGAGACTGTAAGACACTTAGTTCACTTTACGACTCCGAATACTGATAATACTCGGAACGGTTCATTCAAGTAGAGAAAAAAACTAGAAAAACCCAGATACTGGTTGAAATTACCAAAGTTATTCAATGAGAGGCAATTGTTTAGTTGTACTACGCATGAATCTGTCGTCTGTCCTCTATCTAGAATTTGGCTTTTTACCCATGAGGAAATTGCTCTCGAAAGCAGCACAAAGAATTGAGGGTAAATTAAATCACTCAAAATTCTGTATGTTGTTTCTTGAGATCGTACGAGTACGTCACTGCATTCATACCTGAATTCTTTCCCATGGTCGAACATTACTGTTTCCTAGCCCGGCTCGTTCTCAACATGTGGACTGAGTTTCTTCACATATTTCAGATGATCGTTAGGTTTAACTAGTCGGCGAACTAGCCTGAGGCTACGATTGATGCCCGTCGGTGTTTTCATGTATTATCCGGAAATGAATTATTCATTTTTTCTGATTTATCTAATTTGTACACACGTTGTCTGCCATCAACATTAATGAACCACCGGCCTTCTCTTGGTTTGTCTCCAGAGCGCCTCATTAATCAATAAGATTTGACCTTGAAGCTGGAAATATGCAGCTAAATAGAAACTTGCTTCTGCCCAAATTGCTTTGGTATCGAAGCGTCTCACCTATTCACAGTATGCTGTAAGATACTTCCACGTCGTTTGAGGGGGGTATGAGCAGGGATCTTTTGGATTTTCTAGGTTTTCTAGGTTTCTAGGTTGACAGGCAGTGGAGATATGTTATGAACAGGGATCTTTTGGATTTATGTTTTCTAGGTTGACAGGCAGTGGAGATATGTTGGAAACAATCATGGATGGCCGAAAGTGCTGTGTGACCTTTTAACTTTGTCCAAATACTGTCTTTGCTGAAGAACTGATAAGAGGGGCTTTCTCATGTTTGAACAAGTCCTTATTAGGAGTGCTTTTAAAAATTTTGAACGATTCTAACCATTAGGTGAAACTCATTTTTGTGGAGGGAGCGTTCAGCTCTAGTTCATTACAAGATAACTCTCCTTGCTGAAATTATAGCGATGTTTGTTGGAACCATTTGAATTCTGAAATGCAGTAGAACTCGCACTGTATAGTGTTTGGAGACCACTCGAAATAACCGGATTTTCCGACGAATGGGTGGATGTGCGGCAAGTTGGCTGTGAACCGCCCAAATGCCTGTCCGTATTGGTCACAAGGTGAACCAATCAGGGTCAAGCATTTATAGCTCAGCGCCTCTGGTCCCATCACGAAGACCTTGCGGAAACCACTGTGGTCACCTTATGAATAAGTAACAATCTTTGACTTAAACACTCTTTTGCACACCAGTTTGGTTTTGACGGGGACTCACCTGAAATCCAGCCAAATCTCTCGTTCATCATGTTCTTAAGTAACTGAATGTACTCCACCAGGCTGTCTCATGGTTCACTTGGTACTGTATTCGAAATATCGCGATAAATTGTATAGGGGTAATACACTACTCATAAGGTTGCTGAAAACCCTTAGACAGTCCACAGCCACTTTCGACCTTTTTAGGGCTCACTGAGCAGGCGCAGTTCCCAAGTTTTCGTCAAGCCACTTTCGACCTTTTCAGGGCTCATTGAGCAGGCGCAGTTCCCAAGTTTTCGTCAAAATTATGTTATGCTTGAACCCAAGTTGCACGAAATTAGCGAAATACACTCATTTGCATACTTATTTGGTTTTGACGGGGAACTCAGCTGGAACCGAACAGAATCCCTCGTTCTTGGCCGAGACGCATGAGGATGTTAACAATTGAGATCGCGCCAGAAAGGCGTCACAGCAACGGAAACATCTGTAAAGCACGAACGATATTTCACTGTTAGGGTCATTGTAATTACGTTTAAAAATGACTTCTTCTGTGAACGCTTTGAATTGAAATTAGCGAGACATCACCGCCTTCCTAGGTCTCGTTATCAACAACAGGGATTGCACCAATGATTTGCAGACACAAAAATTTACTTATCGATCCACCGAATCTCGAGTGGACCAACAAACACAGTCTGGCAAATTAGGACCTTTTTGTATTATTTCCCAGGATGCCAGGCATTCGACCAACGGTATTGCTTCCATACCGTTTTACACAGAATAAGATATCACATTATTGGAAACAGGTCAATTAATATTCACCTGCAGGTTAACAGTTCGTTTTATCTAGCAAGAAACAAACGAAACCTTCAACCACTCATTTTGTGGTTTTCCGGTTAACTCTCGAATGTTACGCGCTGCAAGAGGAGCTCGTTTGATTGTCGGCGGATTTGATTTGCAAGGAGGAATCCAAATTCAAAAAGAGAAGCGTGCAAACAGGTACTTTTAACACGTTTTTTGAAGAGGTTTCTTCAAAACAATGACGTACTTTATTCAAAAATTAAAAAAAATCGGGACCTTGTCTTTCCTCAAGGTTCTCCTTAGAGGGAGAATTCTTGAAAGAAAGGAATACTTTATATGTATTAACTGGCGCTTTTTCCTAGAGAGGCCATTCTTTCAAGTGAAAAATTTAGTTGGCCGTTTGAGGGTGGGGCGAGTAACCTCTTCAAGGACGGAAACACATAATTGTGAACTTGTGAACTTTTATGATGTTTTACCCTGCGGGTTAAATACCTATAAGACAAATTCTGTTTTGCTAAATCAGTAAGTCATTTTGAATCCTGACACAGAAGTTGACTGCTGTGTGGCTGTCCGGAGGCCAGCCGTCCCTAATAATCGAACATCACATCATTTGAACGGATGTCTCACGTCCAGGATACGGACCAAACGGAGGCACGCCCTGATTGGTCAGAATGCCAGCCAATCTGGATCGAGCATCTTTAGCTCGACGCTCCTCGCCCCCCTCACAGAGATTCTAGCACGACCTTGTGGAACATTCTGTCATTGCCCTATAAATACGGTTGTACTAATTTTCCTTGGTCTCCGTAAAGGGCCTTTTGATATACCATAATGGACGGAGCAGGAAGCCAAGGACCGATACATAGTTACAAGACCGTTCAGCTAGTCACAACAGTGGCCTTAAAACCTCTGGTCCTGTGTACGTTTGATTCACTTTTTTCACGTTAGGTTGCTGTTTGTCATTGTCTTGCTTGAGTTGACGCAGTCAACAACACCTTGAAGAGATTTCTTCTCGTGCAGCATAACTCTTCTACCCCAGCAAGTCTTATCGGTTTGACACGACGTCAAATAAACAAAAACAAACAGGGGGTGACATGATCTAGTCACAACTCACCAATTCCTGTAGCATTACGTCTATTCCGAATTCTTGATGTCACTGGAGGTTTAGGTGGAAACAGATAACCAAACTATACACCTACCGTTGGCTCGTGAAATAAATTAACGAAGGCCCATTGTTTTTATCCAACCCGTGCCGAACCTGACAGTTTACAGAGCCAAATGGACGTCAAATAAGTGAAATGCAAGACTTTAAAAAACCAGTGTGCTTCTGGTATCACTTGATTCAGTTTACAATGTCGTTGATGAACTCAGGTACTCTGTTTAAGTGAGGAGGAATACAAGACACAGAGAAATTTCCTACCAGGTAACGAGTTGTTTTATTCTCATCTCATACTCTTACTTCTATGGAAATTATCAGATGCATGGGAATGATTGTGAACTGGAAAACCACGGGAACTCCAGGAAAACTCTACGTGCACCCCTGTGAAGGCTCCGTGTCCTCCGGGTTGGAGACGTGGTCTAAGATGCATGAGTAGCTGTTGGGAAACCTTGAGACCGAATGCTTGCATGGGCGCGCAGGCATCATCCTCACTACAAGATATCTATTGTGACCGGCGTTCTTTTTTGAAAGCATCATGTCTGACGTAGATGTTCGCAGGTTCCAGCATCGTTCATCATCCGGTTGTCAGTACAAGATGCAGCTGTGCGACGTCGTCAATACTGTGGGTGAATAAACGGAAAACAAGTCAACAAAAACACCATGGCCCCCGTTAATACAGAAGGAATGCATTCAAAAGTTTGCAGAAATTTGTTCATCGTAAGTGAAGTGTTCTCATTAGGGTCGTAGTCGCTAAATTAGGAAGACAGTTCCCCTAGAGGAGAAGTGTTTAGCCTGCTTGACTGCCTTCCGTACTTCGCACGCGACTGCCACAGCTTGCCCAGTCGCCTACAGACCGATCGATGACACATCACGTGACCATCTGACGAACGTGCATTATCCGCTGGTGCTAAGCGCGGAAATCTGAGGAAAAATGATGTATCAGAGTAAAGGCACGCATTTCTCTTTGCACTCGAAATCGTCCCACCGTGAAGAGTTTTTTTGTAGACTAGTTTACGGTTCTTTGATGAATTACAAAAAAGGTGTGATTGTCTGATAGCGAGTTGAGAAATTAGTCAGGTCTTTTTTCATCGCTTACTGGCAGACTTTTTATCTAATGCGCGTCCTCCTAGACTAAGAAGAAGGTTACACTTAGCTAAGAGACACAGAAGACGACTAAAGAGTTTTCAGCAACCCTATGAGTAGTTTCATTCATGAAAATTTACTGCGATCTCTAGAATATCATACAAATTGAAACATTGGGCGGTTTTTTTGCAGCACATTCATTTGAATCACAAACTAGAGATTCACCTGGGATTCAGGTGGGCTCCGTGAAATCCAAATTGGTATTCAAACAAGTGTATCTGTCGAAGTTACATCAGGATGTGATCACGTCTTCTATGGGGATCAATGACCACTCAGATCAAGACAATGCGGCTGCATACCAATAATCAAATTGTTTACGAATGGTAAGAGACCTACAACTAAAATAGATCTTCTTTAGTACCATCATGGGTGACACCTTTTCACTTCATTTTCAAAGCCATCCTTCAGGCGTTTTAGAATCACAGACTCACAAAGTTCGGTTGAGAGGTGTTCAGAGAATGTGATCTGGTCATCTGTCACCATGACCTAACTTTAAATGAGTATCTGCCATTATGACAGCAAGGAAACCATCGTATTTGTCATAGCATCACCAGGAAAGGTGTTTCAGTGTTTGATCGACCAAGTGGGGACTGAAATATCCTAATTTATAGTAAGAAAGCATGTAACATGAAAATCAAATTCAGTCGCTATGCGGAAAGCTGAATTTTACCTTCCAATTTTTAATGCTTACGATTTCTCAACTTAAACATCCTGACTAGTTGAAAGGAATCTCTGGTATCGACATTATCGGTGGAACGGAGAAAAACGCTTTAAATCGATTGGAAAAAGTTTGGAACCGCTCGTTAAGCGCTTTAAATCAATTGGAAAAAGTTTGGAACCGCTCGTTAAGTCACTGTTCCAGAGGGGATTTATAAATTACCTATTGTTTGCCAAGCCCTTCTGAGAAAAGCGCCGAAAGCTCTTTTCATGAAATGCCTCATTTTGAAGCGCCATTTGGACCTAGCTTGTATCTGCATACGTTTGGCAGGAACTCATGCCACCTGGTCTCGTTATGTCCTTCCGATGTTGACTAAAGAATGCTGACGATGGTCGAGTTGGAGGGGAATACAACCGACATGGCATCCATGCAGAACAACTCGTTTTCATTCGGAAAAAAATTAAGGACCGACCTTGTATGACACCCTTCACTCTTCTCTTATTCTGTGGGAAACTCACAAAACTCGTCATGTGAACATGTCGATTCTCACCAACTCTGTAAACGGTTGACAAAAGAATATGACACAGAGACAAGCGTTTTACACTCCATTTCTCACTAGAAGCTTGCCTGTGTTCTTCCGATGAGACTTCTTGTGGTTCTGTTTTCATCCCGACTTGGAACCTGATTTGGTGCACCTAATGCATAACTGTGGCAGTGAAGGACCCTTAAGCCGTGTTACTGACTGAATATATATATATATATATATATGAGCCTGAAACCGCCTAAGGGGACTGAGTGAACAACCCACGAAATAAGGTGGAGGTGAACCAATTGGAAGATGCGGATTTTTAAGGTGTTGAAAATTCGCACAAGTGCACCATTTGTTCCAATTATGTATCTTGTCAGAAAGTGTTTTCAACCAGAAACACCCTTCTTGTCCAGGTTCCATTCCAGGAAGGCATACTGTTACATTTCAGTCGTTTACCCTTGCGTTTTCGTTTCCAGTCTGACTCTGTGTTCGACTCAGTGTCTAACTCCTGCTCGTACGTGTTGCAGCCATCGTATTTTGTCACGGCCTAGCCTGAGTTTCACTCTCAATATCTACCAATGAGGACTGTGCCTATCATGTTTGAATGATGTTTCTTTGGCATCAGTGATGGAGAAATGTCCGGTGTCTTATCATCATCGAAGCACGGCTCGTATGCAAGTTTTAAATCGAGCCCCATGATGTTCTCTGCGGTGTTCTACTCAGATGATGACAGTAGCACTCTGAACATAGAACAGACGCTACGTGCTCATACCCTGATTTGACATCCCAGTCCGGGGAACAGATAATTGAGTAAAACCCCTTGATTGTGTTTGAAAGGTGGTAGTTTTGTTTGATAACCAGTTTGCTACTTCGTTGGTAAACACAGCTTGTTTTTGTCGCCTGTCCTGCGGTAAACATTAGCTAGTGAGTGAATTAGGGGGGTGAACACTTGCGGTTATGACGAAAACACCTATGTGTGTGAGCACCGCCCACACTTGGGGTCATTAGCCATTTGATTCCGTTTGTTATCAATGGCCCGGTAAGGTCAAGCTTCCCATGCTGCTTGTTCGTTAGGTTTCAAACAATGGTACAGTGATCCCTAAGGACACTATCGATTCGTATTTAACTGTCCTCCTACCGGACGAAAAACGCAAAAAATAATGGTCGTGCTGGACTGAACCACATGAACTCATGTCCCTTTGGGGAGTATGCGTTAGAATACACCTTGGTGGAGGCGTTTATTGTTTTCGGAAACAGTCCCGCAAAAATTCTTGCTTGTTTGTCAAGATTGTCGAAAAATATGACAGAGATGCACGTGTTTGGCTTCCGAAGTGCGCTTTGTCCTGATTGAGTCTCACCAGACCAGTGTAACAGAATCGATTGATTGATCCTTCGATTCGTTTACCTCAACACCACACGACCACTAACAACGACTTAGGTCAAGAGGGGAGACAGTGGAGTTATACATTCGTTTCTCAATTAAATTGGCTTTACAGGAGTCTTACTTGAATTCTGTCGTTTAATATATCCCTCAACCGAATATGGTGCACAAACACCACCCTTTTTTGTCAACTGAGGGATATTCAGGCTACTAAAATATTTACTTACAAGTTTGACGAAGCTTGTTCGATATAATAATTTTTCGAGTACATGAGACAAAATCGGTCGGAAAATCCGGCCACTTGGGAGCAGTCAAGTGGATATTTTGAAGTTTTCAGACCATCCACGAGGGTCTTGAAAGCTTAGAGATATCTACTTGACTGCACCTGAGTAGTTGGATTCCCCAACCAACCGTTAACACGGACTCGAACAAGAAATTACTTCACATCCTCTATCTCCTCAAATGTAATTTGTCACTACCCGGAACATGGAATTTTTCCACGGAAGAAGTGACTCTTGCCTATTTTTAAACGTGAATTGGCAAAAAAACTTTCACTTGCTCTTCACGGATGACACCACCATGGTTCGGACTACAGTTGTTAATTTCGCTTAAAGTAAATTGAAAAACAACAATACTTTAAGGGACCGAACAAAAATGGTCACTTATTAATGCTAGTGCTTAGTGAGAGATAGAGTCAACTGAAATTGAAAAGACGTAACACACTACTCATAAGGTTGCTGAAAACTCTTTAACAGTCCACGCCGGTTTCGCCCTTCTCGGGCTCATCAGATAAGCGCAGCTCTCGAGTTTCCACCAACCTTTTGCTCCACTTGCACTCAGATTGCACAAACTCACCGAAATACACTCATTCGCATACCAATTTGGTTTTCACTGGAGACCCAACTGAATCTCTCGTCTATGATGTTTTTCTTTAACTGGTGCTTCGTGCAACTCATTCAGTGAAAATCACATTGGTCTGCAAATGAATTTATTTTGGAATCTTTAAAAGACTTACGTTACGGAACCAAGTTCAACCTTGGTGTCCACCCATTCGATGGATCCAAGGAGAAGGGTGAAACAAAAACGCCAAAACTGTTCACGAGAATCGTGGCCTGACATAGAACGATTAACCTGAGCTACTTGGATGCCCTGTATCCACTAATGGCCGGACTACGAAGGTGTGGAAAGGTGTTAGTTCTCTCAGCCTCATCATATTGAGTAAAACAGGGGGAGTTTGATGCAACGGATGAATGGGATCTAATTTCAAGCTTAGGCGATGAAATTCGTAAGGCAGACTAGGAACTCTCGCTTGAACAATACTCATGCTCTGGCGCCCTCATTCTGGTAAGTCCACCAACGCGGGGAGCATAGGACTCGAGTTTCACTCTTATTAGACCTTATCAGCAGTGCATATCTTTGGCCGCGTTAGGGTTTGAACTCCGGAAATCTGACATGCTAGGCAAGCGGGTTACCATCACATACCCCCGCCTTTGGGGTGGACTAGGCATAATGATTACGCTGGAGTAGGAGATGAATTGTTCAGATGCAACTGCGAAATATTGCACCACGTATTTGACTCTCAACTATGAGATTAGCCCATTACAGTACACACAATGTGCTTGAGTCTCGGTCACGTGACGATTGTTCGCTTGACGACAAAACTTTTGACAAAAACCCCGCCATTCCGGTCAAGAGTTTCTTGTTTTGGAGTCTACACAAAGAAGGGATGATGTAGAGTATCAATCGTGAACAATTCCTCTCCAGTATGCAGACGCACGCGCCGAACTCAGTGCCGTAGGCCGCGAGTAACGACTAGTAAACTGAATAGTTTTCACTACTCCTATTGAACAAATGTCGAAGTTTCCACCATTTTGAAAAAATACGATTGGACTTCTAGCCGGAGTGTTCTAGAACAAAGGACATTGGGTGAACCTGGTTGCTTTGGGAGGAAATCTCATCGGCTATAGAAAAGAATATTTTGAACGTATTCGGAAGCTTTCTTTGCATTTTTAAGGCTGTCCAGCCCCAACTCATCGGTGCCAACCAGCAAATCCAGAGAAGCTTTTATCTATCTGGTTCTTCATGTTCTGTCTTGATTTATCAAACTACGGTGGCCATCAAAGTCTAAAGCGGTGGTAGCTCAAATTTTTCTGCTTTGTGGTGTGCAACTAAACAATTGATACAAGCCTTCAGCTCAACCTAGTCGTCATACATGATTTGCAGGAGCGCGCATCTTTCACCACCCGTTTGATATCGTCTGGTTCTCCAATACCCTCAAGAGGTTTCCCGATTTTAGCCTTATACTCTCTCTGTCTGTCTTATTCTTCAACAAGATTTTGCTTGGTAATTATCGTTTACGCTTTGGTACGCTGAAGTACGGTGTTACTTCGAGGGATTTTCAGTGGGCTGGCATTCATTTCCGGCTTTGTCTGTCACATCGATCCACCCCGAATGGACTTCAGCGCAGCACGTTTGTTGCTACATGTGGCTTACGCTGAACAGCGTCTGCAACCAGCTGAACCCTGGGGAATAGAACCAGGGTGCGAACAGAATGAAACAGTTGGGAAGCCACCGGCTTGCCCGACCAGCGGAACATAACTGTCAAGTCGAAAGGGAGCAAATAGGCATTTGTGATCCTGTGGGTCTGCGACTGTTGGCCTGGAGGCTCGCACCAATCATATGACACATGCAAGGTGCACGCACCAATCACATGACAAACGCAAGGTGTATACCCGAAACCTACCGAGACGCTCAAACTCACCCACACACCCACCCACACGCACATACACACACCCATGGTTTGCTGGTGCTGGCTCGTAGCAGAGTTTGGGGTGGAAACGAAACGGAAACAGGCTAACGGGAGAACGCAATGCCAAGTAACTGAACCCAGGTTTCACACGCATGAGGTTCTGCAGTCGTCTTAACATTGACAGCCTGATCCAGTCTCACCACAAGACCTGCAGTAAACGAATTATGCAAGTTTGATGGAAGATTGTTACGAATTCGCATCCTGACCACTGTTCGTAATTCGGTTGTGAAACTAATCATCCCAAGCGGTGGACGAACGTTGCTTGCATGAGTGAGGTAACTCGTTCGCGTATACAACCAGCCAGGTCACACTTCTATTATACGATTGTGGACTGTGAATCAAGGCTCACGACCAGGAGTGGGTTTTGTGGAGGTACAACCGTATTACTCTGATATTGTGGACGGAGTAGGACAGAATACGATAATCATTTTCACTTGGACAAGCCCAGCTTATGTCAAGTTGATAAACAGAGATCCACAGAACGCCAGTAGGGCCACAGTTTATTCCTACATACATCCGACCCATGGCTTGCGGGATCACGAAACTTAAAGCAGTTGTACTCAGACGCAGAGGGTCAGTAAATACATATGAATGTTCGAGGTGAAACGCGAGAATCCGTGGTAATATAATGCGGCATGCTATGGAGTTGGTAAACATTATCGAAAGATACAAGGGACACAAATCCTTCTCATGGATGATTTTTAACCCTGAGCAGTGGGTTTCAAGTTTCAAGGTCATGCCTGGCGTGTTATCGATCCTGTTTGAAGTTTACTTGTGAGATATGCTCTCGCAATTAGCTTATAGATAAGCAAGCTCAGAAAATGCTTGGGAGATCTGTAAACAGGGAATATACGGGCGGGTAAAAGCGGGGGGATTTAAAGCTAATTGGCCGAAAACGGTGCTACAGAACTCCGCTGCCAGTCTACCCGGACTTCCCTCAATGAGACTGTGGAAAATTAAAGAGATATCCAGGAGGAGGATTAAAAAAAGGCTTTTGAGGATTGTATCAGGAAGGTCAGATTCCTGAGGATTATCCCAGAATACCCGAAACCTACCGAGACGCTCAAACTTCACTAAACGCCGATCAGACAGAATTGGATCAAGGTCAAACAGTGCCCTTAACAATACAACGCGAGACCTTTGTACTTGCACACACTCACTTGTTGCAATAAAGTTGTTGTTTTCCTTGTCGGCGAGTCCGGCACTAGGCACTGGAGCGGGGACAGCAGTCAGATATAACAGATTGCATCATCAGTGCGCAGTTGCAGTAAATTTACACCAAGCATCGTGGCAGAATCCATTCTCGACGCATTTACACAGTAATTTCTAATTATCACCGCTGAAGTGTACCAAAATATTAGCCGATCCAGTTTGCTTCACACGTTCTAGTCTTGAAATACGACTTTTTTAACAAGGCAGCTGACAAATACCATTTAGGGGAGGAGGATTTTTTCACATGCTCTTTGTCAAGCGTCAAAACTGATCTATTGATCGCCCGAGCTCAGTTCAAACACCTGTTTCGTTTCTCTAGCACCGCGGCCAATGAAATGAATGCATACCCAGCGACTTATAAAGTCGGGTTATCTTGTAGGGATGCTTGCTCATTATAAGGTGTGTAGGCATTTACTGGATATCTGTGGCAGCTAGTGTACAGCATAACCATAGGCTAGTTTCAGCGGCGGACCAAAAGCTTGCACGCAGAATGGGTTATCATGCCAGATGCATTCCGCTCTGAACTGCATCGGCTTCGTGTCTATTTGCGAGGTAATCGTAAAGCGTGGAGAAGGGGTTAAGCAGAAAGACAAGAGACCAATCGGTAACCTGGGTTGAAATGACCGAGTAAAGCGGTGGTATGCTTCAGGGCTCATATTTTACGAGTTGTATTGGTTGGTTGGCTGCAGAAGCCTTTCGCTGGAGAGGAGAATCAGCGGATGTGTTTTTGAAACTGCACAGAAACGTGCACCTACTTCCATGCTGAACGGTTGGGGGGAGGGAACTCCTTTAGAAAACAGGTCATTGGACCTCTTCAAAAAGTAACGGAACAAAAAGGCTTGAAAGCAAATGACTTGGAGGGGAAACCAAGGTGGTCACCTGGGAGATCGAATGGGAAAACCTGATGCCCGACGACAAGAAAATGATCGATCCGGACGGTCGGTATGGCTTAACGTTCCACTGGCATGGCTTCAAGAAACAGGAGTTTTCAGTGGCGTAAGTCATCAGGACGGCTACCTCAATGGGAGACAGACAGTTGATAATGCTGGATGGGAAGCAGGCTGCGGATTTCTTGTTATTTCTGGCACCCTAGATGGGGATGTGAACTTCTTAAGTGACCATATATATATATATACATGTTGGATAAAGCAATGCATAACTCAGCCCCGAAAATAATGGAGAACATATGAGGAATCCTGGTGATAGACAGGTGGTCATGTGTTTCTTACTACCAAAAAAGTGACGTCGAAAATCACGGAAGAATGCCAAAAATAGGCTACGATAAATGCAATATTTTGCAATGATCAGGGAGGAGGTTTTTCACTTGCCAATGAAATAGGCACTTGTGAACCGAACTTGCTTCTGTCTTGTTGGAAATTTGCACACAGCGCGGCACGGAAGCGAACCTTAATGTGGAAAAAGATGGTCTATCCGAAGCCATTGTTCAGTGGCAATATTCTCCTAAAATTATTAAAATTAGACTCGTTTGAAAACCGCATGATTACTCTAAAAAAGGCTATCTTGATGACATTGTGTCGTATTCACAGGCAAAAAAGATACGGAACCCCTGTTGGAGGTTTTTTTTAGTTCATCCTATTTTTGAACTTTCGGTGTACTGGTGAATATAAACTTTAAAATGGACTCACTTTTTGTGCGTCTATGCAAACAAGACATACTATTCCTCACATGCAAAACAGTTATGCCTGTCTTTTCAACTTCGGACAGCATCTGTCGTTTCACCTGCAGCGGCAGCGAATTTTATCTTGGGCGAACGGGTAGAACTCTTGGTGTCAGGGCTAGGGAACTTCTGCCCACCTGGTTACTAAATAAAGCTACTGGATGGATAACAGGTTAGTTTCTACCATGATTGATTACCAGGAATATCCACAAAACGGGCCACTTCGACTCACTCTTCTGCATTTTATTGCGACGCAAGCTCCCGATAATAACGACGTGCGTCGAGACTGTCGGTTTCTCACAACAAGCCGTCGCTTGCCACGTTACATCGACTCTAGTTTAAGCGAACGAATAATCCTCATTCAGTATCTTGACAGACTTATGTGCAGTGCGCTCGAACACACCTGTTCACCATTTTTCGGGCTGTGTTACTTGAGTCAACTTTCTTTGTTATTCTTATGTACGGGAGGAATAAAATGTATAATTGTATCATTAATAGTTGATCATTGGGTGTGCATTTATTTTGATAAGTGCTGCTTTATACAAGATATGTAAAATCTCGGCCAACTTGTCTTTTATCTTCTGTAGCGTAAAAATTTGAAGCTAGTAAATCCACTCATCTTTTGGGAAAAAGATATCAATGTATAAACCAGTATCTTAAACTCTGTTTGTTGGCCACGTTTCACCCACAGTCTTATGCTTTGTCGACGTTCCTATTCGGTGTTCTCATGAGTTCATGTGCGCCACGCTTGGGACTATTGCATTCAGATAAAATCTGTCACGTGACCGCTTCACACTACGCCGTTTCATGTTACGCTCTCACTCGACCCCGACCAGGATAAATGCCCAAGCTGATTGGGTGCATCGAATATGCTCCGATGCTATTGGTTGAAACAGATAACCAATAGGAGCTAGGCAAGAAACCCATATGATTCAACCTAATGACCGGTGCAATCACTAGAACCCCGATTGATTGATTATTGATGACGTCTGTACTCAACGCTAACCAGACGTTATCGTGAGCACAACTTATCCGCGTGGCACAGATCGAACGGAAGTCCATCGGTTATTGTCCATTTGAGTGGATTTAATTCTGATACGATTTGTGCACACTAGCCCACTACCAAAACGTGCGTAGTCGCATCATTTACCATAGCAAAAACTAAGTCTGAGGACTACATCAGGAACTTGAGAAACATCCGAATCTTATGGAGAGGAAACAAGTATTGCCGACTTCAGCCACCTTCGGCATAACGTGTGAGTTGTTGTTGTTGTTGTTCGGAAACATTTGCAAAATTATCATTGTTCCTTTCATTTATTCGTGTACTTTTGCCTTGTGAACAACGCATGATTGAACTAAGTAGTGCTCCAGCTCGATTGCACCGAAACTGTCCAGCAGAGCTGTTGAAAACGTCATTCGTTGTAATGACGAGCCGGCCTCAAGTCACGCGATGGTTCCCCTAATGTGCCTCTGGCCATGGCGTCATCTTATCCCGGCCTTTGTAACCCGGTTGCATTTCGTTACCCAGGCCACATGATTTGTTGTTTGCTGTCATGACACTGGCTATTAGGGACAACAGAAATTTCGTGCTCTGACGCCACCTCGATATGGCTTCGACTGACAACTCTGATCGGGTGAGAAAATTCTCTAGGGGTGGTCCAGTTTTCCCAGTTCGCCAAATCATCCATACGCTCACTTGTCTGATAATATCTTTCCAAGTATGTGACCTGACACACCGGTTAATATAATTGAGTAGACGGGAGCGCTGAAACTCTAGACTGATAGTCTGAAGTCATCACGCAAAGCATCAGTTTCACATTCAAATGCTTGGGGTTGCTGCTTGTGTAAGGATTGGGAAATTGGTCATCGTCGGCAGTTTGAATGATGCTCATTAAAGGCGGCTTGACCCTGTGCAAGTCTGTGAGGAACATTAAGACGGCACATGAACAGAGGAGAAGAAGGAGGGGTTACCCATTGTTCACTCAACCAAAGTCACATGCATTCGGTGATAAGAGTATACAGCAATGCCAGACGAAGGGCTTCGCAACCTTCGTTGTTTCAAGGCCTCCGGGCTAGTTAGACGACAGAGTTTCACTGACGTGGTGTGGTAATGGAATAGAAACATGGTTTTTCAGAAAGAGACCTTATTGACTTCAGGGAAAATAATCAGTAGAGTCTGACATAAATCAATCAGGCCCATATAAGCGAAAAGGCTGGGGAAAAACCACAAGTGTAGCACCCTGAAAGACGTGAATATAGCCCTGAGCCTACTGGTAAGTGTTGGAATCATTTATCCAAGCTTGTGGGTTTTTCAAAAAAGGGGGTTGACTTCCGCTGTGGAAAGTAATTTCAACTAACATTTTAAAATATTCCCCATACTACTATCCAATTTAAGCAGTTTACTCAGAAGGAAGAACACTTCACATTTTGCACGGGTCCTCCGTCTGAGAAGTCGTCACACTAGTTAACACTTGACCGGGCGGTGTGAATCCCGTGATTGAGGGACAAATGACGTCCAAGTGCGAGTTACTCATTACGCTGCTCAGCTATTCACAGCCGAACAGTGTAGCCTTCAACGACTCGCTGGGAGGTCGCGTGTGCGAATCTCCTTGGCGCAACGGGTGAAAAGAAGAAGGCCTTCGCTGCGGAGTTTTCCATTTGAGAACGCCAACTGAACAGTTACAGACTATTGAACAGGGAAGCAAAACTCTCATATGCATCTCGTTTACAAAACTGAATATCCATCTTCTCCTTGAACGCGTCTTCCCGAACTTTTTCTGGATATTCATTGACTGCTACTCAACTGCAAGCAAATGCTACAAAGAGACTCCACAAATTCCGTAACAGATCTCACTTTTCAAGAGACGCAAAGCGGATTTACGAGAAGACGTGCTACTCACATGCCACATCAGTAGTATCCACCGTTACACGGGTAGTGCCAATGAAGATTGTACAGCACTTCTTAGGTTTTCAGCACGAATGCAACGTCGCAAAAGTTTTTGCAAATTCCTCTCAGTACTATCCAACTGAAAGCAACCAAAACCAAAAGGGCTCTGACGGGTCATTGAAAAAAGTCGTAGTAGAGATTGTTGTCCTCGGAAAGCCAAAATTGGAAAAAACGTAACAAGCTATGCGTTCGATGTTTGGTCCGTATAAAAACGATGGGTTTGATGCGATGTTCCGTCTGGGTAAAACATTTCCATAACGGTGCTTCTGGTTTCCATCACTTAATAGCCTGATACTGACAGGAATTCCACATGAGTTGTTTTCATGATCAACCTGGGTTCACACAGCAGTCCATCCTGTGTCTAGACAAATACCTGGCTGTCTTGCAAGAACCTCTGTTAAAAAAACGCACAACGACAATGCAAGTATAAATATATTGTGCGTAAAATTATATGTTCTTGATATCCAAAGCCTCAAACCAATGAGCACGAGAACCTGACTCAAACAGCAAAACAGAACACACTCGTCACAAAGTGTCCAGTAAATGGCCACTGAATAACTTGGCAGCTGTTTTTTTAAGAAAACATCACGAGAGGGCCAGACTCGGTAGGGCTAGATATTTTGCACGGAAACTGTTTACTTCACAGTAGGCTACCAAAGCCGTTTCTGATTGTCACCGCTTTCTGTCGAATTAGGATTCGAAAAATTGAAATGAATCCATCCAAGTCCAGTATTGAGAGAACGGAACATCATGTGGGCGCAATACACTACCCATAAGTTTGCTGAAAACCCCTTGATAGCCCACGACCGGTTTCGCTCTTCCACTTTGGGTTCATCAGACAGACACAGTCCCAGAGTTTCCATGAACCTTGGACGCAAATTGAACAAATTTCGACAAATACTCTCGCTTGCTCACGAATCAAACTGAATCTCCCGTTTGTGACGTTTTTCTTCAACTGAAAGTGCTGCACCAGACGGCCTCATGTTTCATTTGGCACGATATTCGAAATATCGCAATACATTGCATAGAAGTAATGCATGTGAGGACCATCATAAAAGAATGATTCAGCTGAGTTCCAGGTGAGTCTTCCGGGGCTAGATGGCTCAAGTGGTTAGAGCGCGAACTGACTGACCGGAAGGTCCGTGGTTCGAACCCGACCTCTGTCTCTCGACTTCCCCTGTCTAGGCTTAGGCAACCTGACAGTATCCCAGCCCTCGTGCTTCCCTCGGGTGGCATGGCAGTTAGGCACCGAAAGGGTGTTGCAGCCGAACGATTATTTATTATCTTCCGTCAAAACCCGCGTAATTTGTTTCGGCTCCACATAAGAATCGCTGTAACGCCTTTGGCTGCCGAAAATTTCTTTTTATCAGTCATGCCCGCAGCAACCTAAGCCACCCAGACCGAAACGATCGGACGTCTATTACTAGTTCCTTTCACGTTTCCCACCCAACATATCCATCAGTTTACTCCCCTGTTCACTTCAGTCTTTTGCATGTAAATGAGAGTGCTCGTTCTGGAACATTCCAATCATATGATTCTACGTTGTTGCTGCCATCCGTTGTGCTTCTGTAGGCCACACAAACGGCACACACAACGCCTAGCCTTCAGAAGGCTCGTGGACTCGGTTCAATTCAGTGGAAAATCACGTGTCAACAGGAGCTCACCTTCCGTACCAGTCTAGAAGCGTGGTGTGGACAGAAAGCTGAAGACAGGACCAACTCCGGAAAACTGCGAAATTTGCTTTACTGTATCTGTGAAGGGGGCCTCGACCGAATTTTAGTGAAGAAAACGACGGCATCAATGGTACGCTCAAGCTGAGCAAAAAAGCGCCCAAATTGTTAAGCAGAACATTGATTATTCATTCAGCTGGCCGCTGTCAGAAGTTAAGTCCTGACAGCTTTGAAATGCGCTTTCTATAACAAGCGCAGAAGAAGGCCGTCCTGGTCAACTTGGGCAAATCGATATTGCTGACCCTTTAGTGGAAAATAGGCACTCGAACTGCGTGTTGTAATCCCAAAGATGTCAGCGACAACTCCAACTGCCGAGGTCGACAAACAGACGAACAACCAACCAACCAACGCACCCGAGCCACCCATATTCCGCAACATCACCAGCTTCAAGTCCTCTGTAGCGCCACCACCAACAACAATAGTAAGAATCGTTCAGCTGTGGCAGTTTTTCGGCTCATGTGTAACTCATGGAAGCATGAGGGCTGAGCTAGTGTCAGGTTGTCCAGGCCTAGACGGGAGCAGTCAAAAGGTCGGTATCACGTTACAACCAAGAACCTTTTTGATCAGTGGGATCCTTCACTGAGCTAACTGGAGCTCGTTATAACAGTCTTGAGGGCAATACACTAATTTGCAAATCAATTTGGTTTTGCGAGAGACTCACCTGAAACCCAGCTGAATCTCCGTTTTTGATGTTTCCAGGCAACTGAATGTGCTGCACCAGGCCGCCTCATGTTCCAGTTGCTACGATATTCGAGATATCGCGATACATGTATATACGTAATGCACTACTCATAAGGTTACTGAAAATTCTTCTCCGGTTGTGGGCTGTCGAAGGATTTTTAGCAACCTTATGAGTAGTGCATTACGTATAGTCCTGAGGGCACTTTTTTCCATCACTACGCTAAGAGAGGTAAAAACCCAAGAACAGTGGGCAGAATTTCAGTCAGAAAAAGGTGGCGTGAACTATATCGCTACGCGCGTTCAGGTGATAGGGCAATGACTTGTGAATGAAAGATTGTTTTGTGACCCAAAATTAAGGTGTTCTTAACACATCAATGCACCGAATTACGACTCAAGGGTTTTACCTTCAGTTCACAGACAAAATGCAGGATCTCTGGTTTTTTCGGTGCGCAACTAATAAGGTGATGAAGTGGAGAGCCTCCGGAATCCCGGTGTTCAAACGTTCACACATAAGAACTGTCAGACAATGCTCACTTGAGGAGACCTAGAGGAAGGCTGTTTAGGGGCACTGCGCTTTTCAGCACACCCCAAAAAGTTTAATTATGCTGCAGAACTACATAGTCTTAGATCACCAGCCTCGTAATTTGAAAAAGACCACCAGAGACTACGTATTGATTTACATATTGATGAAGTCCTATTAGCTCTGGATGTGGTGAGCAAAATTCAAGGTTGGTTTCGTTGATTCGCTCCACTTGTAGCGTCAGGGGTCATGTGTTTCAGACGACTGAGATTTGGCCCGTCAGGACTTTGAGAAAAGCTTTGAGCATAGTTGAAGAAGGTTTGCCACAGTAGTTCGAAGCAGTCAGATAGTCATGAAGTAACTCTTCGAAAATGCTGCAAGTATTTTAATGTAGAATGTATCCCTTGCTACAATGGCCCGACCATTGGTCAGCATTCATGCCAAATTCATTGTGGCGTGAGGCTGGACAGTTTGTGACCCCATAGAAGAGAAAGGCAGATTACGAAAAGTCTAGATGCTGCGCTTGCCTGGAGAAGTTGCATAATACGGTTGTTACGAGACGTTAGCAATGTTTCTGCTATCCGTTTCTCTTAAGATTATTTAAGTGACGGTTTGTAAGTGAGTGCATCTCAGATGACATTCCTACGGGCTAGTTCATTGAATATGCTTAAACATCTACCGGCGGATGTGTGTTCAAGATTGAGGAACCTTAGTTGTGTACGTTGTATTGGGCGTACCCGGAAAGAAAATACCCAATTCAATCACACGGCTAATAGTGACCCGGAAACTGTTTTAACTAAAAAGGAGAAATGTTCCAAAAAGGAACGAAAAATACAGTTAATCGAAATGGCACAAAATGGCTTCTCAGTTTTCTGCACGAGTTCTTTCCTTTACATGGTGCGCACTGGAAGACAGCGTGTCATTCAGTTTGTTCCACGAAAAAGCGAAGACAATGCGGGTTTTATTGTACCAACTTGGTGGGTAAATATGGTCAGACAAATGTGCTGGGCTTTGCCTCCTTCTGCAGGAGCATTTCCACACTTTTTGGAAGTTAACCCGCAGTAACTTTCCAATTGATGAAGGGGACAAATTTTGGTTTAATTATTCATCTTAAAATGCCTGAAATAGGTACATTTTAGCTCGTCTGTTAGGAGCAATGTGAAAACCTGTGGAGTGCATGCCACAGTATACTCAGGTGTAGACGAGATCTCCACAACACCATCCGATCAATAACGTTTAAGCCTGAGCTACTCATCTTGACCCTTGAAATGTCCTCCAGATGAAGAACGGTAGCTCTAGAGTTATTCAAAAGTGTTTCGACATTCTGTCAGTGTACAACAAGTGGAAATAGCACAGCGGCGCCAGGTTTACGGAATGTTGGTTTGTTTAGGATGACAGGTTTCCGCATGCCCCCCCCCCTGACTGCGAACTAGTACCGAAGTGGTGGTACTTTTTGAAGAAAATTGATATAATTTTGAGTCAATTCTTCGCGTCTTTGGGTTTTAACGGTTATCTCGAAAGGAGTTTGTTTGCGGTGGGATTTCGAGGTTTCAGTCGGTTAAGTCAACCGATGCTGAATAGGCGAGGTTCATTGTACAGCCTTTTTTAGTGTTACTGCGGTCTATCACAGATGCTTGTCTCCAACAGGATTCGAACTCATGACCTCCGGGTTAGGGAGAGTCACTACCGTTGGCGGTCAGTTACTCGAGGCCTGTTTTTAATTTTTTTAAAATTAATAACCGGTATGCCATTGGTCCAGAACTCTACAGAAGTTCATGGGATGGCGGACCAGGACAAAAGCTGCGCAGTGTTTTACACTTTTTAGCAAAAATTGACTTCATTTAGAGCACAGAGATTCGGTTGATCTGGACCACCCCATTATGTTTCCGATATGTTTCCTGTCTTTGTAAAATCATACAAAATCCCCTCCAGCTTCAACGAAGGAGGCCCCGTACAGACCGTAAAGGCCCCCGGAGGCCTCACTTTGGCCCCGTAAACCAAAAACAGTCCGTTTAGATCAGAATTTTCTCCCCAAAGTGACAATAGTTGATATTCAGCGCTGTTCTGGAATGTGTTCATCGTTTGGCACACTGAGTGTTGCTCGTGTGAATAGTGGCGAGTATAAATTGAACTATTTTATTGAGTTCAGTAAAACTTAGCTGAAATTTTCAAATGAGTCTTCTATCTCCGAGAGAAAAAAGAATGGGAGTCATTTTGTGCATTTCTCATCAGTTCACTTGTTTCAGGAGCAACAGCAAAAGGCTTTTTGTGGTCGGACTATCATTCATCTACCTTAATAACTATCCACTGATAAAGTGACCACTATGAGACTAACGATGATATATATATATATATATGTATATATATATGCATAAAAACACAACAACAGTGCAGTATAGCAATACATCTATTTACGTACGTCAATCTCTATCTGGACAAATCAGTATCAAATTAGCTTGCCTCTGGCACCATAAAATCAAATGTTCCGGGGCGCTTCAATAAGTAGACAACTTTCACAGCTCTTCTGCTTGTTCTCCCAACCGTTGCTATGGTAACAGTCACTTTTATTATTCCAACGGGAAAAGCTGTGTAATTTATTATCCTCATGTGTAAAAAAACATGTAAGTTCCATGTTTAATTACTAGATCGTGATTTTAGTCAATCAACCATGCTTCCATTTGACGGCGACCAGGGGTGCATGCGCTTTTGATGCTACAAACAGCAGAAACCTTGCTGGTAATCGTCGATTAGTCGATTTTTTTTGGTGGAACCAAAGTTCCGTTGGTTTCACTCGCCGGGGATACTGTGAATACGAAGGGAAATTGGGATTTACGATTTGAAGAAATTAGCAAGTTTTCGTTTTCATAATTTCCTAAAGATTTCGTAATGGGGTTGTTGGGTATTGAAAACTTTTGCTTCATGAAATAACGCTATTCGCCGCCCCTGTGGATCAGATATCCAGTAAATCTTCAGTATCTCACTGATGTCTTGTTTCTCAGTGCGGACAATCGACGCTGTTCTCATGTTCTCGTATGTTAGGTGGTCCAATGGTTCTCCGAGATTTACAGTTTTGTTACAAGTGCTTGGTCAACAAACCAGGGCAAGGCTTTGTGTACTTGGGTTGCCCACAAACTCTTCACTAGAATTTCGGGAAGTCATTGTCCGAAAGCCAACAGAAATTTGATGACGGTAACCAAAATTAGGCGTTGTAGAGGAGGAGTCACTGTGCAGAATCGAAACTCCAAGGAACCGACCGAAGGCTATCTCTGTATAGGGACAATCCTTGTAGAGAGTGGACTGTGAAAGAACCATAACAGACATTTCACGGAACCGATCAAAGGCATTTATTTTGTTGTAATTCCACTGAGCCTAGGGGTTTGACTGAAAAGACCGAAAGTTGTGACTGGATTAAAATGTCTTCTGTACAGTGCATCCAGCCTACACGTTGGACTGACCCGCGGCCAGAACATATTAAGATCTCTTATCTGGTCTACAGCTTCATTGAACAGTAAGTTAAGTTATGCTATCGAGGAGAATGTTGCTAGTTCAGGCAACGTAGATAGTCTTTGGTTTGCTTCGCTGAGCTGCGTATGCTAGTGAAGCTTGGCGATGGGTCGATGGCCGTGCACCACAATGCACTGATGACGTCACTTCGATCGATGATGAAACGTTTGCAATCAAGTAGCCCAGCTTAGCAGACAAGCCGACGACCGTAAGTTAAGTTCTAAGATTCACCATACAGTTAAGCGTACAAAGGGTACTGGAGGCTGGTCGGACAGAGTTAAAGTAGAGTTTTCTCTCATCCAGATAAACTGTATTTAGGAAATAGCCAAAATAGTTATTCCGATTAGCTTCACCAAACGTCTGTCTGTACATTGTGAGAAAAAAAGTGGGATGATTTTGTCGTTCATGAAATATGAACTGATTGACACAGTTTTTAGTCTCTGTTTGGCGAATACTCCCTGGAAACAGGTAAGCAAACGTTGTCCAAAGATACTCACATGACCAGAGATGGTTGAGACTTCTTCTAGTGTTGTTTTGAAGAAGGAATTGCTCCAGCTTCCTTTCTCAGAACCTCAATACAACTTTTTGGTTTTGGAGTGTCCGATTTATGCCTTCATCCATGCTCCTTCGAGGCCGTCTGAAAGCACCAACTGATTCAGTTCCGGAGCCATCCTTTTTAGCATTTTCTATGCTAGTTTGTCCAAGAGTTTCTTTTGAGAGATTTTAACGTTCAAAAACCCCGCGTTGCGACAAAATTCAAGCCACCCTGTGAAGTAAGAGCTATGTATCCTTGCTAAATATCACTAAACTGTCACGTCCTCATGTTCACCCCTGGTAACGAGATCCGATCTATTGGCCTGGTCTATGCATTCGTACATAAATTGTACATACCATCCAGTATTGCTACATCCTTTTTCAAGTAAGCTCAAGGTTGATCTTCAAACGAGTGCAGGAAGTCCAGGCTTACGTCTCTAAGTTAATCTGATCCTGTCTGTGCGGACGTCCTGTCAGGGGACGTAGTCCCATGCCTCTGGTATATCCCGATCCAAGATTTGATCTCCCGAGAAATCGTAAAACTTTGGTGGAGTCTAGATAGGTCTGATCCAAATTTTCGTGACGAACAGAGAGAGTGAGTTGGAGCATACGCAAAGCGAATGCATCCTTGCGATTAAAAATCACTCAATTGTTAGATAGTCGATGAAACAAACGGATCGATAGTACATTAAACATGCTAGATGGATCGGTATGTGGAAGGCGCATCAGAGCAGCGTTACCGATTATTGAGGAAGATAACAATACAACCATGCAAACAATCTGTTTGGAGGTATAATCTAAAACTGTACCTTGCTGCAACTGTCCAATCGTGGAATGAACTGTTCTATTTTGGGTTAAACGAATGTTATGTGATTGGTTACGAACTGCCTGTTTGACCGACGTAATCCCTTAAATTTCTCAGGATTTTTGTGCCTGCTTATATGTCTTTTGACTTGAATAAAAGACGGGCCAAAGTACACTCACTGCAAGCAAAAAGACAAATGCCGTGAGACGGGACTCGACCCCACGACTCATTGTTTACAGGAAGCTCAGAAGGATATAACTTTTCTTCAGGGCGAGATCGCGGCTTAGGGAATGTCTGTTTTTTTTTCGTTTCCCCCATGATTACTTGGGGCCAAATAAGAAACGCGATCGCTTTTCGAGAAATACACTAATTTGCAAATCAATTTGGTTTTGCGAGAGACTCACCTGGAACGCAGCTGAATCTCCCGTTTTTGATGTTTCCAGGCAACTGAATGTGCTGCACCAGGCCGCCTCATGTTCCAGTTGCTACGATATTCGAGATATCGCGATACATGTGTATACGTAATGCACTACTCATAAGATTGCTGAAAATTCTTCGACAGCCCACGACCGGTTTCGCCCTTCTTGGGGCTCATCAGGTAGGCGCAGTCCCCGAGTTTCCATATAAACGCGATCGTTCTTTATCGGCAGAATTTTCAAATACTTTTTCAAAGGTAAATCTGTGTTCGCTACACCCACGGGTGGATCGATTTCCCAGTATTAATCTTATAGTAATCGGGCGACCGGCAGTCCGTGATGCCATGATTACCAGAGTGATGATTTAAAATTTTTTACTTGGTGTTGTCGCACTGTTTCTGACCCTTACGGCTTACTTGAGTCAGCGAAAAAGATTTATACATACCCATACACACTGCACGAAGGATTCTCTATCGAATGACTAGATTCTTTCCATGGGTTCTTGCATGAACATAGTCATCCGTATCGATTAGAATCTTTGAAATTCCATGAGAACATGAGTAAACTCAGGAGGCTATGCGACTAGGAATTCATAATCAGTCAGGTTAAAACTCTTCATGCGCTAAAGAACGTAAGTCTGTGGTGAACCATCGGAAAGGCGCATGAGAAATGACGTCGAAGTTGCGAAGCGTAATCTAACAATATGCTGAAAGTACCCTTTAGATTGTTGGACCCTGACAACGTGAAACAAGGTTCCGCATGAATGTCTTTGATTTGTCCTGATGCTGGATTTCTGTGAAGCGAGCAACTTTTGAGGTAGATGGAAGCATATTCACGTTGTCTCAATAGTTATAGGTTGATTCCACTGACTGCTGCCAGGGCTGTAGCAATGGATGGTCACTTGGTTATTCGACTGGCTGCCATGAAGGGGTTCGCATTCTATAGGATTACCTGGACCCAATGCCGCAAGGTCTGTAGGGCGACATGCTTGTAAGGTGTGCGCCAGAAATAGCAACACAGCTAGAATGCGCCTTGGTTTTTACGACCTTGACCTTGGTTAGTGCGCATGCTGAATTGGTCACGTTGTTCCGATCAAAACGGTGGGTTTTGGCTTACCTCACTTCCAAAATGTGTCAGTTGACCATTTTCAGCGCATTCAACAAACGGTCAGCAATACCAGTGTCCAAATTACTGTTGTTTGGATGTGCATCGTAACCCGAGAGTCGACCTCCTACCCACACATGAAAAGATTTTAGATAACAGACACGTTTTAGAACCTGTGAGTTCTAACCGACGATTCTAAGCGTTCCTCTCTGAAAATCAGTATACTTTTCCCCACCGTTAGCCACTTTGAAAAAGAGTGGTTTAAAATTACCACAAACAAGAGATTCAGCTGGGATTCAATTGGTTCTCTCGTTCGACGCAAGTTAGTTCTCAAATAAGTGATTTACTAAACTTCTTGCGAGTTTCATTACTCAAAAATCCTTTGCTGCCTCCTCTCATTTCTGGCTTTTTCTCTTCCTTTTTCGTCTTCATTGGCTCTTTGTTGACTCTCTTCACCTCGACTGATGCTGTGCATTTCGTATAATGCGAAACAGCAAGCTTGTTCCACGGAAAACACCCTCTTGCCTCCAAAGAGTAACTGTAGGGCTGAATAAACCGTCACATGTCTTCTATACCGAGTCAGTAACACTTCAGTTGTGCATGGGCGCAAAGAAATAGTCCACTTCGCCAGGAGGAGCGCGTTTGCCAGTCTGCGATGGGATTTAGTAGTACGCTGATGAACCAGACAATAGATATCCGATTAGCGTGCGTCGAGTCGTTTGTTTATGAGATTCTTCAACTGACTGTGTAAAGGGTTGCTGAAAACCCTTCGTCTCTGTTTATTGTCGTCTTGGTTGGCTTTTTCCCCTTGTTTGACTGCAGAACTTGTCGTACACCAGAACTTCTTGGAAGGGCCCGAACTCAAGTGATGCCGTTCACCGTTTAGCTGTAACACCCTTCCGGTGCCTAGCTGCCATGCAAACCGAAGGTAGCACGAGGGCTGGGATACTGCCAGGTTGCTCAAACCTAGACAGAGGAAGTCGAGAGACCGAGCTCGGGTTCGAAACACGAACCTCCCCGTCAGTAAATTCGCGCTCTAACCACTGACCGATCTCGTCCCTCCCGGACTCAAGTGGTACTAGCCTCGATTAGTTTTAAGATGTTTCTGCCCAGTCTGCGAGACGCTGATTTTCCAACGTCTCAATAGGAGCTTGCAAGACCACAGCTATTGCATTGTTGTACTGAGCAAAACGCTCTTGGAAGAACCCTTACCCTTCTGAGCGAAACATAAGTCAGTACCTAGTTGGTTATGTTCGCCTTTCAGGGGTTCACTTCTGAGAAAGGCATCAGCCACATACCAATGAATATTGATTTTTTTTGGTTTGTAACGATTAGAGCTAGTACTCTCGAGTTCAAATCATGCATTGAGACCAGTTATGTGAAAAAAACCATTGCATCTTCTCCCCCTTGGTTACACGTGTAGAAAAAGTCATGCAGGATGGAAAACTGTTTCCGCTAGTTAGGTTTAAGTGTCAGGCTGTTAGTTATGCATTTGAGGGAATATTCCAGTTTTACTTGAGGTGTACACTACTGGTCACATATCAGTAGCACAGCTATCCATGTGGAGGCATCACTGGGTCTCATTTCACCTGTAGCTCGTCAAGGGACAACTGAGGATTCCACAAGATAGACCTCTGAATTCATTGAAGTAATTTCGACACGACAGTCGACGGACAGGAGCAGAACTTCTTTTCAAAATGGGATCGAGTTGCGAGCCAAGAACAAGTTGACCACAATTCTGTTTTCGACTAGAACCCGTTTGCCTTGAGCCTCTTCTCAGTTTATTGCTGTTCCCACGTTCATTTTCAGTGTTTCACACAATCTCTTTTAGACTTTAGACCTTCGATCTTCTGATAAGCTCCAACATTGCACTAATTCCGATCAGTCAGTCCTACTACGATGTGACCAACATCAACAACAAACTCGATCACACTTGCATCCGGCCATTATCTGGGATGGTTAAGCCCTGCTCCCTAATGGTCCCCAGAGTGCAGTCACGTGAGTAGATGAGGTATCGCCTATACCTAGTATTATTTCCACGAGGAAAAAATAGAACAGCCTGAGCAACACATTACGCAACGAGGGGATTAGATTTCGGTCAAGTCAAGTCAGGTGTAGCTTTGTGCGTTTTGAGCATCTGTCACAACACTCGGTCCGTTTGCCAAAAGAGGGTGGCAGAGTCCAGGTTGGCCCTGTGGTTAGCATTCACTGGGTGCATGTCCCGTAGGTTGCCCTATTACGGTAAGAATTGGATGCACATGTGTTCTTTGTCTGACCCACCCTGATGTTCGCCTTCTTCAAAAAGGTGTCCGAAGTCAGCGCAAAACGATAATGCGATCATCCAGGATAACTTGTTTGAATATTGGAAAATTCTTGACAATCTGCTTGTTCGCATATTTGGTCTACATGGTGATCCAGGTTCTATCCGTGTGAGACCTATTCACCCACATAAGCTACCATAGTCAGATATGCTCTTACCCTAAAATATTCAATCCTGCTTCAACACGTCTCATATCCAGGAGGCGACTCTTAAATCTTACTTGGCCTCAAAGGAGAGGTCTTAATCGACTTCACTTTATGTGGCCATCCTTCAGGAACTGAAACAAACCAGTTGATTCACAGATACTCTTATTGCATCGTTTCACCACTCAGGCAGAGTTTACTGTGCTCAAGCACACTTGAGAAAATTGATGTAGCTTGGCCTGAGTTACAGCCGCAGTTTACTAACGTTTCCGGGATCAAACCTGGAGGAGACTTTTGAGTGATTATCTGGCGTCTCAACCAGTTTTCGTCGAATTTCCCACCCCTATTCGTAAAGGCTTCATTTTCCTACGTAATCAGACGCCTAGATGATAGTTTACTCATCACGAAAAGTGAGGTTCAGACGGAACACCTGCTTGCCACTTTTAACATGGTCCATTGGAACACTAGTCAACCCGTGAATCTGAGTAAGACAACTCAAAGTTCAATTTCAGACATTCTAATGGGTTAAACTACCATCCGTATTGTGTCTCGCTCTGTACATCAGAAACCTACGTCAGCTGGACGATATTTGAACCGTACGAATTTCTGTCAGGTCAAACACAAACGTCAGTTCACAGAGCTGCACCCTGAATTGCTCGCAGATGTACTGCGGCTAAACAGCTACTCTGACCGACTTCAGTTTAAAGCACTCCTGAGTTATGAACCGGACGTGTCACTCACAAAACCGAGTTAAACGGATTCTAGACACCGAAAGGTTGTGTGTGAAGACGTATACATGGTCTATGCCACTGCAGACATCAAAATATCTAGGTCTCCTTTGTATACGAGCTATTTTGGTTACGACTATATATATATATATGTCGGTCGGACTGCAGGAAGCTTCAAACGGGCACGAAAGGGGGTGTGTAGGAAGCACTTTGCCACGTCAACTAACCGTCGCAACCCACCGCCGTTTGGATCCAAGCTCAAGTCATCAGTCGTCAGGCGTTTGATCGACACATGACTCATGGTTCCACATCCTGACTCAAGGAGGAATTCGGCCACAGAGACCGAAGTCAGCTGAGGACATCAAACCTGTCTTTTGTGCTCAGAAAAACTTGAGGATCATTCTGAGACCCACTTGTTTTTATAAGTACGGAAATGTTATAAGCTGCAGTACATTAGACATCTTACATTGTTCCACGTTTTTAAGCGAAACTGAGTGAGGTGAAATGAACTCATCTTGCAACCTTGTTGTTCTTAACGTCCTGTTAAAATTAACCGAGATATCACAAGGCCTTAAATACAACATTTGACCTGATAGTCACTGCCCCCCCTCTGGGACAGATGACTTAAAAAATTCCCCCTCGATAACCGTTTTTCTCCAGTGATTAGGTGATCAAGCGCAAGGTTAAATGGTAAATCTGGGTCTCAGATTCGGGCATTTTTGCATTTGGTGTTTTCCTCTTAGCCGTTAATCAGTCTCTCTTGAAACCATAACGTGTCTGCTTTTCGGTTCCGGGGGCAGTGATTGACATGCGGAAATATTCCTTGCTTAAAAATGGTTCATTGACAAGCAGTTCCTCTTAGAAGAGTCCTCAGAGTTGGGAACAGACTCAAACCGTACCCGGTGGAAAAACTGAGGTAACATTCTCACAGTTGTCCAGTCTAACCATGGCATCAAGAGAGGACGGTTAAAGTGCACCAAACCCCCTTCCTAAGAACCCCTTGTTTGGTTACAAAATGCTGCTGTCATATGATTAGAGCTATCCTGTAGTGGTGGTGGCTACCAACAGTGCGATCGATGGACGATCCCATGCACTGCACTGCCCAACTTTTGGACCGGCTAAAGTCGTCTTCTTTTTTGGGAGCTTAATCAGACATCAAGTGATGTGAACCAAGACACAACAATTGGAGGTTCTACTAATCTTCTGGAAATAAAGCTGTTTCCAGATAGAATAACAATCTAACCTTTTCATGAAGGAAACTACTCACAAGGTTGCTAAAAACCCTTCGACAGCCCACGACCGGTTTCGCCCTTCTTGGGGCTCATCAGGTAGGCGCGCAGTCCCCGAGTTTCCGTCAACCTTATGTTCTACTTGAACCCAAATTGGACTGACTGCGAGAGATACACTCATTTGCAAATCAGTTTGGTTTTCTCGCAAACAATCTAACCTCTTTCATGTCTTGAGTGAGTCGGACGATACTTGCCTGTGAGTCATGTCAACTGAGACAAAACATTCGGAGAACAAAGAAAAAGAGAAAACGGAGCATTTTTGTCGCATATTTCCCGCCAATTTCCCTTCAATTTCCTTCGTAACCAGATCGTCCCGTTGTCGGGCAAGCAGCTCATCCGAAGCAAGACCTACAGAAAACTTGTAAGGATTCTGTAGTGCTCCCATCAATATCTTCGGTATTTTTTGTGCACCGTGAAAGTCGAGAAGGCGAAACTCCTCAAAGCGTGCTCTCTCTCTCTCTCTCTCGGGATAATCTCTCATGGCGTTTGGACATATTGCGTTTCTTTCATACACTTTTGAGCGTACAATATCATACTACAATGTAAACTCCCGCATTAGTTCAACTGTGAGTGTAAATCAACGTTCATTAAATAGACGTCAGTTATTATCACCTTGGCTAAGCGACCGAGGCTACGTTTCAGTGTTTAGGATGACATGTGCTCAAACTGTACTTTTCAGTCTGAGTAACAATATTGCTATCTTATCTGGAGCCATGAAGGCGAGATGGCTCAAGTGGTTAGAGCGCGAATTTACTGACCACCAGAACGTCCGTGTTTCGAACCCGACCTCTGCCTCTCGACTTCCCCTGTCTAGGCTTGGGCAACCTGGCAGTATCCCAGCCCTCGTGCTTCCCTCGGGTGGCATGGCAGTTAGGCACCGAAAGGGTGTTACAGCTGAACAGTCAGTCAGTCATCTGGAGCCCCTCGCTTGGGAGGAGGTCTATCCCATTCAGTGAAAGCAAATCGGAGACCGGCCCACTTTGTCCTGTTCTTAGGGGTACATTCTCTTGAGAAACAGGGCCACATCTAGAAAGGTCAACTGCAGGAGAAGCCCAAGTTCTCAATGAATGTCGGAATTTTCAGATTGAAACAGGTTTGTTGGCCTAATTTTCTCAGACCAGCGCTCGTCAGATCAATGGACCAGTACAACACAGGCCGACAAGAAGTAAGGGTAAACAACGGGTCACATTGCCGGACACAGAGTTTCACACAATAAGTGTTCATGATAAGTCTGGTCGAAACCGGCCATTACCATAAAGCGTGTCCAATTTAATTAGTTCTTTATCCAGGTGATATGTTTGTCGTCAAGCATTTTAGCACGCTGTTATGACCATCCATGTCAAATGCCCAAACATGATCGGTCCATAGATTGGGTAGGTAGGTAGGTTGGTTTGGGACCTTCGGATATCAGTTTTTTTTTAAAACTCCGCTCCACCAGAAGGACCTGGAAAGTACAAACTGCCAATGCGCAGATGGATTTACGGAAGCTTTGCAAACACACATAGTTCCAATGTGCAACCATTTTGTTTGTTACGATAAACAGTGTGGCATGGTCTTTACGCTGCCTCATTTCGTTGATTCTTCAACGTGAATTAGATGCGCATTTGCAAGCCGAGTGATTACGCGGAGCATTTATTCCAATCACATGACAAGGCGTTTTTGAACGGCGCTCAGAAGACAGTTGTCGGGTAGAAATTCCATGCGTTCAGAAGACAGTTGTCGGGTAGAAATTCCAGGTCTAATACGTAATTTGCCATATGTATTAAGTGTCCCCTAGAAGGTTAGGGGTACGGCTTTCATCTTCCGTTGTAATCGGTATAACGACCGTACCTGGAAAAGCCCTTAAGGGTATTTGTGGCTTTCACAGGCAAGGTTTAGCGGCTTGATTGATTACTGGTGTCCAATTGCGGAGAAAACTTTTAAACCTGGAAAAACACACCCCTGTTTGTTGCGCAAGTATGCCAATAAAGGCCAATAATCTACTGCCCTTGTTAGGATACGTCTAATCGAAAGAAGCTTTGATAAAGGAAAGAACCTGATGGTGCGTACAACTTTGGGTTGGTAATGCTTAGGTCTGTCGACTAGTGTTTTGCGGAATGGCCTGACGTGCAATAGATGAGCTTGCTCGGACTAACTCGGGCACGCGCTTCGAATGCCAGACTAACGCATGTCAGGGGAGGTCAGTTTATGATAGAAGACCGAAACTCCTAAACTTGCTTGCACTGGCAGCTTCGTTTTACCTGTACATCAAGCATGTCGCTGGTTATGAACGTTCGCAGGAAGGCCTAATTTGTCCGACTGTGTTGTCGTATCATACCTATTGTCTCCAGTGCATGGCTTGATTATCCCATTGACCCATGGAACACGCTGCAATCCAGGTCTGCACATCAGTGACTTCAGCTAGTGCCTTCAGTGCGCAATTCGCTGCATCCTGTCTGTGATCCGTCGCTGAACAATCTGTGCTACTTGTGGTTTGAAGCTGCGGAAGATGACACATTACGATGGAAAACGTAAGACGGGTTACACCTAATGCCTGCGCATTTCTGGCTACAAGTGTCAACTGATGTATACCACTCAGGTTGGTATACAGCCGAACGTACGCATTCTCACACGACAGTGGAAAGTCCCAGAAATTACATTTGCCAGCCGTGTTTAGGATTATATAACTTAGAAAGAGGACCAATAAGATTTTTCCGAGTATCGCTGGTGTTTCCCGCAACTGAGCATCCGCCATTTTGTTCCAGTCACATTCTTTAGTGCAGTTCCTGTTTCGCGGGGGGAGAAATCTCGTGTTTCACAACAGATGAGTGGAGTGACAACGGCGTTCGAGACAGTCAAAAGAGGCAAAACTCGAGTACACGGGACTTGGCAAACCGCAGTTAGCCCTTAAAGCTCTTGATCCCCAATCAAGTCTACTTTGCAGTCGGGATGGAGTTGTGGTTTTTCACAACAAGGAATCTTCTAATCCGTCCTTTACAGACGCTCTCATCTCTACTCATTTTCTCACGTCACGTGACTACTGGAGTCAGACACATGAGGGTGATTGGCGAAGCAGTCCAGTGGTGAAATAGCCTGTGTATAGAATAGTTATACTGCTGAATGATTACTAAGTAAACTTTAAAAAGTATTGATCGAAAACTGTCTAGCAGGTTTAAGGCGTCCATGGTGCTGGATGACTCAGAGATCCGGACAGGGATCAGTCAACCGACGAAACCAGGACATTTACTGAGTCGCCGTTTGAGACGTCGGGCTAACCAATCAAGCATGCGCTGGTGGCGACACGCTCACTTCGCATGCCAAGTATCCGGAGTTCAACTCCCGATACGGTCAAAAATATGCACTGCTGTTGAGCTCTAATAAGAGCAAAACTCGAGTACAGTTCTTCTCCGCTTTGGTGCGGACTTACTAGGATGGTCGCGCCAGGACAGGAGGACGAGAGTGATGTGAACCCGAATTTTACAACTAATTACTAAACGATTCAGCGCTGCGTGATCAGATCGTGTGCTTGCGTTTCTCTAGCGCACTTGGCACGTAGTCCAACATTTCGACATTAGGACGCCTGAAAGAAACATTTAGTGAACACCGTTGTGCTTTGAGGAAAACCCGAGCACTGTGCGTACCTAATCAAGGCGAAAGTGAGCCTCGTGAGCTGCCCAAGAGCTTCCAGTAGTCTTATGAGTAGTGTTTTTTTGCGAAAACAATGTAGGTGATTCCGCGAACAAAGTAGCAGATGAGCTATTTTTTGTCAAGCGACTGGATGTAGACGTGCGGGTTGTTCATATGAGGGTCGAATGAACGCGGTCGACTGAATGTGCGCAGATCGGACACACAGAACCTCCATATTAAACGTATTCATCGCAAACCATTGTTCAGCTAGCAGCAATAAGCACCTGTTGATTGTCGCTTACGGTGGCTTGCTTCTAAAAAGAAAAATATGTACCTCTTTCTTGTGGGTTGCTGGGACCTTTTCGACAGCCCGCCACCGGTTTCACCCTTCCAGTTCGGGCTCGTCAGATAGGTGCTCTCCCCGGGGTTTTCGCCAACCTTATGCTCTCTGTGAACCCAAATTGTGCCAAATTTTATCAAATACGCCAAATACGTAGGTTTTTTTGGTCTCGCTTGTCATACTTGTTCAGAAAGCGCACGAATTGTCACTAGAATTACCCTGTTTCTCTCGGCTGATAACCTTCGGTATGGAGGTGACAGGATCCATTATTTCTGGGACACGTTGCGATTTGAATTCTCTTAAAGACGGAAAAATTTACCGCGAAATATCGTTAGAACCACTCGAGGGGAGTGATTGAAACTGTCACATGCCCAGAAAATGCAAGGACCGTGACCGATATACAGCTTCTGGACGGCTGAGACATCGAATTTCTGTCATTCGCGAAGGACAGTGTAAAATCCACGAGCATCTCATGAATCTGCCTCTATGCCTCTTAAGCAACTTTCCACATGTCACTAAGCTACAGCCATGGTTTTTCCGATTTTAAAGGAATCTTCAACCCTCCGGATAAATAGACCTTTCTACCAGGTTATCAAGGGATGTTCCGCTTCTAATCGCTCTAGTGTTTACAGTAGATGTCTACAAGACCACCGTGAGAACGATCTTACTCACTCCAATCCAATCGATGGCCCCCAACTTCCCCAGCACCGATTTCTTTGCAGCGTAGCAGGCGTTTGTTAGTTGAAAAATTCCGTAGTCTGTATGTGAGAACTGGGAACTGCGTCGAAATCGTCTAGGCAGTGGGCAAATCTTGTAGGTTTAAATGTGACGTACTGCTCAACCCACCGTCTATGAAAGAAGACTGTGCTGTCCACTCTAAAGGAGACCTGGTATTGACAAACGAATGCCAAGTTGTGTGCGTGGGGTCTTCATACCTCCCTAGATGGAACCCATATGATTCTCCTCACACGTGGTTAGAAACCCTGCAGGAAATGGCACACAATCAATTCCGGCAGTAAGCTTTCCGTCACTTCATACTCACGCCCGCTAGCAATCACTTGTCTGGCATTGGTGAGGTCGGTGAAAGATGGTGGGTCGCTGTCGGTCAAAGTTTTTTTATTTATTCCATTGGTCTTGGGGGATATAGGCACCTTGTTTTTTTTAATGAATTCTCATCCTTTGCTTTCTTCTTACGCCTTTCTCCGTGGTTGTTTAGCATTTAGGTCACAGTGTATTGCCGTCCACAGGGACGACGACGATGCCGTAAAGCATGTGTCCCCGGTCCACTTGAAAACAGGACGTTCTCTTTAGTGTTTTCTACCCGTGTACCTTACTGTTGAAGTATTTATCAATTGTGACATGCTACGTAGTAGACAAAAACACTACTCTAAGCAAATGCTTGTCCGTCGTAACAGAACGTCATCAGTTACTATCGTAATTACATTCTTGTGACGATTTTCCGGGATAGTCGACTTAGGAGGAAGCGTATGAGATATCACCAGGATCTGAGTGGTTGGAACTCAGATAGCAGAACTACTGGTCTTTAATTATCGGTGGTAACCCCCCAAAACGGAAACGTCTTTTTCGAGGCACAGAATCGCTTTCCGTTACACCTGAACTCCATGAGACAAATCTCTCTTGGATACACTTTTGATTCTCGAAACAGCCGCTTTCCTCTCTGGAAAGAAGTCGTCAAACGGGCATGACGATATTTACAAACAGCTGACACCCAGGCACCTCAGAGGCCGGTAAAAATACTGGTCCGTCATCTAGTGATACCCGCTTGTTCTTCTAAACTTCTCTCTCATATTGCTACTAAACTGACCTCGATCATAACTATGCAAGGTTATTTACAGCGTAGCTCAAGTAAAAATTCCATCAAGCCTCATTATGAAGCAACTGAATTTACAAGTGCCAAAAATGTTCGCGTTGCTTGTCTCTCTCGCATGAGAAAACATCACGTGGGTTGGACATTATGTCACTCCTCCAGGGCATATTCTGGTTCCGGAAGAAAACTGTCGCACCTCCTAGACACAATCGATCAAAATCTAAGTAGATGAAAGGATAACGACAGAGATCTGCGTTTCTTACAGCCGCTTTTGCTCACCGAAACTCAATGAATTTTGCCCTTTTGGTGTCCATTAGCTTTGATCAAGTACGACCCTTTATTGATCTGGGCATTGCACTTTTAGTTTGCAACCTCAGTCTGTTCAATTTGGGTTTTGACTCTCTCCCTCTCTCTCTCCTAATCATTTAGTTGCAAACTACAAAAATATGGCTAAGCTGGAAATAGTACCTTCTTCTCATTGTGACTCCGTAAAAAATAAGTCCAGTCCACCTCATGAGAGAGGGGTGGTTTTATTCGAAATGGGCGAACATGCTGCGTTCTAAATGTGACACAAAAATTATTCAACACCGTCACCCTTTCGATTCTGCCTCATCAGGTAGGCTTAGTCCTCTGGTTTCCGTCAACCTTATGTTCCGGTTGAGCTCAAACTTCGACATATACTTTCATTTGCGCACCATTCATAATGGTCTACTTCACTATAAACAAGAGTTTTAGTTGGGTTTTAGTCGCGTCTCCTGTCAAAACTAAATTCGTGTGCAAATGGGAGCATTTGTCGGAACGCTGTGTTCTGTTTTATTGACTTTCGCAGTTACAGGGGCACACGGGAGAGAGATACGTAATGTGACTACTTTGGGATGTGAACGGGATAAGTGAACATCCTATCCGACAACAAACTGTCCTCGTTCTAATTTCGGCAAGCCGCATTCGTGAAGTCTGTCATCCGGACCAGATGAACGCGATAAAACGTGCTTGGATTTGGATACACTCACGGTGAGCAGTGTATTAAGACAGACAGGCTACTTTGTCATCGTGTCCGGTACAATGAGAGCACCTGTCAGCCAGACGACACCGCCATCACACGTTAGACTGAGAGGGGCTGAGAGTACACGTACATGGGTCCTTATGTGTCGGTAGATTACAGACTTGACTGTGGGTGCTAAATTTAGAAGCTAGTCGACGGAACCTGACGAACTGTCAGGGAAAGGAAAGGGGTCGGGTGCTGGCTTGATCGTTGTATGTGCAAGCGGGTGAAAAGTCTGTTTCTCCTCACCTCAACTGACTGGCGATGTTAGTCAGCCAAACACAAGTTGATGAAAGCTCATTTTGAATGACGCATTCTCGTTAAAAAAATCCGTATCTTTCTCGGTAAGTCTTCATTCCTTATTGTTTTTTGCGGTAAATAATATCCCCTGTGAAAATCCACACTGAAGATACAAGTCACTTGGAATGGCAAAGAAAAGTGAGGGCCAAATTTACCCCCACAAACTTCGGTAAACTCCCGCGAGCTCACTACAACAGCTTATCGTTCAATCGATTTAGAACCGTCGTTTCACCTACATAGTGATAAACCTACCGCTTATTTATTCAGTAATATTATCTCTGATAAGTTCCGCCACTCAATTTCCAGAAAATAAAATTCAGTGAATTCTATTCATTTCTTCGGAGGAAAAACAATATACCCATCAGTTCCGTCACAACACTTGTTGAATACGGTGTACAGCCACGGCCTTTTATCAGCCTTAGGGAATAGAGACCCATGTCACCTAAAAACTCCCACCTGGACCATCCTTAGATGAAGGGCCTTACAAAAAACTATACACATAATGTGCACACTCACGGTTCCCTGACTCACTTAATGCAACACACTAGCTTCACAAAGTAAGAGTCAATCCACAATGAGGTCCGAGACTTCATTTTTGTGTCAGACGTTTGTAAAAACCACCTGGACAGAGGGAAATGAGGAATTCACCATAATTCAAATTTGACATGCATTTGGGACAATTTCAATAGATTCGTTCACAACTAAAATGCCATTTATAGAAGAAAATCGTCTCAATGCCGCAGGAAGGCGAGCCACACTCTTTTGCTCTTTCATACTGTCTACAGAAGGGCCATTGTAATCTCGTTCTGTTTCATAATTTGGTTGGTACTTCTGCCTCTTCTGATCAGTTCTGTCCCCCGGTTTTAGGAAGCTTGAATAACTAAATACTATGGCTTGAAGGAATGAGAACAGTCGCTCAGAGATATGTATAAATAGCTGTTTGTGCAAAAGAGCGCTAATGTGGCAGATATGTTTATCTATCTATCTATCTATCTATCTATCTATCTATCTATCTATCTATCTATCTATCTATCTATCTATCTATCTATCTATCTATCTATCTATCTATCTATCTATCTATCTATCTATCTATCTATCTATCTATCTATCTATCTATCTATCTATCTATCTATCTATCTATCTATCTATCTATCTATCTATCTATCTATCTATCTATCTATCTATCTATCTATCTATCTATCTATCTATCTATCTATCTATCTATCTATCTATCTATCTATCTATCTATCTATCTATCTATCTATCTATCTATCTATCTATCTATCTATCTATCTATCTATCTATCTATCTATCTATCTATCTATCTATCTATCTATCTATCTATCTATCTATCTATCTATCTATCTATCTATCTATCTATCTATCTATCTATCTATCTATGTATCTCTCTCTCTCTATATATATATATATAAATATGGGTGCGTGTGTGTGAACGTAAATTACTGAGGTGCTCTTGCTTTCAGAAAAAACAACTGACGGACGGTTAGGGAACAGGTATGTTGGTGTCCATGTCCAGGCTATAAATCAAACCCATAGTAATTATCGCAAGCTTAGTAGAGTGCGATCAATACCGTTATCTCGAGGACAAGTTTACCCGATTGGCTGTTTTTTGGTTCAGAGAACCATCTATTACGTTTTTCCGACAGCCACTTGTGTTTGCGGAGAAGTTACTCATAGTATAGCTCCAAACATATATGTGCAGCAAACAAACTCAGTGAAAAATTGCCTGCTCACTATTTGGATCTTTTCCAGATAGGCCCCGCCAAAAAATTAACCTCCGCCACCCAAAAAATATTAGGAAAAAGAGGATATGAACTTTGTACTTTTAGTTTTTATTGAAGAGGGTGAAATTGGGACATGTCACTAATAATTTGCATGAAAAGGTCCGTTTTTCGGTACCTTTGCCTCCAAACGAACTCGCATAAGTAGTTGTCCAATAAAGATCGGTGTGTGCCGCACTGGCGTTTATTCGCCGACCTGGCATTGCATATTTGAACACCTCTTTAGTTTCCCGGCAGATCCCTCCAAAAATCCACTACTGGGAAGGACTCTCCATGCGTGGTTTTTACGGCGAGATATTAGCATTTCATCGATCTCGACGTGTAGACCTGGGCCGCCGATAACTGTTGGAGTTGGAAAAAGTCGTCAAATTTTTGGGCCAGCAATAAATGAATAGAATTACTGTCCTAAACTCCATTCTAGACCGCAATGAATAGAATTACTGTCCTAAACTCCATCCTAGACCGCTCCAGCCAAGTTCCCTTTCGAAGACCGATTTCTTGCCGACGCTGTCGGGCAGTACACCTCCACCTGTCAGAAGCAGTTGGAAGTGTCATTTGGTGGCCTAAAATACACCCATTTGCAAACCAATTTGGTTGTCACGGGAGAATCACTTGATTCCTAGCTGATGCTCTCGTTTATGATGGTGTTCAGTTGAGAAAACTTCCGTTTTCTCAGTGAATTTAGATCCGTGGTTCGAGAACTTCTTAGTTCGTCGTCCCATTAGTTACATAAGCGCGGGGAACCATTGCCCCCGTTGTGTATGCTCTGTGTGAGGAGATTATTTCATGTTATGTAGTGACGTAAACAGATGTGCAGTAACAATCCAAAAGAAGCCCCATTCAGGAGAGTTATCCATCCACCAGGCTTTCAAAGACCACCTCCACGAAAAAGGAGCAACTTCCTTATGAATTCTGCTCATAATCGATAATCGAATCTCACGTGATGGGTACCAGTTTGAGCCAGAATTAGTATCGGCTCATCCTCAACAGAACGGACGGTATTCGTTTCTACATTGCTCATATACTGCTCGCCGGTTGTGAACTACTGATCTGAAATTTTAGAAGCTTCACAATTTAAAGGTACATATCGAAAATCTTCCGGAACACAGTCGCGAACGTTTACACTAGCAAGTAAACTTCGTCAGATTACGAGATGAATAGAATAGCTATCGATCTAGTATGCAACAATTTTCAAATGAAAATCTGGCTGTAGTATATATGTAGATGGTTTTGAGCAATTGCGTGGACCACGTGAGCAGCGTTCACTATCAAACAGAGCGAATAACTCGTTGTTAATGCAGCGCAAACTTGGTCACTTTTTGGTAAATGACCACTAGTCCAGAAAAACAGCACATTTCGGAGGCCCTTATTGAAAAACATGTCTCTTACTCCCACCCGAACACAAGACAGTACTGGCAATCCTGGAGGGCATGATTACATACCATAAAATACGTACTGTGAAACAACACGTGTCTTTGACTAATGCACTCATTTGCATACCAATTTGGTTTTGACGAGAATCTCATCAGCTGAATCTCTCGTTTATGATGTTTTTAAGCACCTACTTGAAGGGCCCCAAAAAGGGCGAAACCGGTCGTGGGCTGTCGAATAGTTTTCAGCAACCTTATGAGTAGTGTATTGCGTCTAGCACCCACAGATCCAGCTCAGCAAGTGCTTTCGCGCATCCTGGTGGAATAACGGTTATCTGAATTTTATGTGCATGGCTACTTGGGTCGCAATTTGAATGAGGAGAACTCGATTTTTAGTCGATCATACATGCACACAACAGTAAACACATCCCTGCTGCCTCGCACTGCCCCCTCTTCACCAGCTGTATTCCATCACCCGCTTGAGAAGTGCTTGTGGAGATGGACCGTAGGAGTGATTATTTTGCTCCGAAGGATACTGGTCGACGGAGGATGCGGCCATCTACCGAGTTGCTTAGTTGGGGAGCTCACTCTTAACTAGCGGTTGAATTATCAGGGCGTGTCTGGCACCCTTGCACCGGTCTGATGTGTCTTTTTAAGGAGGTAACCTCTTGTCTGGCCGAGTTGTTCAAACTCCTCACTATAGATATCTGATAAATTTGAAGCCTTTGGCTCAGTCCTTGTCGAGTCAGATCGTCTGAACAAATCAGCAAGTTCTACAGATCAAATCTGCTTCATTCATATATTGCCCGTGTGGTATTACCCAGAGACCACGATCTAATGGTGTCACGTTGTCATGGTTATCAGGCTTTGGTCCTACAGGCTACACTGGCTGTAACTCAGTTCCGTGAGATTCATCCATACAGGAAAGGCTAACGGGGAGCAGCCAGACGGGGGACAGTGAGTCTCTCCACGGCGAGCAATTGTATTATCAGTTGGACTACAGATGAGGTACTGTCCTCCGCGATTGAAATGTGTCTCCTTTAAGTAAGTAGCCTGTTCACATTTATAGACTAAACTATCCCGCCCTCTTTCGCCGAAGAAGATGGGTTGGAAAAGGTCGGCCCAACGATCGGCTCTAAGGCCGGCACACTCCTATCGCCAAAGTCTGACAGTGAGTTTCGGTGAATTATTCCTAGTACAAAGCAGCGAACAGTTCACGCTTTCGAGTTCACGGGGGCCAATCAGGGCTGTAGTCTGTGCAGGTCGTTTTTGTATCCATTTGCATGACTGAACCGAACTGAAACCAAAGCTACGAGAAGCCCTCCGTACCGGTGAAAGGAAGAAGGCCTTCGCTGTGGAGTTTTCTATTTGAGAACACCAAATTAACAGTTACAGACTATTGAACAGGGGAGCAAAACTCTCATATGCATCTCGTTTACAAAACTGAATATCCACCTTCTCCTTGAACGCGGCTTCCTGAACTTTTCTGGATATTCATTGACTGTCACTCAAATACAGGCAAATGCTACAAAGAGACTCCACAAATTCCGTAACAGATCTCACTTTTCAAGAGACGCAAAGCGGATTTACGAGAAGACGTGCTACTCACATGCCACCGTAGAGTGGTACAAAGGCAAACCTGCATAGGTTGGAGAAGCCGGCAGTTTGACACTACGGTTTTTAGCATACAGTACTTCCCCCATACAGAGTGTCCCCGAGAGACTTCATGAAGATGGCAGTTTGTGCTCCATGGACCAATCCTGATTACCATGGCTTTGTGTGAGCATATAGTCATCGCCAGGTTGTGGATCTAAATCTTTGGTGGTACCGATTAATCGTCCGCCTTGCCTGGCACAACACTGAAATCTCTTGCACCACTTCTGATTCCATAATTAGGACATTTTTTGCGGTCGTTTCACATCGACTCAGTGAACCATGATATGATTGAGAGCAATCATTCCCCAGCGTTTCTTGTCCGTGCCACATGTCTGCCTTGCCTGTGTTTCCTTTGCTGAGTTCCGCTCCAGTTGTTTTTCTATGCACCCGGTGGAGTCAGGACACTGTTTCCGGACTTCCATCCGGCTGCTGAACATGCGTTTTTCGAGCTAGCAACGCCATCAGTGTGTTTAGGTTGACTATGACTCACAGGATTTCCTCCTGTTTATCGAGGGCGCTAGTTTTTTTTACTTCTGTAAACTTTTTAGACAACCTGGAGTGGTTCTGATACTGTTGAGTACTTGGAGAAAGCCTCTACTGGAAAGCCTCCACACGACGGTGCATTGCTGAGATATTGAGAGACTCACCTGTAGAAAAACAAACTCATATACCTTGCTGACCATTTCTACCTTCAATCTGAGTGCTCCTCGTGCACCGACACATGTTGTGGCTAAAAACTGCAGTATTTCGAAGTCAGTAGAGCACCGGCCGTCTACCTACCAGTCTCCCAAAAAGCATGAGACATACTCATGTCGAAGAACCATGTTTCACCACATTGGTTTCATCACCACATGTTTCCGAAAAAAATATCCAGCGGTATTTGGTTGAGTTTATCTTTCAGCGCAACTTTTATTGAGTTTTTTTGTGGTTCATCTCAAAACTTTTTTTATTTCAACGTGAAATTTGTTGTTTCTTCGATAGATTCGTGTTTTTTCTTCGTTTCCTTGTTGAAAGTTGAAGTTTAGCTTCCATTTTAGGTTTAGGTACTTTCTGACGGCAAGGGTTTTTGGTGTCCACCGTTTCTAAGACGATTGTATAAATCTTCGTGTGTGAAAAACATCCTAGCGAAGTCCGCCAAAGTCGGGGACTGGTCCACGAAAAATGTACTCTCCCCACAACCTCTGGAGGAAACCAACTAATGCCGAGTGTTTAGGTGTTAAAGTGGTCTTTAACCCAGTTAATTGTCGTGTTTCGTGGTGATGCCTCTCCGCGAAAGGTGTGGCAAAACTTGTCACTACATATGCCGGCGCATCCACGGTAAATATTCTCCTGAGTCTGGCACAAAATGTGGCGTTTGTCAGAGCCACCCGTCGTCATCCTTCATTTCAAAGTTGTAATCGAATTTATCACGTCGGAGTCCTTTGTGTGTCTACTTTCTCCATCATTGAAATTCCTCCACAGATAGTCGCTTGAGTGACCACTATGCAAAACTTGGTCGTATTAAAGTGGGTGATAAACTTGCTCAGACAAACACTGCTGGACTCGGGGCCACTGTGGCGCCAAAGCACCATTAGTTTGTCAGTACGGAGAAGGTTCTGGAACGCTGTAACAAGCTGACTCACGGCTATAAAACGCGAACATTGTGCACTGAATACAAAAGGGGACTGCTCACTTTTACAGCCATAGACCTAAAAACCTCGTGGCATTACGGCGTTAGGAATGTTGAAATACGTCGAGAGACTTTCACGAGCAAATCAAAACCGAATATAATCCATGTCGTAGAGCTTGAAGCGTACTACCAAAAAATCCCCGAGGATATGCATCATCGTCCAAGTATTTGCAAACTTGTAAACACTAGTAAGAGCAAGCATTTTGTAGAACATCTGTGCAGTCACAGACACAAATGCGGGATTTTCTCCTCGAACAGTTTGCTTAATACCCCCTACGGGGGGCATTTTCTTCAGCAATCACAATTTTTGGTAGATATACTACACTGAACACATTGCAGACGTTGCAGAACTAACCGAAAATTTAAGCAAGAGAGTACAAAAAAGAGCCTGGTTGAAAGGGGACCTGGATAAAACTTTCTTGTTGTCTTAAATCTTAGCTTTGTATCTGATGCTTGGATTGTCAGGATTTAGGGCTAAAACTGGTCGAATCAGATTTTAAAATCAGTTATTCCAAGTTGATTAATGAGGCACCTTGAAAGAGGCAGACGACAAGGTCCCCTTCAAACAGAAATCAGTTTGGAAGAGAGAGAGGCACTTGAGGTGCTTGGAAACAGTTTTGCGCAAGATTAACTAGACTGAGACCGTCGACGGCAGGGGATTAGAGTTGTACCCATTAGTCAAGCTATCAATGACGTTTTTGTGTTCTCATAGGAGCTTCGGATGCAGGAGCATGTATAATTTGGACTAATGCATCAAGTGCTGAGTGGAAGTGGCGATCAGCCAATCACTGAAGTTGCTGGCAGTGTGTGCCGAGGTTCAGTAATTTCCAAATAAGGTTAACCCCTGTTAGTGAAGCCGATCTATGCTGAAAAGCCGAGGAGCACTGTCTCATCCTTACTGGGAATAATCAGCATTGCGCATCTCACGAAACCTAGGGAGTATCGAGCCCGCCACCTTTATTGACAGGACAAAATCTCAGATGAAAACAGCCAAACCTCCTCACACTACCATCAGTCAGAGGAAGAATTATTTCACAAAACGTGTGGGTTTTACTTTTGAAGAGTCGTCACTCGAGGGGTCAGTCAACACGTGACCCGCGGTGTGGTTTCTCTGACTAAAGAATGAGGGGTACCATATCCTGTCTAAGTGAGAGCCAATAACACTGCTTTTCAACTACTCGCTGCCGAACGGTTACATGTTCAAACGCTGACCGGTAGGTCGCTGGACCCATGCTTCCTGGGCTTCAGTGAGATGCACAATAAGGTTGAAACAGTTGAACATTGGTTCTGGGCTTTTTAGCATAGATTGGTTCCACCAACTGGACAAAACCTCAATTGAGAATTACACAGGGTTTGAAATTTCAAAGTTTTCCACGACTGGTCCCACCAGAAGCTTCCCAAAAGATTCAACCACGTAGTGACCTCAACCATTCGAGTGAAACACAATGGTAACTCTCCTAGTAGGTAGATTCGTGCGGACGGGGTTCCAACAGTCGCATTTTTTTTCAAAAAGACGAGTGCAAATTTGGCAAACCAAACAAAGGGAAACAGCTAGTGACGGTGTATTCTGGAGAGAATACATCGAGTCAGAGACAGACAGGCTGTGTGTGTATATCACTGAGCGAGAAGAAAGCTGACTGGATAGACAGAGAGCAGGGAACTGTGAGGAATCGTGGTCTGGAACTACTGCCAGCAAGCACACACACCGCAAATTTGCGGTTTCTCGAAACGACCTCGACACATAATGTGTTTAACTGGACCGTGGCAGACATTTTATTAGGTCTCGCTGACCATCTTCACAAGTATTCTCCATTGGATCTCCGAGTGAAAATGATTTCGACTTGGTAACAGCTGTCAAAACAAATTTGGATGGAAGCCTACATTTGACTTCAGAAAATTCAGGATTACCGACCGTTTAGGTGTCGTTGAGTAGCCCCAATCCGATAACCATTTGACTTTGGTGGACAAAAGTCATCAAACAGGTTTAAAAGCCCATTTGCACACCAATTTGGTTTCGACAGGAGACTCACCTGGAACCCAGCTGAATCTCTCGTTTATGATGTTTTTAAGCAACTGAATATGTTGCGTCAGGCCGTCTCATGTTTCACTTGGCACGACATTTGAGGTTAACGGGAACTCGGACACCGCGCCTACCTGATGAGCCCAACGAAGGCCAAAATCGGTCGTGGGCTGTCGAAGAGTTTTCAGTAACCTTATGAGTAGTGTATTGGGTTTACAAGTCACTCTGATATGGATAATCCGAAGCACCCTTAGCTATGCCGAAAATAAACCAAGTCTGAATACAGATCACCTTGTTCCTGGGGGATGCTTGTGCACCTTTTCGGAGATAAACATCAGATACTCACCTTGAGTGTGCTTCGAACAGCATTTAAACTCTGATGGGCAAGATGGGCAGAAAAGCCTTGCTATGAGTCCGTTTTGTGTGAACTGTTCTACCTCATGATTTCCCCCTATTTTTAGTTTCTCATGGTATTTCAACTTCTGGCACTTTCTATACAAGGGGGTTGTTGACACATCCGGTCGGCACTTTGTTTCTTCCGGCTAGCTGAACGAAAAACAAAGCCGGGGGCTCCTTCACAACAAACAGCTACGTCAACCGAAACACAACTGGAGGATGGATGCTGACAGGCACCGTTTGGGGGCGGGAAATTGATGATTTCCGGCAATTACAATTATGCTGAGACTATGTGCGTCATAAATAACTGACAAAACAAAAACCTATTTGAGTGGTATTTTTCGGCCGTCGGTGATACAGTTGTTTGTTTGGGGTAAACCACAACTTTGGAGTTGGTCTATGGCAAGATGGGAGCAAAAGTGTGATAACAGCTCACTCGGCTTGGTCGGACCAACGCAATTCGGCAAGCCACCGAGTTGAACTGACCAGTCTGTGCGATTGTACTACGGATGGGGAATAAAGGAACTAATAACTATCAGGTGGTTTATTCCGTAGGCGTAAGTGAGTTAGTAAGTTGTTTTGCGTAGCCGTGAGCGTGCTCATTCGCCTGTTCGCTTTCTACTCAAAAAACAGCTTTATGGAGGCACCGGTGGCTTTGTAAAAGTTTCCTCTTCTTCGGAGCGTAATTTGGAACAAATTCTTAGCCATTTCGATGAACTTGGTTTGATTATCTCATTGGCTAGGAGGTCAGCTTCCTTCTTGTCGTTGACGTCGGTGAAATGGCACTGGCCAAATGCCTGCTTGGGTGCCAACGCATGAAACAGGCTTCCGCGGAACAGGAGTGAAGACAGTGCATTTCCGGTTTTTGTTTTTCATTCCAGACTTGGAACAGGATGCTTTACTGACCTACTGTTCAGCTTAACTGGAGAGGTTTGCATCTTCAGTTTGTGCACTATAAATGCTCTGAAAACGGCAAAGTAAACAGCTTGCTAATACCGTGTGTCTCATCACGAGTGTGCCATCTTAGACCGGATGAAGTGAGGACGCTTCAGCACTGGAATTAAGATACCCAAATTTGTGGAATTGTGATTGCACTTGTAGGAAGTACTTCCCATTTTGTCGGTCCATTGTGTCTGTTTGCCCTTCTCGAGTCTGCATTGTTATACGAAAAAAGGAATCCACACTGCCAATGCATCAGTTTGACTCCAGCCTCTTCCGCTTTGTGAATACTCTCCATCCTGAAACGATGCAATTTTAATGATTCAGATCACGCATTTGTCTCTAGGCCTAAAATATTTGAGTCCCACGAGCGTTCTCTGCTAGCATCATTTCAAATCTTTTTGAGTTCTTTAAGCCCGACAATACAGTTATTATTTTTTGTGCGGAAGAAGAACTAGACACTTTTCATAAAGGATACTACTCACAAGGTTGCTGAAATCTCTTCGAAAGCCCACGACCGGTTTCGCCCCTCTTGGGCGCAGTCCCCAATTTTCCGTAAACCTTATGTTCTACTTGGACCCAAATTGGACTGATTTTGGTAAATACACTGATTTGCAAATCAATTTGGTTTTCACGGGAGACGCAAGTGAATCTCTCATTCATGATATTTTTCAACTGAATGTGCTGCACACAGGCCGTCTCGTGTTTCATTTTTTGTCAAAGGTGACTTCGACAAATTCCGCAACCACACACAACCAGGGGCTAACTGTAAATGAAAACAGTGAACTGATGATGATGATGATGATGATGATGATGATGATGATGATGATGATGATGATGATGATGATGAACTGATAGTCCATGTTGACTTGTTTTCGAAATTTTTAGGCTAGGAAAGTCGGGCTTGGGTGAGAGCCTATCTCCAGAGTTTGGCTGAACAGATAAAGCCCGCGGAAGTTGTTTTCTAGGAACGCTTATAAATGGATCAGTGTTTCGAACGAGGATAATTATAGAAGGTTATCTGCAGCAGTAGTCGTCTTTTGAAAAAGGTTGCGAAAAAATTAGGATGTCCGGAATCTCCCAACGCTTGTAGACAAAAAAGTCTGTTTTCGGTTCTAAATTGATTCTGAGACGTTCGAAGCCTGACACAAGCGGGTGATGCAGAAAACTGCCGACAGCCTGCGAAAGCAATCCTTTCTTCCAGGGGCTTCGAAGACTTGATTTGTATTGTCAACTTTGTCACCGACGACAGAACCGGAATACGTTGTGGGACTCGGTACTCTTAGATTCTCCGGTAGTTCATTTTAGTTGACCTTTCCCGTTTTGGAATCCAAAACTTATCACAGAGAGTGCTGATCACGTGCGCTCACATCCAAGCCATTGCGTGTTTTGTTGTCCATTTGTTGCCCCTAACACTTGAAATTGCATTGCAACTTGGACATGAAGCAGAATACAGACGTCTTGTTTGAGCTGTCTAACCGACCCTCAATGTGAGTGTTCGAACTACTGCTGAGATGAGCCAATGGGCATACTTCGGTTCACGAAAGACTTCAGACTGTAGATCTGCAAGTAAGGAACTTCGGTTCCATCAACTCAATTTAACATTGAAGGTAAAACGTTTATTTAGGTGTGCGACCTCAAGTCATACTACTGCTCACGAGGTGACTGGATAGGATTTTCAGGCTTGACAGTGCTGGTCAACATATTTTACGAGCTGTAGTGGACGCCGGTAAAGCATACCACATACGAGTTAGAACTCGGGTGACTGGATGGGATTTTCAGGCTTGACGGTGCTGGTCAACACATTTTACAAGCTGTAGTGGACGTCGGTAAAGCATACCACATACGAGTTAGAACCTTTGGACAAACACGGTGTTATCACCAAGGCCAGTACTAATTGGGCAGACGAGAGCTTGTCGTATATTTTTTGGGGGGTTAGCGGTGTTATCACCCAGGTCAGTACTGATTGCGCAGACAAGAGCTTGTCGTATATTTTTTGGGGGGTTAGTTTAATCTGGAGCACAAAGTTACGTGTATCTGGTTCGGATTTGAGCCTGAAAACTCATCTCTGAGTGTATTTCTGAAAAAAACAGACACAAAACGTCAGAAAGTTGCTTAGTTGTAACAAAAAGCTGAAACTTTCAGCCAATGTGTGGTTTCTAATGCAAGCTAGCGAAAGGTTAGCAGGTAAATTCGAAAAGATACAGGTGTTTGAATTCGGAAGAATTTTCTTCGACATCATAGTACCAAGCAAATGATGCAAACTGTGAACAAACCATCGTCTGCTTTGTTAACTCGCTGAGTTTTCCTGAAAACAGCGAGAACTAAGTAAACCCCCCATGGTTGGTTTGATTTCATTTCGTATTCGGTGGAAGTAACGTGTTTCCCGTTCCATTACTACGGGTTTCCAATAACAGAGCGGATTCACATTGGAGAAGAAACCAAATCACTAAGAATTTTAAAGGATATTTCCATTTTTTCGCAATGAAAAATATTTGGAACCTCCATAACCTTTCCTTTCTTCGAGACATTCCTTGAGTGAAGTTCCCTCATTCATGGAGTGTTACGTGCGGACTTTATGTACTTTTAACTCGGATAAGCAAAATCTACGTGACAATGGGTGCTAAATACCGGTTTTCTCCTCCAAGTCGCCTGATTTAATCGGTTTACGCGCGAATGAATACTTCATCTCTTTGAGACCATTCACGGGATGGATCTCCTCTGATCACTGTTAAATAACGTGATTCAAATAAGGCGTTTCCTAGAACCGTCATTTTGTATGCCAGGCACCTGTGTGGAGATGTACTATAGGTTGACTGAAACTCATATTCACTCGCAAATTCTCTCATTTCAATTGTGTCACGCACAGCGCCTACACACAGTCTCAAGCAATCCCAACCCACTTCCGAATCGGATGATGAGATTCACACACGAGCAAAGACCCGTTTTCAGAATGCGGCGTGGCAGAGTCTGGACAGCGCTCACCGACGAAACGGGGTAAATTCAATGCTCTATTGTACGCCACTATGGACCACAGTGCTGGATAGTAAAGAGAAACGTGAAAATTTGGCGGTGAGTTTCTTCCTATGCCCGTAAAGTTTACCAAGGTTTCCAAGCAAGATATCGTGTTTGTGTGTGTGTGCGTGTGTGTGGGGGATTGAAGGGCAAAAAGTAGGAAACATGAGAGGGTTAGTTGATACTGAAATGAGTAAGAGTTCATAAATTACTTCAGCCAGCAAAACTCCCCGAATCAGCAGTTGCATGCTGTCAAATCGCTACATAGCCGATTGCTTAATATATCGTTGGACTTTATTGGACTGAGTTCCTAGCTGACATCCACAACAGACGATGTTGGCAACTAGCGTAATTGGTGAAGAGAAAAATGTGCTCAATGTTTCATGCATGATTGGCTAAATTCCCGATTAAATTGTGGGAGTTGAGATAAAAATGAACTGCTGAAACCGTGCAACCTACATCCCCTTGCTGCAAGTGAACTCAAGCGGTGGTATGGCGAATTAATTAAGAACTCTGTTTTGTTAATCATAGAAGCCCATTGGCAAGTTTATCCGGCTTCCTCCGTAAATGAGTGCATTTTTCAGCGCGTACACAGCATTATTATCCTCAGGGGCAGGCTGTTCAAACATCTAGCACGACATCCAGGTTCGCGAACATATCGCAGGAACGTCAAGCTACTCATAAGTAGCCAAAAATAAACGAGAAAAACGAAGGTGGCTTTCTTTGTCCCGTGACGAGAATGGTCAGTTTGTTAAAAACAAAACGAATAGAGATCACAGAGAAGAGAAGATTAACGTCCCTTCAAACTTCTAGTATCTGGAATTAACTCAGAGTTGGTGATTCTACGCACTATTCCACTAACTGTTTTCGAGGCGTTACTCTTTCAATGTAAAAGTCATACTGAATGAATCCATCTTCCTTGAAGGAGACGGGATTGCCATTATTTCATGTCGACAATTCTAGATGACATGTTCATCGGTAATCTGAAACGTTCGACAGTGATCACTTCGTTAGTTCTCACCAATATGCTGATGGAGGTTGATTTCCAATGCTCATAAGATCGTGTATCCTAAAATAAGTTTGAACTATTTTGTTTGTAATATTGTGCATAGTTCTAGATATTCTAATTTTTGGCAGATAAATACCATAAAAATCGATGTAAGGCCACAGTAATTTCAGTAGCAAGGAAACGTCTCCGAAATTGTCACCGTTTTTTGTAAATGTCAGTAATTCGGAGTGACCGGAAATGTTGCAACGCAGGCAGCTTTTTCTTGGTGCGTGCGTAAAGCCCAATCGGGTGGAATTCACGCACGACTGGCGTGTTACAGTAAGTTCTCCAAATCAGGCTCGACACGGTGGGATTAAATCCAGATTTTCCGATGTTATCAAGTCAGATGAGTTTTCGAGCAATTCCTTTTGCTCATGTGGTCATTTGGACTGCGCTGCCCTTTGATGATTCAAGGACTGGTGCTATACGATTGAGTAGTGGTCATTTGGACTGCGCTGCCCTTTGATAATTCAAGGACTGGTGCTATACGATTGAGTATCGTACCGTAGCACAGGGGTTCAGGGATACAATGGGCTCACTGCTGCACCCTGGCCTTTCTCATCAGACTATGTAAGTGACATTTCTGCAAAAGTTATATCATTTTTTATGTGCTTGGATCAGATACATCCCTCACCACCAGAACCTTGTGCACACAGGGTAACACAATTTACAATCCAGGAAACTCATCAGGTGTCATGGTTTATTCATCAAATGCTGGAGAAAACAATTGTTTGGAAACTGGCATTCGTCTGTATCTCATGAATTTTCGTCGAACTACTGGACAGCTGATATCACGTGTTTATAAGGTCTTCTTACCAAACTCAGTACCTAGTGACTAGACAGGACTTAATAGCGCTTTTACGAATTTGATATCACCTATATAAACGCAGCAAACTTGCGTTTTATCGGATAGTTTAAGGGGATGTTTTTGTGGAACAACTGATCTGGTCAGATGAGGACAGGAAATGATAAGTCAAGTCCTTGCCAGATGTTGTCGCCGTTTGGTGTTCCAGCACGACGGTAAATTTAGACAGTTTCAACCTAAGTCAGTGTTCTCCATACAGAATAAGTCGGAAATTTGGGTACAAAGCCTCAGAAGATACCACTCAAAGACAAAACATCAGACTGTCGTTCGTTCTCGTGCACCCGTGCTCGGTGGTCTCCTTCATATGTGGGTGGTTCGTTTGTGTCACATCTCCAAGACAAGCTGACAGATAGTGCATTTGGTATTGCCCTGAATCAGTTTCGCCCGAAAATTGTCGTATTGGATTGACAGGAGGTTGTACTACTGATTCGGAATAGCTTTTACACACACATTTCCGAAGTCAGACTGAACCGCTGAAACGCACATCTGGCTGGATGAAAACGGATGATTTCCAACTACTTGAAGCAACTATAGTAGCCAGATAGTTATAGGAAAATTCAAATGGCCCTCCGCCGGTGGAAAGCATGGACGCTTGCAGCTTGTGCGAAAGCTGTGGAGACATGCATCAGTTCGTGTGAATGACTGGCCGCATGTAAAATAATCCCACTTTAACTCAGATGACGGAGGCTATCTTCCTACTCTAGAACAAATTACTTGTATGTATCAGGAGACAGTATGTTCTGAACCGAACAAAACCATTTTTCTTCTTGTAAACTTTCTATCTCACAAGTTCCAAATTTCTTATATCAGAGTTGCACCATTTTCAGATAGGTCTATGGTGTTACTTGTTCCCGTGAGGGACAAATTTGTTCTTGAACTTTCGAGGAAGTGAACAACGAAAATCTCTGAAGGTTTCCGTATACCTTCCTGACCGGTTTCACCTGTCATTCCCTGCACGAAACTCACTGTTTTCATGGGCGAAATCCTCCTCTAGCTCTCACTCTTGATGATGCATGGACTAAGATTTATCTCCCATTTGGACAGAGTATTCTCATCTTTCCTGTGATGCGGGCCAGTTTTCTGTTCCGTTCGGGAAAGCGAGTGGAAATATAATCGATCGTGTTATGTGAGGAGTCTTAGTCGACGGACTAAGTTTCAATGGAGTTTTGTCCCTGAAAATGGAGTCAGTATGCGTCGAAAAGCCGAGGAGCGCTGTACAACTGTTGCATCGTTGAAAGGAATTCTTATAGGTGTGCATTTCATGGAACTCCAGAGAGTTTCGCACTGAACGACGTCCCGGCTAGTAGATAAACATTCCATAAGGTGCTGCTCTCTCAGTTCACTGCCCCAAAGACTAGCGGTCACTGGGTCACGTGACGTGGATCTGCGCCGCTGAGGTTGACTGGAGTCTTCCAGTTGCAACAACTATCACGGAATATACCATCCCTTTATTGCAGTTTACCACCTCAAATTTTTTGACTGAGACATGTCAAACGTTGAGTCTATTCGTACAAGGCGAGGCATTGACTCAGGCTGATGTTTCCGTAATAGGGGGACCCAGGGCAGATAAGATGCGGAGCAATTCAGTGCGGATCCTAAGCTGTGCGCGGAGATTTTTCTAACTCATATGCAAAGGGGGACAAGTCGATGGATATACGAATCAAGCATGCTTTCTGTGTGCATGTGGTGCGTCCTTGCCCCAGCCATAGTCAGAACTACTGTTGACTCATCAAGTGGAGAGTTGAAGGTGGAATGTGCCATTTGATTGTTTCTCCGAACAGAAGCAACAATTCCATGGTGGATGGAGTTGTGAACGAACAGTAAGCAGGATAGACAAGCAAGGTACTGCATGGATCCCCAGCTACTTACCACAATTATGTCCCCATCTACTGGATTCTAAACAATATTATTTTCAGGAAATTACCTGGGTGTGAGCCTAACCATTTTCCATTTCATTCAGACTCGTTTTCTTCAGTACCCACCAATCTATTCTGGAAAGCCAAAGAGCACTGTACAGTTGTTTCATCCTTACGGAGAATCGTCAATGGTGCGCATCTCACGAAAATTAAGGAGTTTCGAACCTGCCACCTTTACTGACAGGACAAAATCTCACTGAACTCCAGGGAGCCTCGAACCCGTGACCTGCTGGCTGGTGGTTTGAATAGCTAGCGACTCGGCCGCGAGCAATGTTATTAGCTCTCATGAAGACACAACATAACGCCATTTGCCCTTCATTTACGGGAACCACATCACTTATTGGCCGGCTCCCCCAGTGACGAGTTCTGAGATGAAAGTTTTTGTGAGGCACGAGCAGGCAGCACATCACAGAAACAGCAAACGGTGGGTGGCCGGCCCACTTTCACAGCTTTAGTTGCCTGTCCCAAAAGGTGTTAAAGGCAGGGCGCAGTTGTCCTGGAAACGCGTTAACTGAAAAAACTACTCGCCGGATGGTTGTATAGCACAGTCAAATATCTATTTATTTATTCATTTATTTGTTTAGTTGACACTCCCCCTTTGTATGAAAAAAGCGTGGGAGCTCCCATCAAGCGTTGTTGTTGTTGTTGTTCACGTTGTTTCGCGAGCCCTACAGAGACACACATGCAGACACAATAGCTTATCACTCGGGTGTGTAAGCCACATTGCTGCTGCTGTTGGGATGAACCGACCAATCGGGATGGCTGGGGGCGGTGGAGGGTGAAACTGCTCTGTGTGTCTGTCTCACTCTCCAGTTATTCAGTGATCGGAATTTCATTCTCACCCGACGGCAATTTTGTCGTCAATCGATGGTGTTACACGTGCATTCATCGCCGTCCGGTAGCATCCCCTAGACGATGGTGTATATAAACACAAAAGTTTACGCGTGTCTGTCTCAAGCGTCGTAATTGATAGGTTCAAGTGCAGCATGGAGTGGATCGTTTCGGTATGGACATATACGCCATGAGCTTGAAAAGGTGGAAATTCAACCGAATGTAATTGTTGCACACTTACTTATTGTGCGGACGTGTCAGTAGGCGCGGAATGACGCAGCAACCACTGAATGAGTGGGGGGACGCCGGCGGTGAAGTTGCATATATCATGTGCAATGCTCCAGGTGGTATGGAAACGCTTGGAGTGCGCACTTTGCCAAGGCTGCGATATCATAGTGCCGATTCGCAGCGTACTAGACACTTGACACCTCCAGGACCACCCTTCTTGCTCCCAAGTACTTCATACCCTACAGTGGGAGGTTACCCAGGACATTGGTTGGACCGAGTTTCCGCCTGCAGTCAGACGGGGGACTGGTTGCCAAACAAGATGCCCCAACCATTTGGCACCGCATCAGTCTACTCCAACCCAAACTCACCGTCACTGTACTATGGACCGAGTGCTGTACTGCATGCCCCGCGACCGGATTACACAACGGATATTTCAATGATTTTGGATCGAAACCGATCTCGGTTATCGAACCAGTTGTACACTTCACCGATTTATCACTATCGTCCAGCTACATCCATCGCACAACGGTTTGCACATTCTAAACCAACAGAGCCATCCCCGAGTTCGACCGCAACAGGTCCTAACTTGCATCCCTTGTCCAGGACTTGTTTTCCAGTTCCACCACAGTATTCTCCATCACGTCGTCAAATACCGCAAGGTTCGCAGCATTTTTTCCCTTCTTCCGCTTTGGTTCGGACCATTGTGCGTCTGAATACCACATCGCCTATGGAGTCTCGGACCAATTCTTCAAGAACCCTTCATCCACCTCCTCTTCCTCCGCCACCGCCTCAACCACCTCAATACTCAGCTGAAGTTCCACCAGCAATACCTGCTAGAAGGCGGTCACACGGCCCACGAAGAGCTACTCAAAGTCTTCGTCGTTTTGTTCCGCTTGTAACGTCATCTGACCGTCATCAATCACCCACGGTCAGTACTGATTTGGATGCTTGTGCTCCTGGAGCCTTGTCGGATCCGACGAACAATTTGCCTCCTCCACCACCGACGTATCCCCGCACTTTCAACCTGGAAAGTCACTTGGATTGTTCTTGTGACTATGTGCGTGCTGATCCGGGTCTGTGGCCAGCCGAAGTCTGGTACGAACGCAATTTTCACACGGTAGATCGTTGCACATGTCCACATGACGAAGTTCATCGATACTTTGATAACGCTGCTGCCAGCTGGAAGCTTGCAGACACGATTGCGATGCTACCGCTTCGTGAAACAGAAATCATCGATGACCTTGTTGATAGTACAAGTGAAGATGAGGAGGAAGAAAATAAAAGACTGGAACTCAGGCAAACTGAGGATAAGGCGAAGGCTGGTGGGATAGAATCACCCGCCAGACATCCACAGTTTGACTCCGCCACTTTGAGTAGTGAAGGGGCAGAAAACCGACAGATGGATTCATCCGATGAATTCTTGAAGGACCTCATCAACAAAAAGCATTTATTAGACAGTATTTCAAAAAGTCATGAGTTGCCTTCAACTGTCTGCAAGGAGGACCAAAAAGAGCCTCTGACTTTGGAGGATTTTGTCTCCCCAAATGGCTTGGTTCCGGACAAGCGCAAAGATTCGCCTTCCCTTCGACTAACCACTCTTGAAAGAATACCCGGGAAGACATTGGCTGTTCCCACCAGCGAAAAGCCATCTCCTTCGCCCACCTTACATAAGCTAAGTTCCAGTGACTCTGGATGTTCCTCTAGCCTAGACAAGAAAACGTTACCAACTACTGAGCAAAACGAATGTATATCCCCTGGTCCTGTTCTCGCAAAGACCAGGGACCAGCATGAGTTGGAAAAGGGACCACAAGTAGCGCAGCCCCCTTCGGAGATAGACAATGACATGAAAAGAATAAAAGCATTTTCTCTGGACCATGAGAAGAAACGTACAAAAACTGAGTGGATGCCAAGTGACTCAATCCAGCGTGAGAATGGTGGCACAAGCATGTCAACATTCAACAATGTGAAGCCAGATTTCCGGGGTCCATACAAACCAGCGGTGAGCGCGGTTCGTTATGATAGTCAGTCTGAACAAGGCTTAACAGCATTTGTTGGACATCTCCAAGTTGAAAGTGTAGCAGCGGCGTTAGATAAACTCCATGTGGGTATGCGTAGTGTGATCGAAGGTAGTCTGGATAAAATAGCGGCGTTCCAGCAAAGCCTTGTCGAAGATAATAAACCTTCTGTGGTACGTCAAGCATCGGTCTCACGTGCTCAGTCTGTGGAACCAGCAGACGGACACAGAAAGGCAGCCGATGCTATGATGTCAATAAAAAACGAGGCCGAACCGGAGCAGGATTTAAAAGAACCTGAATCCGATGTGGATCTGAATGAATGGCTGGCTGATTCAAACGATTCCAGTCTGAGTGACTATCCACCGGAGATGTCCGAGGGGGAGCTGGAAGACATGAGGGAACATCGAGGACGTCGCTATCCACCTCGCGATAAACCAGTAGGAGAAGAATCAACTTCACCCGAACGAGGTTCAGACCACTATTTGCCGCCATTTACCGGTAGCCATGAGGCAAATCACACGTGTGCTTCGTCTACAAAGTCTTTTGACCAGAAACCCGTTCGGGAGCAAACCGATCCCCGTCAGCGTGCCCTGAGACGATGGGCAGTTCTACGTGAACACGTGAATTCTATTTTGGAACGGGTAAGTTTATCATTTGTGTTTTCTTATTACTTACCATGTTTGAGGAATTTGCCTGAGGAGATGTGTGCTCACCACACGTGTTTGCTACGCACCTGTCTGATATCGCTTCCATTTGCTTTCATCGATCGAAGATGGTAAGCATGCGGTATTAGTAAGAGGTGTTCAGTGAAACCCAGCACTCATGGTTTAAAGAAGACGGGCAACATAACAGATTTTCTAATCAGCGCCTTTTCTATGCACAAAGTCAGCGTCGACTGGGACTCCCTTGATTGGGCTAAGTAAAAAGGGGGTATAAATGGCGAGACTTATGTTGGTGATCCTGTGTGGTAGTGAGCGCTTACAGGACAAGCTCGAGAAGGTTCTAGCGAAATACACCCATTTACAAACAAATTTGGTTTTGCGAGAGAATTACCTGGAACCCAGCTGAATCTCTCGTTTGTGATGTTTCCAGGTGGCCCATTCAGTCGCCTGGATACATAAAAAACGAGAGATTCAGCTGGGTTCCAGGTGAGTCTCTCGCAAAACCAAATTTGTTTGCAAATGAGTGTATTTTGCTAATTTCGTTCAATTTGGTTTCAAGTAGAACATAAGGTTGACGGAAACTCGGGGACTGCGCCTACCTGATGAGCCCGAAGTGGAAGGGCGAAACCGGTTGTGGGCTGTCGATGAATTTTCAGCAACCTTATGAGTAGTGCATTACAAACATTCGAGAAGGTTCTCTTGGAAGCCTTCTGTTGAGAGGTAATCGAATATGTCTTGAACCGACACTACATCCGCACTCAAAGGAGGGTCACTGACAGTGGCTAAACCACTTTGGTTAGATGTTTGTTCCTCCCCCCTACGATCGTATGACTATGATCCTTCCTGGTACTATGCAGGCCGTTTATCCCTCGAAGATAAGACCAGCTCCCTAGGACGACCGATTTAGCCTGTTTTATGGAAATTGTGATGCTGTGTCTGTGTAAGTGTTTGAAACAATTGTTTCCACAGAGAAGGTAAACAGAGGCTTTATGGGAGGGCTAAGTATAACTCTTAACCATATAACCGATACATACAAGCCAAATGCGTCGTATTTGAGTAACCAGATAGTCGTCATTTTATCGGAAAATCCTATTACACAGTTTGTGAATTGTTCTCCCTGGATAACTTTGCTTTCATGCATCTTTCAAGGCATTTCACTGATTCAAATTCCCCGCAATCAATTTCTTATTGATTCTTGCTAGTTGGTGTATGTTCGGCTGAGCTGCATGACTTACGTTTCGATTTTACTGGAAGGGAGTTTCTTAAATCGGTTCACCAAGCTGGATTTAGGGCTTAAAAATTGTACGCTCATACGTGTTTTTCTGGTTTTGATGAAATAGAAACAGCATCTAAACCCGGGTACAGGGCGGTGCAATGTCCTAAATCCAAACTTACCTACGTATGCCATCATGCACATTGGGGGCAAACAGCACAACTTGTCTCTGCATTGCCATACGATATCTCTTCACAGGTTTTGGTAGGATCAAATGTCGTAGTAATTGGTTAAGACGTTTTGGTTAAGAAAGAGGCCAGAATGCCCGAAATAGTCCACTTCCTTTTCTGAGGGGTTGATGCTTCATCCATCGTGGAAGGCGTTCAGTTTGGGGAGACCTCCTAGCTACAGTACACTGTCCATGGCACCCCCAGACCGTTCTATGATCGATTGTTCTGTGCATGTTTGTTGGTTGCTCACTCTCAATGTTGGTTTTGTAATGCGTGTAACAGTTTGTTTTTAGCTTAATAGGTCTGTTCGGTCAGCGTAAATGTCACCGCAACTGCAGGTGGACTAGGAGAGGACATGTTGCATGGAATCACGTGCTCTGATAACCAGCCTGTAACCTGATTCCCCTGGTGTTTGAGGCGTAGTGTAACTACTCAGCTGGATTGGCTTGATTCAACACCATTACAATCTGTCGGCGAGTATTGTTGACAAGTGGCCGCTGCAGGCACATAACCTCTCCGTCTATGGGGACTGTGCAAGTCTCTTCATGTGGCTCACTGGCCGTACTGTGAAGCAAGACAAACATCTCGAAATTGTCGATCTTTATGAGTGTATCTGTCTCCCGCCGCAGCGCAGTTCTACGGAAGTGTTTTGGCTAAAAGCCTTTATCGTCTACAAAGTTCTATAGCGCTTACTTCGGGCAGATCTCTTCCAGTCTCCGTTTTGATATGATCGAATAGGTTCCAAGCAATGAAGGTCATTACGTACCTGTAGCCCAACACCAAAATGATGTTCAGAACTCATCTCCACAGAGCGGTTATTGTCCGCCGAATCCATGGGCTGTTGACATGGAAGTATTCTGCTATGTTGCGTTGGATTACGTTACCGAATTCTCTAAAAGAGCAGACTGGAGTTAGCAGGCTGAGTTGTTTGGGCAATGTGCCACGTATGCCAGCCACCGTCTACCGAAGAAAGCGTCGTTTTCTGTTCCTGGCGATTGTTGGCAGAGAGTTCGCGGAGGACAAGTCATGATAGGTCAAACGTAAAATGAAGGCGGCTATTGTCACAATGAGTGCTTTGGGGTCTTCGCACCACGTGATCCTGCCTGCAGGTGGTTAAACCATACAGGAAGTGGTGCACAGTCGATCTCAGTGGCACGCTACTTGTCCCTTCCTCGCCAGACTGCCATTTAAAGTTTCCTTGTCGTTGTACGTTTGACTAAACTCGCGTGAGGTTCCCAAATGAAACTGGGATGATCTAGATGATGGCGCCTTACTCTGACATGCTTCTAAGATACGTTTGTTTTAATGCTGTTTGCATCTTATGCTTGTGCGTTTTTCTTAGGGACATAGAGTTTCTTCGCACTAGGTCCTTACACTTTCCTGTTTTTTCCACTCTTCACTAAGGCAATATTTTTTGGAAGTTTACCAACTCGTGAAAAAATGCACAGAAACTTGCGAATTCAGCTAAATTTCTCGTATTTAGGATGTTCTTCTTCAACTGAATGTGGGGCAGAAAGACCCCTCATACTTCAGTCAGTACGTTTAGGAAACACGCTAATTCTTCGAAAGTCTACGACCGGCTTCACTCTTCTTAAGACACATCAGGAAGGCGCGGTCTCCAAGATTCCATTAACCACATGTTCTACTTGAACGCGATCCGCAGAATACGTTTACAAACTCATTTGGGATTATGTTGAGTCTCCTGTACCCGACTTCAATGACGAGTAGGTTGTCACTCTTTGATCAGACTGCCAAGCCGCCTATAATTGGAAGCAAAGATTTATTTGTTTGAGGTTTTCAGAAGATTCTGTATCGATTGGGCTGATAGCGTCTTGCTCCAACATGAGTCTTGGGATTGTATGCTTCATTGCTTTTTAAAGGTTTACACGTCCTGATCATGTTCGCTTTCTCCTAGACCGTTTTGCACCAAGTCCTTATTCGTCCGATTTCCGTCTGCTCCCTGACAAAACATTCTTTGCGCACTGTTTTCCGTAAATCAAACGCCAGCATGCCAAGCATGGTGCTGCCTAAACCAGCGTGTAAGAAATTGTCCATTAAGTCTTGTAAAGAGGAACTCAACCTGGACGCAGGTTCTTGCATTGTAGAAGCAAGCCCAACGAATATGAAATTTGAAACCGGATATGAATACCTTCGTTTGGTTTCGCCGAGTTTTAAGCAGCGCAGAAGCCTTGGCTCGCTCCCACAGAGACAAAAACGTGCGGTCTGTATGGAACGTGTTGCCTCAGAAATAGGAAATCTTATGAGAATCTTGCAGGGAACGCTGACTGCAAACTCTTGTAGGGTTTGAACTCTCCTTCTGTGATTCTCTGTTGAACGAAGGGTCCTCAATTCCGACAGGAGTAGCAATTCATTACTTCGAGCTGTGACTCAGTTGAGACAAGAATTAAACGCTGGACCAGTTGATACTGAACGAACTCATAAGGATACAAATTTGAAAAAGTCACATTCTCTTGCTCCGAATTCCGAAGCTTTACAATCCATTTCTTGGGCATTCTCCTGTCAGTTTTGTACATTATGATGATGCGTTCTTCACAGTCCTGGAGCCAGTTCACCTTTCGAACGTCAGAAAGTGTTAATCAGCTGTCCAAAATATACTCGGTCCTCAACGCAGTTCCTCAGTATCATCAAGCGAGATATTTTTGAAAGAGTCGACGGTTGAGATATTTGTTGATCATACTCGGAGTTGATGAGTAGCGACGACTAATTACCTGTGACAGTAAGTTAGATGAAGGCACATTTTCGCACCTCCACTCAGGGGGCGGTGAGTTACGATGGCCGTAGGTAAGGGTCACGTGATTTGGGAAGATCAGCGACACAGAACCTAGTTTTTTATTATAAAAAACATTCGTTTGGCCTAACGGAGAGAATAACTGATAGCACTGTATCTCTCAGGTGGACGGGACAGTTGTCAGCGCGATCCACTTCGTGCATTCTCGTGCTAAACGAGTCCTAGAACACAGTGCAAAAAGGATAAATTGAAAAACTACGGTCACAGCAAAATTATAACGCGATTTGACTAATAGAACTATACCATTTTCATGGTCACACTCAAATTCTTTCGAACAGTTTGGCATTAATCATATTGCTTCGAGAAATTATGTCCATTTTGCGGATTTTTTATTGCCTAAGAACACACTGAAGTCTGCATGACGAACCATTGCGCAAGTTCCTTGGAACAAATGTTTTCAACCCCTCGGTTAGTTCTACCGACAAGTTCCATCTCAGCTACAGATTAGTCGTCAGGCACAACGACTCTGATTAGCGACAGTAGGATTTTTCTCACGTTGCACAGAATAGTGTGTCCGCCTCAGAACCACATCCACAGTCTCTGCTTACAATCTTCAGTACATGGGGTTGCAACTTTGGGGGACAATTGTCTTTTGAGCCAACCTGTCACATGACTACAGGGTTTTATCGACAAGTCATCTGGGTAACGGCTTGATCGCAATAGATATTTCAGCGGCAGAATCCCCACATTCAGCCTATTCAACATGCAAATAAAGTGAGGGAATAGACGTAGTGCACTACTCATAAGGTTTCTGAAAATCCCTCGACAACCCATGACCGGTTTTGCCCTCCCTTTTCAGAGCTCGTCATGGAAAGCGCAGTCCCCGAGTTTCTGTCAACTTCATGTTTACTTAGACCCGAATTACGCGAAATTCGACTCATACACTCATTTGCATACCAATTTGGATTTGACAGGAGACTCACCTGAAAGCAAGCCGAATCTCTCGGTTATGACGTTCTTAGGCTGTCGAAGAGTCTTCAGCAACCTTATGAGTAGTGTATCACGTGTATACATGTATCGCGATATCTCGAATACCGTACCAAGTGAAACATGAGCGGCCTGGTGCAGCATCGTAAATGGGGGATTCGGCTGGGTTCCAGGTGAGTCTCCCGGTTAAAACCAAATCGGTATGCAGATGATTATATACGTCAAAAATGTGGGCAGTACACATCAAATCTGTGTACTGACTAGAAAGAACCTAGTTTGGCCCCATCCATGTTTTTGATACGTCACAACGTGGCATCGCACTGTCTGGACCTCTGAAGACCATAACCAAAAATTGTTCATTTTGCTCAAGCTTGCAAGCAAAATTATTGTTTTGGCTATAATTTGAAGAAAAAATACAAATGTACGAGGTGTGCTGATGAGAGAACAACTAAAAATGGGTGCCTTATTGGTGAGGGTTAACTGGATCGCTTAGTTGAGTCGCGAAAGGCTGCTGATCGGACGCCCAGTGAAAGGGTCCATTCATGTGATGTTCATACCACCTATTTCGTTCAACAGCAGCATCCGCATCATCACAGTGGAAAATGGTGCCAAACAGCCAAACCCCTTCAGTAAAAAAATGAAGAGGAAGAATCTGGGTGGGAGTTAGTCCACAACCCCCCATGGCAGTTTACCTATGGGTTCCAACAACGTTAAAATCAACATGTCTGAGTGTCAGCTAGAGTGATCCAGCATCCTTTGCGAACACAGGCGCAGCACAAAACAAATGTGAGCTAGGCATTCGAGCTAGCAGGTGATAGCAGGCTCGCCACTGCAATTTGCTGAATGTCTTTATACTGTACGGTTTCTGACTGTGAGGAGAAGCACGTGGACTCTATTTCTGAAGGCCAAAGGATTTCACAGCGTTGAATTTGACAGTGACCGCATTCGTTCCGCGTTGCCGTCGCTTTCGTCAACAGGGGTTCTGATTGGTTCAACATTCAGTATGGTGGAATCTTCCCGTTCCCACAGAGCATAGTAATGATTCTTACTCATGCGACATCACTGTGGGCTCTATTTCCTTCTTTCTATCGATAAACTATTTTTACAACTTCGGATTGAATGAACATGTCAAAGCGAAGCAGAATTGACACAGCGATCCTAGCCCTCGGGTCTCCACGCGTTTATCCTGGCGGGAGACGACCCTGAGGTTGAAATACACCGACAAGGGCAGATGAAATTCAGCGCACCTCCCAAGACTAGCGTGTTTGCAATGCAATATTCTGTCTGGTCTATCTTCCCAGAAGCGACTCGACTTTTAACCTGGCGAGGAGGAGTTTGTGCGTTTCGCCTTCGACAAGAAGTTGATAGGTGATAATCAACATTTCTAGCTGAATTCTCGATTGCTGCAATCGCTCGAGTCCAATAGGCCAACATGTGAGTTCTGTTTGGATTGAAGGTCATCCGAAGTCGTACGAATCTACGGCGGTACGTTTGCCATGATTGTAGATTGGAATAGTCAGGTGACACCGGAGTGATCTCTAGTCACAAATTGGGTCCGAAAGTAACGGTGGTGATATATGGTTTTGCACACCGTCTCTGTCAAACGTTTCACGTGTGTCCAGCCTGGCAACCAATAAATGTGCACGTTACTGTCGAATCCAGCAGCACGTTTCGGGTTCTAACCTAGAGGACGGTTCAAACATACGAATAGGAGATGAAAGGTACTCACAGGACTAATTTTGTTTGGTGATACAATGATTCAAGGGGCGACAAAAGTTGACTAAGCACCTATCCCTATTCAGTAATCACGAAAGACCATGGTTGATTAGTTTTTTTCACTTGATATCCTATCAAGGATGTCCGACCTAAAGTATTTTTTTGATTCCGGGAAGCAGTTTTAATGTGCTGAGGTGACAGAACTGGTTAGGAGTGCAGAGGTCATCGTAAACTCAGTCCAAGCAGCACACCATTACGGAGCGTCCACTCTGCGGGTTTCACATAAACTCTCTGTGACCAAAGCTCAGGACACCCAAGGTTTTTAAGACGCTGCTAACATTATCAACGATGGAGCACCAAAATCATACAGAGTTTGTGTGCGCTCGAAGAATGCTTGTGATGCGTTGCTCGGTTGTTGGTCTGTTCGTCGAGCTTGGACCGCGAACGATTGGTGAACAAACCAACCAGAGCTACCCATGGCACGGTAATTCAACAAAGACTGCTTGAACGACAGCGGTCATCGTCAGGCAAAACTTGGTATCCAGCCCTCGAAAGCAGAGCGTTCCGCAGAACGCTCGTGGCGCTCCCCATTGCATGAGACTGCTGTAAAAATGAATATCTTCAGTCGTTCGTTCCGACAGGAAGCGCCCAGTTTGGGCAGAATCGATTCACTTCACACAAATGTCTCTTAAACTGCAGCATAATCTCCGTGGAACATAAGGGATGAGGGGAGCGGAGATTTTCGAACAACAAAACCTTAAAACCAATCAGACGGTTATTAGCTTTTTGTATAAAGCAGTGTACCATAAACGTTTTCGGAAAAGTTTGGGAACAATCGGTAGATTTATTGCTGGGTAACGTTCCGCTTTTGACACGAAAGCTTCGCCGGTTGGTCGACTTTCAAGGCATAAGGAGAACCAGTCAGCTATGTCAAGCTAAATCTGTGTTAATCGCCGGCCAAAGGATTTTGGCAGGTCGCCAAGTGCACTGTTAAATTTCGATTATTCCGACTTCGAATAGCACTACCGCATCCGGTCTGTGTTGTCGACGAAGTAATTACTACATCCGGTTCGGGGGGGGGGGGCAGCTGCGGTTTTTCCAGGGGATACAAATAACCAAAACAGATCTGAAGTTGACAGTCGTAATCGGACATAGTAGGTGAACACTGTTCTATGCACCCCGCTGTTCGATGACCCGATCTGAGTAAGCCATTCAGTTCTCTGGAAAAGTTTTTTCTTTAAACCGCTTCAGGCGCAACCAGGTAAACGCTATGTCTCTACGGTCGAGACTTACATCGTGAAAAACACACTTGGCAGATCGGTTTCAAAGAGACACCACATTGTCCGGATTTCACTCGGCGCGTCCTCTGTGCAGAATACTCCCGAGTCTCAGTAGAACTTTCCACTCTTTTTATCGGATAACGTCAATTATTTTTGCCTAGGGTAGATGATGGACACTTATTAGAAAAATCGTTGTATCATTACTTTCGTCCGGAAAATAGGTCATCTTATGCTTATGCTTATATCATTGAAAAACGATGAGTGGGATTGGCTTTAGAAGTAGTGTTTGTGTGTGTGTATGAACAGCGCTCACTTATCCTCAAGAAACAGCATTACGGAGGCATGACGACGAGGAAACAGAGTAAACAACCGGATAAGCTGCCGAGTTATTGAGAAGTACCGGAAGGCTGAGCACAGATTTCTGCACTGAAACAATACATTTGTGCCACTCTAGAGTGACCTCCTGAAGAGGCTGATCGGCAAACGTGTTGTTTTCTGCGAAACAGCAAATGGAGAACAAAAATAATTGAGATGTAGTGGTACAAACTCCATCTGTATACGTACTGTAGGTTGTATTCCATTCGGGTTGTAATAACTGCGGAGATGCGGTGTTTTTCAGTGAGAATTCCAAAGAGGTTTGTCGAGATACCTCAACCGCTTTATTGGTTAGTTGGGCGCGTTCTCGAATCCTCATGAAAAGACGTTGGAATGTCTTTGTGAACAGATTTCTGTTCGAGAGAGGACCACCCCCTGGGAGAGATCATTTTCAACAGATTGCTTGATAACTAGTTCAACCTTTGAGCAGGTCTATTCTGAGGAGGGTGACTAGTTAAACAAACTCCATCGGTCTCTAGTCTAATGGAGATAGATCTGGCAGAGAGAGTGGAACCTTGTTAAACTAAAGCCATTGCGTCGGTTTACAACCGATTTCCATATCATATTTGAATTCAAGTAACACTTTCAAAGAGTGTGGAGCTTCTCCTGACGTCTTATTTGAGTATATGATTGGTGCTGAGAAGTGATCTTCAGTTATCTCGAAAACTGGGGCCACTTGTTTGTCCACAAGCGGGACTCACCAGGTCCCGTGTGGAGTTACTTTGGGTGGACTTGTTCTGAGCTGCCGTCTATTAATGGTTGCCGTATCCAGTGTCCCGTTTTATTCATCGAATTTACTGACACAACCTTGCTGCCAGACTACTTGTGAAAAAAAATTCGGAAGATAATTATTGATGAGTAGTTTCCAGACAGCTATCGATGAGACAATTAAATAGAGCGTGATGCTTCGGCGGCTTTGCTCCCACAGTTGCATCCGGTACAATCAATTACCATGAACGGAAAAGTGAGCCTGAACAACTCCAACACACAACACACAAGAGCGGACACATGAAACAAGGACCGTCAGATCTTCACGAAAAGATGTTTGATTACATACATACAATTAGCTCTGTGATAGTATTGAAATACTGTCCAGATGCCAGCAAAAGACGAAACCGCAAACTGTAAATCACAGAACTTTTAATAAAATACCGCATATTGCAAGGCTGATAAAATTGTCAGAGCGACCACACCCAACAACGAAGCAAAGTTGTTCATGCCGACGGGAGGAAAAACTTTACTGCAGTAAAGTTTGGCCAATAAATTTCATTTTTCTACCCAGCCGTTTAGGAAAGTGAAGCGAATGAACACTACCCAGCTGGTGGACATATCTGCGTCAGTCCGGGTCGAACTCACCACATTTGTTCCCAGAGACAGGATGCTGGGCATTATTGAGATTTCTGCTTCTCTCGTGTCCTTTCATCGGAAAGGATGACTGTGTGGAGGCGTCTGCTCAACCGGCAAATCCTCTGTCCACCAAAGACAAACGCAGACGATCACACTACTGATCGGTTGCTTGTGTTCAAACGATTTTTTTTCAAACTACTAGCCGCGAGGTCGCGGATTTGAAGCTCCCTGGCAGATTGGTGATGATTCCCAGTAAGGATAAAACATTTGTGCAATACATCTCGGCTTTCCAGCATAGAATGACTCCACTTATAGGACGAAATCTCTAATTTAAATCAGCTTGAGTCGCTTGCGGCTGACACCAAGGGGCTTCTGATGCTATTTACCTATCCCCATTACGAAGAGACTGGACATTACTGTGGTGTGACGGTTTGTGTACCTCGGTCACCCACTGAGCTATACTAGGGAGTGTCCGATGTCAACGGCATTCTTGTTGTCAATTTCTATCCGGGTTGCCTGAATGAGTGTCTGGGGGTGTAGACACTTCGGAGTGGTTTTGGTGGGCTAGCACTAAGTTCTTTTCCCGCTCACATTGATTCTTTTCTTCACAATAAGGGGGTGAGTTGGCTCGGTCGTTAGGGCGCGCGAATTTACTAACCGGAAGGTCGTGGTTCGAACCCGACCTTTGTCTCTCGACTTCCTCTGTCAGGCTTGGGCAACATGGCAGTATCTCAGCCCTCGTAATTCCTTCAGGTGGCGTGGCAGCTATCCACCGAAAGGGTGCTACAGCTGAATGATTTTTCTCACAGTAGGCTTTCAAATATACGTTAGCGAAGCTTTAGTGTTGAACGCTGATGTCAATCGGTCGATGATGGTGATTATGATAACTGTCCACACGCCCAAAAGTGCTGTTTATCCACCTGTGGCTCTGCTTTGATTCTCGCTGTCCCCGCGGAAGCCTCGTTTACTAGGTCACCTCTTTTCACACCACGTGCGCCCGAGAAGCTTTGGGGCACCCTAAAAATTGCATACATGTACGCGGACAAGGCAATGAGGACTCTCCAACCAACGCTCACTAGAACCGAGATTTCTACACGTCTGCGGGGTTCAGCCTCTGAAGAGTTTCGAACCAAAGAATAATGCAGAGGTACGCCATCGATCGAGATGAGTGTTTTTACCTTCGTGGTCCTGGATGAGCATTATCTTAAAAGTTCGACTAATGGAGGTGCAGAAGACTTTAAGGATGAGCTTACTACAACAATTAGTAGGAACAAACCATCACGTGATCCGAAAATGATGGCTTGACAGCGATTTCTATGAAGCTCCATATGTGTCACTAGGTGTTCAGCATCGCTCGGGTCGAAAGGAATCAGCATACTACCATCAAAGCGCTGATAAAAGAACGTAAAAAACTTCTGGCTACCGTTTGTTTGTACTCGGTTACAATGTGAAATTGAGATCTGGCAGCTACAGTTGTCTACTCACAAAAGCTGAATACCCGATCGAACTGGCGCTTTCCCATTCGGAGGCAGAAAATAGTTGTCCGAATGAAAAATTCAGTGCGTTTCTTCCTATTGTGTACGAGCTAAAAAGATTCCAGCAGGAGCTGTCGAAAGCTGTTGCTGCAGAATGTTTGCGGTCCGACGCTTGTCTGTGAAGCAGAATGAATTTATATCAGACTTTCACTTCGTTCTCTAATAGGATGAACGATCAAACTGTGATATGGGTCAAGTTTTATTCAACTGCTGTCCGATACCATTTACAGGCTAAGCCTCTTGTAGTAACGGTACTTTTCTCAGCTTAGTTCTCTGTCTGAGCCTCCCAAGCTAGCGTTCACGTCAAAACAACCACCATAGGTGCACAAAGTATATTAACGCCCAAAACGAAGTCAAGAGCATTTGTACAGTGCTTCGCTTCATATATATATATATATATATATATATATAGTGTAGGTGGCGACAAATTTCTGGAAATTCTCAAGCCTTCTTGATGCGAAATTGGCAACCGCCATTCGGCCAATTCTGGTCCATGACTGGCTGTTGGGTCCAGACTTTCGACCAATCAGCTCTGAGCTTGATGCCGGACCGGCAAGCGTCCCGAATTCCTGGCCAATCTTGCGTGGGATAGGCTTTTCGGCCGTAGCAGTACCCGACTGCGAGCGGTAAAATGGGATCTGTGTAGAATTCCGCCTAACACCTCTCTAGCGTGATCACTGTTCCAAGTGAACTGTTCCAAGTCAGTCACACAAGACGGATGGAAGCGAACACAAGTGTCAAGTTCAGTTTCTTAGTTCAAAGGGAAAATCATGTGGCCAGTGACATGGAAACAAATGTCCCCCTGGTGCATCTCAAAAGGTGGGGACTTTTCCGAGGATTTAACAGAAAACTGCTAGGGACGACAGACATATATCGCTGTCCGGGGGGGGGGGAAGGGCAAGCGTAGACAGATGGTCGTTGTTAGAGATTTTACTGTGGATTGACGCAGGATTGTGTCTTCCCTGTGAAGCACAGATCTTCTTTTGTGGGGTTTGATTGGAATAGCTGTCCATAGTTATTTCTTTCATTTGTAATCTTTGCCGTTGCGTTTCTTATAAGCGACTGCTGAATACTCTCTATGGTTTCAAACCACAATAGCTAGGAGACAGTGTTGTTTTTGAGCGAGATGGCTCGGTGGTTAGAGCGCGAATTTACTGACCGGAAGGTCCGTGATTCGAACCCGACCTCTGCCTCTTGACTTCCCCTGTCTATACTTGGGCAACCTGGTAGTAGCCCAGCTCTCGTGCTTCTTTCGGGTGGCATGGCAGTTAGGCACCGAAAGGGTGAACGATTTTTACGTCCTACATTAAGTTTAGTGAACGCCTGTCACTTACCACTGCTATAGAATCAGCTAATTTTGTTTCGTTTGTGCATTAGTGGTTAAGGGGCGATTTTACTGACCGCGGTTCGAACCCAACCTCAATATCTCGACTCTTCGTATCTAGGCTTGGGAAACCTGGTAGTAGCTCAGCTGTCATGATTCTTTCTGGTCACGTGGCGCTAGGCAGCGAAATTTTGTTTCAGCTGAGCAACGATGAACGATTTAACTCGAATGAATCCTCCTTTCATCTAGAAATCAGGCTAGTTGTTCCGCTTGAAAGGGATTCATTTTCGGGACACACAGAATGTTAGTTTTGTTGGTGTGGAAAGTTAGATTGCCTTGGTTTGGCGCTCGAAGGAATTCTCCGATATTCGCAGAGAGCTTTCACGATTTCAGTGAATCGATTTTGTCTGTCGATGGTTCCATTGATAAATCGTTGTGTGTCTACTGATGGCCGATCAGATGAAGTTGACCGGCCACTCCGAATCCATCTTATCACGTGGCCAAATCTAACAACTCTAGGATCATCTGTGCTCCCTGAACTCTTCAGTTCTGTGTCTGGAGTCGATCGATCGACGTACTGGTAGCCACCAATCTCAAATTCCCATTTCCAAAGTCTATGCTCACAGCTTTCGTACCTTAACCAGTAGGTTCGATTAACGCGGCTTCCGTCAACCAGGTTTTCCTTTCTTAGTATTCATTCGACCGTTTGTTGTATGTTTGTTTCTTCTCTCTGGTAACCACAAGTCATTAAAATGAGGTTCAACTTGGTTAGGTTGGACACTGTTGGGTTCGCAAATTTCAGAGAGGCAACTAGTGTTCTAACACCGCTCAGAACAACTGCGCACTTGTGGGACAACTTCAGAACCACTGAGGGTGCAAACACGCCCTCAAAATGCCGTGCTCGAACGTTAGTTCACATGTGTGCACAATCGTTTGCGACTGAGTTTGAGTTAATCGCAGGACAGCAAGAAATGCAAATGGCCAGGTCCGGTCTCATTAGTTTGCTGTCACTAAGGTTAACATGTATCTAGTTTTTCCCTGTTCGACCATGTTCACTACGAGATTACTCCATGAAACAGCCTACTTCATGGGTTGACTGCCATGCCACAAAGATCAACATACTGTTTGCACAGTAATGAATGCCACCAGTAATCCCTGTCCTCTTGGAGCGCGCTGTGTAGAAAGTCTAGTCCAGTCCGGCGAGCAACTGTTCACGCTTCTCCACCCTCCAGCTGCGATCGGCACCTCAGTGGCCTCAGCGATGTAGCACCAGCAGCGTGTCCAAACGACTGGTAATGGCTTCAGCTGGTTGGTCGGCATGAAAGGCCAATCAGAAGTCCAGAAGTCCTCCGATCGACAACGGTCAATTATTTCTCTCTCATCTATTGGTCGAAACTCACTAACTCAATTAGTTGATTTGAATACATGAATCGCACATTTCCAGCAATGAGCTAATTAGTACTGCTCTAGAAATGACGAAGCATTTTGATCGCTGATTATCTAGCTCCCGATGAAATGATGCATAGCCGCTTTAGTGAATATGGTTCAGTTTCGTGGGTGCGACCATTCTAGCAGGGGGCTAACCGCGCAACGATTCGGACGTCAAATTGAGTTTCAGCGGCGACAGGCAATAATTGGTTTCCATGACTTTTGCCAACTGCATATTCATTGATTCAGTCGCTCTAACAGATTTTAGTTATTGTTGTTGTTGTTCTGTTTGGTCCGTTTGCAGATCGATTCTTCTCTCTAGTCACGTGCATACTTCAGCAAACAAAAAAGTGAGATGGGCGTAAATACAAGGAGAGTAGAAAGCATAGGGTTTCCCCTGGGGTTTGTCGCCATGTGCACGTTGGCGCGTGAATACTTGTCCAAACTGGCTTTTAGGATTCAAACAGCGGTCCGAGGATAACCGCGACACAGTCCACTGCCAGAGTTCAGAGATTTGTACTAGTGATCAAGTCAAACCATATGTAGGGTATACATAACTGTAGAAACTTCAGGGAGGTTGAAGTGCATCTCAAGTTTCACTACAACGTGGTAAATCGATGAAAACTTCAGGTAACTCATTAATGATTGCTTCGTTCTCCTTGGGCCTCCTGAAGCTGGCCTAGCACCCGGATTTCCATCGGCCTTATTCAATACTTGGACAGCAACATATTCAATTGAAAAAAATGTATACACGAGAGATTTAAGTGGCTTGTCCGTAAAAAAAGAATCAGAACAATGGCAACGCTTTTTGCCAGTTGACAAGATGGCGGTTGGTAACACTCGGACTGCCGCCACATTATTCCGCAACGTGGCTTTTTGGAATAAACTCCCACTGTTCACTCCTGCAAGACAGGAAATTGGGGGTCGGGGCAACCGACGTGAGCTCGCGCCGGACTTGAATTGATGTACAAAGACTTCGTAGCGTTGTGGAGCGGAGCGGTCGTATTTCCTTAGTTTTCCCAACTTTTTTAAACTTGAAATTTATCAGCAATGAGCGAATTCATTTGTTTTCTTTGAGGCAAATCCTTTGAGACTTGTAATCTGCATTCCAGTTAGAGGGAATGTCATCAATAATGTGAATACGTATCAGCTCAGCGACTGAAATGGTGTTTTTATTATCATACTGTCTTCCTAGAACTGGAATTTTGATCTAAAATAGTCGCCAAGCCTCCTGACTTGAGGACATAGAGGGCTGGCCATATAATGAGAACTGTTCAGGATATAAACTTATCTCTCCAATGTGTTTCGGATCTGGTCGATTTGTATTTTTACTATGGGTTTCTTCCGATACGACTTGGCGGTTTTCAACCTTTACTCGAAGAAACCTTGGAATAAGTTATCATCAGGCTGTTCCATGCCACTGCGTGGGCGTCGATCAGCATGAGGTTCGTCTGTCCGGTGCATTTACGCTGCTGTTTTATCGAGTGTACTGGCCAATCCGTGGGCCAACCAAAGAGTACACGGTGGTTGAGTTAGTGGGGTGTCCCTGACGGTGCTCAGAACGAGCGAAACTTGGGGGTTCGGTTGGTGATGGATAATCATAACGGATGGAAGAAAACCGCAAGCAGTTTACTGTGGGAGAAGTTGACTGGTACCGGTGAAAGGAAGAACGCCTTCGCTGCGGAGTTTTCTATTTGAGAACACCAACTTAACAGTTACAGACTATTGAACAGGGGAGCAAAACTCTCATATGCATCTCGTTTACAAAACTGAATATCCATCTTCTCCTTGAACGCGTCTTCCTGAACTTTTCTGGATATTTATTGACTGCTACTCAAATGCAGGCAAATGCTACAAAGAGACTCCACAAATTCCGTAACAGGTCTCACTTTACAAGAGACGCAAAGAGGATTTACGAGAAGATATATTACTCGCATACCTCATCAGTAGTATCCACCGTTACACCGATAGAATCTAACGAGCTAGGAAGATGCGTCGGAAGATATCTGATGCACTCCTCGGTCGGGGAAGAACACCATGGTCATATCACTGGAAAGACCAGGCTGGGTAAAATAGAAAAAATGTTTCTAAAGTCGTTGATGTGCCAAGACATCTTCGGAAGGAACCATTCAGTAGATCTTGAACAGAGCCAAAGCACTGATGCTAATTCCCTATCAAATGACGCTGAGAATGCCCATGCAAAGGGCATTTGTCACCACCGCTCACACACGGGTTGTTTGACAGTCGATCTGCGAGATTCACATGGAGTTTACTGTTGATGGCGAGCCGTTTGGGATGCGTGCACGGCTTCAACTTAGCGTTATTCAACGAATAATCATATTTTCTACGGAGTGATTTGATGCATAAGGGACTTTGATATTCATCAGTGTGTGTGTGTGTGTGCGCGCACACAGTTTCAAAGTTTTCCCTACAGCTCCATGAAAATGAATAAAATTCAAAATTTCAACACGAAATTTAGGTCACTTCCTGGAAGAAAAACCCGGAGCCTTCAACATTTGGAGTTTTTTAATGTCACATATGAAAGGATTGAAATTAACCATTGATCGATGTATATCAGCGGACAATTCTGACGTTGTGTCCGCAGTTTATCGCTAAATTGTGTATGGTCACACTGGGCGCAGTCGGTCTTATCGGTGGAGGAAGTTTTTCTGTTGTTTCACCTTGAAATCTCACGCTGAAACGATTCCAAAAATGGGATTACATGATGGTAAGTGGTGTGGCCTTCCGGTCCTCATCCAGACGTTGATGTTTGTCAAATTCCCACTATTCACCCCTTCGAAGACGATGCACATGACCAACGGGGACCTGCACGTGACGACCTGGTCTTCGCCTTGACCCGAGTCTTACCGCCTTTGTCGTGACCACTCATGAATTCAGAGACGTTGAAGGAGAGGCAACGTGGAAAACAATTGAGGAACTCCAAGCATGCATCATTAAACGTGCCCCCCCGAGAAATTATTGCCTCATACGGTGGGAAACATCCCAGTTTCCTCAGGATGGGAGTTTCATTAGCCTGCTCTATTGAACTGTGTTTATCATTCGGATGCTTGAATTTTTAATCAACGAAGGGATCTCATTGGTATGTTAGCTGAAGCTCATCGGAATGGGTGAATGGTGGTTTGCCTCTTTAATAGGCAACGACTAGGCACACAGAGACAAGCGACTAATCCCGGTGGGTGTAGCATGCCACTCGACCTATAGGAGTAGTGTGCTTCTTCGTTGGTCTGTTTGCTGAGCTGGGTACTTTTTTACTGCAAACGTTTCAGCATCAATAGAAGTGACATTCCGGAATATTAAGAGGAACCTGTAATCGGATTAACAAACTCCTTGGAGTAAAATGAATGCAGGTCGGAGGATCACTCAAGCACCGACGAATAGACGGGACCAGAGGAGACTGAGCTCAAAGGTCGCGTGAACACGTGGTCCAATAGGGGCACAAGATAACAAACCAACCAATAGAACCGTCCGACCGAACAACCAGTCGTGACTGAAGGTCAGCCCCGACTAGCAGCACACACAAACAATGACAACCAATCCTATGCCTAGCCCTAACAGTGCACTGATGATGTCACCTCGACTGGCGACGGAACGTCTACAGTCAAATTGCCCAGACCAGCGGCCGTCTGCAATACCTGACCTACGACCAGCGGCTGATTTTGGATCGATACACCACATTTTGAATCTTAGCCTGATGTGCCCAAAATTAAGATTAGATAGACAGCTTATTGAGTGTGAGATTGAGCGTTCGCACATCACAGTGAGGGCTGAGTTCAGGCTTGTAATCAAGATACTGCGTACCATTAGCTAGCGTGCTCAGCTAGCGGGACCAATCTATACGGTGCGGTTAGGCTTATGAAATATCGGTTTAGCGAACGAGCGAATGGAAACATCCTCCCCTAATTCAGGAAAAGCATTGTCTTGTTCCGGAAACAAGCACGAACTTGTCTTTTCCAAACCCCGTTGATTGCACAACGTTGAGTAAGGATCGTTCGGTCCAACACGCAGCGTAAACAATTTTTCTATCTATCTGTACATGCCCGTTACACTCACCCCCCCCCCGGGGTAGTTATTCTCGCTCACGCCTGCCTGCCTGTCAGAAAGCAGTGACAAGCGGTCGACCTTGTACACAGCGGAAACACACGAAATGTATGACACGAGCATGTGGTTTAATCAATTATTCGTGATTGAACTGATTTGGTCCTATAATCTGCCTTCCACCGAGGATTTTGTTTTTTACCATTCGCTTAGCTAACCTGAATGTTTCGGCACGTCCCACCGGGCCAGGGTAAATATGTCAACCGAGAAAACAATTGACCACTGCTCAAAATAGCAACAATAGAACGTGAGATTACCGGGGAACACACGTAGGTATTAGTGCGTGGTTGTGCGTGTAGGGCTAGTTTTTTGGAATGGTTTCTCTGCAGTAACGAGGACCCCATTTGAAGCCTCTGATCTAAGCCTCCAGAGATGGAAGTTTTTAAGTATAGAATGAAGTTGTTCTCACCTAGAACGATAGCAATCTGTCGCGGTTGTGAGGATACATAACATTCCTGCGGGGCTCCCCTCTGTCGCAAACACTTGTCCACAGTAAACGCTATTGGCGAGTGCCTGTTTGTGTTTATCACCAGTCTTACTGTCCCTTCCGTAAAACCAAAGAACAATGAAAAGTTTTCTGAGGATGCAATAAACTTCGTGAACAATAGTGGGTTACGACACCTTTTATTGAGGTTTTCTCTCCGGAATGAACGATTTAACCAGTCCCGTCAGTCGTTGTAGCAGGGTGCTCTTTGTAGTTGAGGTCAGCTTCTGTAAACTTTCCTGTCACGTGTTATATACTTCCCCTCTTTGAGAGGTTCTGCTTCGTGATCCTGCATTGTTTGAGATGTTAACTTACCAAATGAAAACAGAATAATTTCGGTTTGACTGAAGGTAGAAACGCTACATCGCAATGCGGTTTGACATTTTGTTATCGTGATCAATGGAGAAGTTACAAAATTCGCTAGTGTTTTTTCTAACTGAGCTGAGATCAGCTGAACAGATCAATATTGAACTTTGTAACGACAAGTTGCGAAAGTACTGAAAAAAAATGCCAGTTTAAATTATATTGGGTTTCTTCTATTTCTTGTCAGAAACACGCTTTTCTCTCTAGGTTTCTACAAACTGAGTTCATATTTCCATCAAGTTTGCATGAGTTCCTCTCAGACTGTCCCCTCATTCCAGTTCATTTTTCTGCCCAGACAAGCGTGACCAAACTGCTGAAGGTTCCCCTATTAAAATTATGTAGTGCCGAAAGGTCTGGAAATTTCGTTTAAAAAGACCGCGAAACTGTTGGCCACAGAACTATTAAGGTAGAAACACGGTGCGCATGGCTGCTGACAGAGCACTGGTTCATTTTCTAGTAATGTAGCCCTACTGGTGATGCGATTTGTGACAGCCCCTGGACGAGGCAGGAAAACAGAGCAAAAATGACGAACCAATCAGCTTCTATATGCTTTTTTTCCGGACTGGTTGAGACACGTTTTTACCGGCAAAGAATTCTTTTACCAACGAAAAGTCAACTGTATGGCTGTTGGTTTGTTCGCTGAGCTGGGCGATTCGGTTACAAGCATTTTATCATCAGTCGAGGTGAGATCACCGGCGAGTGGGGCGTGCGTTAGTGTTGGAATTGCTTGGTTGTTCTTTGCTCATATAGGGTAGACCTGGATCACCCGTGTGGGTGAGTGTTTCTATTAACCCGTTGGTTGACCGATCTTCCGATTGGTGGAATTTCAGTAGGCCACACACCGGTCGCCACATTGAGGCGTGAAAACGGTACCTAAATGTTCTGGCCACATGCTGTTGCTCTTCTGAGGCCAAACGTGGTTCACGTTTCAGAAAGGTTTGGTAAACAATCGGTAGTTTTTAGTTGGGCAGCGTTTCGCTTTTGACACAAAAGCTTCATCAGGTCGAGTGGCCATCAGGTCATCAAGTTAGCCAGGTCTTAAAGCAGACGGAGAACCAATCAGTAAGACCTCTTCAGATTATCACACTAGATCAGTGTTGAGTGTCAATTAACGGTTCTTGTCGGTTAGTGTGGTTGCCAGAATCTTGCGGTTGATGGGTTGGAGGAGTTTCAAATTATTTTTGATCGGGTTCGGTTCCTTAGTCTTCCACGGCGCCCAGTATCCGCACAGTGGAATTGATCTTTGAAGGATACGACCTATCCCTGATGGACTTAAACAGACAGTCAATTGAGTTCCGAATACCAGTCCAAACTTTTGAGCCCCATCTAGGCATCCCGGGGTCCCAGTGATGCTAGGAATGTATTCCACCAGAATTTTTCCGCCAGAGTATGATTGCTTCAGTGGACAATGAAATGTGGTGAGCTGCAAAAATATGAACGTAGATTAGAGTGGTTTTTGATTTGAGCACATACGCAACAAAATGCAATATTTTGGCGTAAAAAGTTTTATTTTATTTGCAAAGGTTTTGCATCTAAGATCATTGTGCGGGCAAGAGGCCCATTTTCCACTTCAAGGTGCTTCAATTGATGATTCACCGCGGGCGCCACTGGTAGATTTCGTTGGTCTTCGGGGGTTTGTGAGAGCTACGAAATTTTAGTTGGGGGAAGGGGGATGGTGGGTGGAACTCACGTGATTCACGTGCCTTTTTCATCTTCCTTAATTGGAATTGTAGATCACGCCAGTGGAAACATGACGTCCATCAGCCACCGAATGTAGACTCCAGTGGCCAATACCGTTCACTACGGTCTCCCAGTGTCTGTCAGTGAGTTGATGCATGAAACTGAGTTATCGAATCAGCAGAAGGCTGATTCCCCAGCCGTATAAATTAAAACTTCTCTGCAGCAGGCTATCCGTCGTAGGGATTCCTGCTGTGGACCTCATAAAATCAGTTTCTAGTATACTGATAGCTGCTGAAGAGAGTGACCACGGTCGACCAGTCTTTCGGCATCCGCCTTCAAAATACAAGACCATGCTTCAAAATGTACAGTTTCTGAACATGCTCCTTGCAATTCAGGGAGAAGCACTGGAGGTAGTGGAGAATTTTACATACGTCGATAGTTGTATTGGCTCTGACAGAAGTGGGCCTGATGAAGTCAGTGTACGAATCTCAAAAATCGGAATCACGTTTTCTAATTTGCGTCACTTGTGTCATCAAAAAGGCATATCACTGTGTCTTAAGGGTCACCTGTACCAGGCTACAGTAAGGGCTGTGTTGGTGTATGCATGTGAAACATGGCCTCTGCGGACAGATGATGTGAAGCGTCTTCAGGATGGTTGTTGGTTCGTTCGCCGAGCAGGCACCACAGAATGCTCTTCATAGGCCAGCACCAGGTCCCCTTTCTCTCTCTTGTTTTTCTCTCCTTTTCATTCCAAGGCTTTAAATATAATTAGATGAAGCGAAATACACTCGTTTGCAAACAAATTTGGTTTTGCGAGAGACTCATCTGGAACCCATCTGAATCTCTCGTTTTGTGATGTCTCCAGGTGACTGAATGTGCTGCATCAGGTCGTCTCATTTTCCAGTTGCTACGATATTCGAGATATCGCGATACATGTATATTCGTAAGGGCGCAGTCCCCAAAAGGGTCGAAACCGGTCGTGGGCTGTCGAAGAATTTTCATCAACCTTATGAGTAGTGCATTACGAATAATTAGATGAACTTTATTCTTACACAGCAGTGAGGTGACAGTGTCAACACTGATGCCACTGTCTCCGAGAAAGATGACGATACTTCCCAGAGCTCGAACTAAATGTCCTGTAGTTCATCAGCAGCATTTTTATCACTTTAACTATGACGAAATAATATAAATTGCATAATGACGAAAATTTTCATCACTGATACATTGCCTCAACACCTCGGTAACATTCACCGCTCAGGATGGACAGTCTTTGACCAGTCCCGTCATCATTTGTCTTCTCTACTAGTTTGGTTCCACCGGCGGTCGCCCTAAAAGAATTTTCCTTCCTCGCTTTGACTGAGAAACTGCAGTATGCTGGCTGTTTTTTGAAGCCAAGGATGCTCCACTTGCTTAAACCTGACCACCTACTAAAAATGACGTGTTTATTTAGTTTCTTAGCTATGACCACTAGTGAACACCAACCGAATCACACTGGGAACTTGTCGATTGAACATTTCAAGCGTAGCCTGAAAGAAATCCACCTTCCCTGCTTTACGTCTCTGTAAACAATGGATCAGGAACCAACTGCAATTTTGTTTATCATCCGATTATTTATCATGATAAATTACTTTATGTTCCCTCCTTTCACACTCTCTTCTCTCCCCTCAGAAACGTGCTGAAAGGGACGCTGCGGTTGCTCTGGGGTAAGTAAAAAGTTTCTCAGATTGTTTCTGTGTGTCAATATTTGCTTTGGGGTGGGTTGGAGATAGCTAGAGCAGAGAGTTATCGGTGAGCTCATTCGATCACTGATGACCGAAGTTCAGAAATGACCTGGTAAATCTGAATTAGTAAACATATTTCCAGAAAGTGTATGAAGATCTTGGGACTGCAGCGCACAGAAAACGGTCCCGCTGATGTGATACTGAACTGAGGAAAGGCATATATATATATATATATATATATATATAAATCAGTCGGAGGAGTAAATCGATCCATCTTTCTCACAGTGGTCCACTGTATCCGAATACTGATATAAAAAGGAAACTGCAGGGTTCTCTCTAGACGGCACCCATGAGAACCAGTGTTACGTTTGCTGATGCGCCAATCTGCTGTGTCTGACTGCTGACCCGCTCCAGTGCCTAATGCCGGGAAAAAAGACTCGCAGAAAGGAACACAACAGCTATATTCCGAACAAGCGAGTGCGAGAGCTTGAGTGCATGCGGGTGCGAAAGTACAACGGCCTCAAGCTAGTTATTGGAGGGACACTGTCTGAACTCGATCCAGCGCTGACGCACGCGGTCTGGCTGCGACGCGCTGCATACTGCGGGGACGTTGTCTGAGCTGGATCAACGTTGACTCGCGCTGCCTGGGTTGGATACAAGGCTGTGGTTGAGGCGGTATATTGAGGGGACGTTGTCTGTCTGGTCAACATCTAGCAGAGCTGAGGGTCTCAGTAGATTTCGGGCATTCAGTGCTTACTTTCGCGAATCTGACCTTCCTGATAACCGGAATGAGTGTTTTCGTAAACTAGAGTAAGTCATTGATAAAATCGTCGGTTAAAAAAAATCGTTCAACTTTATTCTGTGCCCAACTGCCATGCCACCCGAAGGAAGCACGAGGGCTGGGCTGCTGCCAGGTTGCCAAGCCTAGAAAGGGGAAGTCGAGGGGCAGAGGTCGGGTTCGAATCACGGACCCTTCGGTCAGTCAGTTCGCGCTCTAACCACCGAGCCCTCCCGCCCCCAAAAATCATCGATTACTAACTGCGTAAATTTCTGTACAATTTCATCGAATTCCTGTACGATGCAGCCTTACATCAGTGCAAGGAGTAATCTCATAGGTTTTCTATTGTGAAACTGGATGGATCCGTCTTCTCCGGTTCAGCGAACGTGTCTACGTCGGACATGTTACAAAACGAGTAGAGTACAATCAGGAGGCGAAGAGAGGGCGATTTTTCAAAGTAGTCTGACTTCGCATCGAAGCTTTGCGTGAGATTCCAGAACCTGGTCTCACTCTCTCTCTCCCGTTCTACCGGTTTACTAACGTTCACAACCAACGATACAGCACAAAAGTGTTCGAAAAAAATGTGGAGGACAAAACAGACAAATCAGCTGTTACATCACACAACAAAGTACATCCAGCGCTTCAAAAGCCTTTCCTCCTAGTTCAGTTTGTTTCTCACTCCGTTTAAGGTCCAATTTAAACTTAACTGCCCTTCAACCGATCGATATGATTCTGTCGATGTCCACTCCGTAACTTTGATGAGGCTTGTTTCCTGACTGCGTCGTACTAACAACACCGAACCAGACACTATACAAGCGATAACTGTTGGTTAGTTGAAAACTGCTAACCAAATGATGGTACATCCAGCGAGGTATCAATGGTACCAATGAGGAAGAAAGAGCCAAATTTGCTTGCATCCGAGGCAGAGTAACCGGAGTTAGTACACGAGGTTTGAGCGTAGTAATGAGGCCTAAAGTAGGAAGAGATAGGTTCTAGTATCCTAGCTCTTGTATTTTGGTGTATTGTATTCACTTGGGCACTCATGCTAAGATAGAAGAAAGACTGTCCAAAGACGAGAACAGTTGCTTTCTTTAATCATGTCTAATAATACAGTTAGCATCTAGATCGGGCCAATTTGTCACCTGTCTTGATTAGATTTGGACAAGTAGTGAGACGCTTATCCCTGAAAACGGTTTTTCATCTTTCGTCGGGACAGCACTCGTCAAATTAAAATTCAAAGTATACTGAATAGAAATGACGACTCTGGCGTCGGATGAAGTACAATTTAATTGGTTTTAGCCTGTGGATAAATTTATTCATTCCTTTATTTCTAGGTTCTACAAATCGATCGATAGCGCTCCTGAAAAGCCATGGGGAAAACGAGGACTGACAATGGTCAGCGACTTGGTAAGTGCGCAAGCGATCCAACACCCGGAGGTTGCTTGTTTTGAGCAGAGCACATAAGTGTAATGGACGATTGTGTTCATATGGAATTGTGGACGAATAATGGCTTACAGAAGCCGTGTTAGTCAGATCCTTACACTCCGGACAGTTGAGCATGGCAGAACGTGTGTTGAACACCACTAGTAGGTTGAAGAAAACCCTTCCAGTGCCGAGTTAACCATCGACTAACTAAGCCGTTACAAGCTATTAGACACGATTGTAAAAGTCTCATTTGCACAGCGTTTGAAAAGTGAAGATTCTTAAGCATCCACTTGAACTTTTCTGGACATTCTTTGACTCTTAAACAATAGTGAATAAACACTGAAAAGCGGTTCCATATTTTCCGTGCTAACCTTCCAACAGGTGCGGACACAGCTGACCGGACACTACTCACATGCCTCGTCAGTAGTATACACCTATATTAACATAGCTTATTGGGTCACGGAGGCGCACAAACCACTACATCACGGTAGGGCACAGCCTTTGCGTGACGAGGTTAACCCGATACAGATTAACACGGTCATTCTTATATGCAGTTTCGGATCTAATCGATACACTCAACACAGTTGTATTTGTTGTTCCACTGGAGTCACTGTTCGATTTGTGCACGCGTTGATAATCAAAGCATCGATTTCGTTACCGCTGGATAGTACTAATGACAGTGATGAACTCGTGAGGTGGGGAACAGCTTCGCTATGGGTATTACTCGTCGATCCAGGTGTTGATTGCCCAAGCCATATTCCGACCGCCTGTCCTTCAGCGTGCACAATTCAATGGGACACAGAGGTTTCATGACACAATGTGCAGAGTAAGATTCTCTGTAGTTAGGTCCTTATTTGAGAACGCTCTTTTTCCAACATTACCACTATGCTTGAAACTGATCTACTCCCCTCTTTCTCTCTCTCTTTGACTCTTTCGACTGTAGGTTCTCCAGGTGAGTAGACTGTTTTTTTGTTTTGCTCTCGCTTTTGTGTGCAGTTTACTTAGTTTTTGAACATCAGTTTAGTTGTCTGCTGTTACTGGTTCTGATTAATTTCCTCGTTACATTGAATTACATTACATGGACTCACCCGAGGGTTAGAAACAGTCCACCGGTCCTTACGAGCAATATAAAACACGGCTATTGGGGGCGAACCCCACTCTAGATGGAGATGAATTTTACGAATTAAGCATGCACAATCGCACCAGGAACTACGTCAATGTAGCCACTGAGGATAAAAGAGTCTGCTTGAGGACAATGAGACCAGAACTTCCAAAGGTGCTCGGCATAGCAATTATACGACTCACTTGGACTCCCCTACATGAACTCGTAAGTCCTGAGTTCGGATTATCAACAGATTAAAATGACTCAGCTGTGAAACCCCTTCGGTGCCTAGCTACCATGCTACCTGAAGGATGACACGAGCGCTGAGCTCCCGTCAGTTTGCTCAAGACTAGATAGGAACAGCCGAGATTCAGAGGTTGGTTTTGAACCGCGAACATTCCTGTCAGTAAGCTCGCAACTTAAGCACTTAGCTCCTTCCTGCCCACGTTGTTGATCATGAAGAGCTATGCTCAGTTTTTCAACAAATTTCAACGTATGTGCTAAGCCAAACGAGATCTTTTTGAATTCAGATACACTGTGCCAACAAATGGGTTAGTCGGCTGTTTGGTATTTTTTACTCGCGAGTGTGAAATGTGAACCTGAAAATAAGGAATTCAACTCCTGCCACATGCACCTAATGAGGCCAATCAGGATGGAACACGTGATGGGTTGGTTTTCCAGGACCGGTCACTTCAACTTTCGACTTACTTTATCTTCGCTTGCACTACAAAGCGGTCACATCGGTGCTTGTTTGCACTGTAAGCGTCGGATTACAATATATCAGTTGCACACGAGATCAATAGGTGGTTCTGTCAGACAAACTTCGTTTCGATTTGACCTTTCTGGTTAAGGGAGGAGAACTCACGCAGATGTACGTGAGTTATTCTCGTCATTTCAGGTAAAGGATGATGGAACGCTTTTTCGAAGTAGGTACCCACTGATCGAGAGCTTCCAGCAAGCCGGAGCTTCGTAATTCATAGAATTCGGAGCAAATCTTGAAAGGACGGATAAAAAGAATGATCTTAATAGATTTGAAAAAAGAGATGATACACCAACTATCCCCATCCGACCAGTTTGAGCAGACCATAGCTCCTCAAAGCAGCATTGTGCCCAAACAAAATCACGTGAATAGTTCGATTCGACTGTGTGGCAAACTCCTCAAGCTATTGGATAAAACCTTGGCTCGAAAAACCAGAAAATAAGATGAGATTTATGCCGTGCACCACCTCTGATGTTGAGGAAAACTATGGTTAGCATATATATATTTCGGTAGCTCAAGTATCACCTGTCTTTCGGTTCTTAATAAGACTGTAAATGGAGAAGGAAAACACTCCTGACTTGGTCAGTCCTATCACAATAGAATAGTAGACTGAACGTGGATGGACCAATCTTGAAGGTTTATTGCAGCCGTCCTAATGAAAATGCCCAAACTGAGTTGGAGCAATGGAAGATTTCTGTAAAGCCCACATAATTCGACTGATGTCGTCGATTCAGCTGATATCTTCACTGGTGGCACGTGAGAGGCTATAGTCGATGGGAAGTTTGAATACGCTCAGCCAGGTTTGTATCCTATTGGCAAGGTTTTTCCAGCTCAGGGAAAACTGAAGGAATGGTGACCACAGCTATTTCACCGATCGCTAAAACTCTGCAGCTGGTCGTAGATCCACACCTCTTAAATGCCGAAGCCAGGCAAACAAGAGTTCCGATCTGCTGAGAGGCACCAACGTATCCAGACGACTAGCTTAGGGTTACGTGTGCACGCGAAGTTGCCTTCAGGCATCATCTAGGCTTATCACATTTGACTACGAAGGCAGACATTGGACGATGGATGAGCTACTCGCGCGAGGGCTGATCCTTGGGCGAGTGGACTACAGCAAAGGTTTGGCAGAAATTTGCTATCGACCGAGACCAGTTTTGAGGTGGACACTCAAAGCCTTGAAACAAGGGGTACCCACCTTTGAGATGAAGGAATCTACAAAAGATTCGATCCAGGCCCCAAAACCCTGCAGAACATTGCAGAAGATTTCATGTTACACAGTGACACGCTTTGAGGGCTCAGGAATATTGGGGCTACTTGGTGACTAGACATTGGCGGCTGTGGTGACCAGTTGGGGGCGAGATGGCTCAAGTGGTTAGAGCGCGAATTTACTGACCACAAGGTCCGTGGTTCGAACCCCACCTCTGCCTCTCGACTTCCCCTGTCTAGGCTTGGGCAACCTGGCAGTATCCTAGCCCTCGTGCTTCCTTCGGGCGGCATGGTAGCTAGGCACCGAAATGGAGTTACAGCTAAACGAGGAAAGTGAAGAGAAGAAGAGAAAGGAAGTGGTGACCAGTTAGGTGAATCTGAAAAGATGTCCTCACCACTTTGTGAAGTGATCCTGTTTTGGGCAGTATGGTGATATTTTGCCATGCGGTCGAAAACAACGCGACCACCTAGTGGTGTGAATCAAGTAGCCGTTCAAAGTAGTTTTTAGAGCATATTTTTGGTTCCTGTCTTCAAGAATCAACAACAATCTCTTTGCCATTTGCTCCTCATGATCTGATGTAGATTTACGATACTGTCGACAATTCGACCTACAAAGAGGATACTCCGTAGTTGAAGAAACTTTTGATTCTTTCCGTGTATTTCTCAGGGTCAGATACTCTCAGGTAGCTTGATCGGGTTTGTTCTTAGACATATAGGAAGCAGTCAAATGGGGGGGGATGATACCGATACCACAAACCGGCAAGATATATATGGAAGACAATGTTTTACGATAGACAGTTGTTTTCTAATTCGGGCTGTCGGATTAGTGTCCAATGATTTCTTATAAAACTGCGAGAATGGAGAAATATATAAGAAAAATCGTTAAACTGTTAGATCGCGGGTAAGAAATGAGTGGTTAGTGTAGCGCGGTCGATTGTTCCGTATGTGACCCTAGATATTATCGATCGATTTGAATTGTTGGGCCGGCGCACCACCCGCGACTTCGTCTATCTCACAGATGCCGACTGAAAACTTCCACACACCGGCATGTTTAACATCTCAACCCTCATTGATGGCCATCCGGAGATTCATCTGTAACATCAAAATGAAATCTTAGAATAGACGAATGCATCTGGGATTCGGGAAGGTGTCCATAAAGTTTCGACTGGCTTCAGGCAAACGAGAAACAACACACACGTTGTTTCTTTGCGTGCAGAGATCGCGTGACATCCTGACACAGAGTATGACTGAGCTATTAATCTAAACCACTCCATTGACTCTAAGTTGTTTGGACCAATTCCGGACAATCCACCGATGATCTTCAGAATCGAGAAAATCATTCAAAAGTAATGATTCCTCAATCTGTCGAAAACAAATACAGCTGCAATTCAATTCAGCTCATGACTATGGGCATTTGTGTTCGTTTTTTGTGGTCATGCCTATTTTTCGTACGAAGGACGAATAGTAGACCTCACGAGCAATTCAACACTGAAGCAGTTTCGCGCCTGAAGAAACAGAGCACATGTACAGAATTTAGAAAACATTTGAAACAGGTTGAATCTTGCTCAAGTTTGATTCAGAAACGATTCATTCCCACAGGCCAATTGCAAGACACTATAATTGAGCCTCGGTCCTACTTAGGCCTAGTAACGCAAAATCATGGTGTGAGAGGTGACGGCCCGCCTTGGAACACATTTGATTACTATGTTCCACCTTTCATACATGCTCACTGAAAAGTGCTTTACCGGTTTTTTCCATCAAACATAACTCTACCTTTTGAGCAATGTCATTTCTTCCCTTTTACAATGAACCAGCTAAGGTGATCCTGTCACGACAGGCTAGCGAGAAGAATCCAGTCTACTCCTAGGGGTAGTCAGGGATACATGTTTATCTTTGAAAACCGGTGAAATGCATCTATCATGTTGGCCGGCAAGCAGGCTGCCGGCAGGTTGAAAATCACTGGAGGAGCTCGATTCATAGAAGATCGCATTTCAGAGCAGCGACATCAGACACGGGTTGACAAGAATCGTATATATTACATATATATATATATATATATATATATATATATATAAGACATAGAGATCAAGCCCAGTGTCACATTGGTCCCATCACAGTCTCTGACTAGTGATTCAACTGGATAAGATTCTTTCCTGTCTGTCTTTGAAAAAACCTAGGATCACTGGTGTTTTTCTAATTGTTAGCTAAGCGAATCACTGGGGCGATGACAGGTAGGACTTTGAACAGCACATCGTTCCACCACAGGTGACTGAACAAAACGGTTTGACCAAATTTTTCTCAAACAGAATATCGCTTCACTGGCCTTTTGGTCGTGCAATTCATGTCACGTGATCTAATGTTGACTAGCTGATCGTGTCTGCAAAATATAATCGAGTTTTTATTGCTTTGTCCGCTTTTGTGTGCGTGGGTTAGAGTTTCAGATAAGGTCAGCGAGTAGGTATGCTTGCTTGGCTGCGTACCAGGTTCAGATAGCGTAACTGTTCTCCACACATGTGCCTTCCATTTGCAGACAATGGCCCAGAAGCGAACCCTTACTGCACTGCCAGCCAGTCTGGCCAACTGGAGCTCCCTGACCGACCAAGAACTAGTAAGTCCAGGGATGTGCGTATGCCATGTCATACTTCTACAGTGACAGAATTGTTTTCAATACAGAGACGGTCAGTTTGCATGTCCGCTGTTCACCCTGGCTGAACATTAGAACGATTCAGTCGTGCCTTTTAGCAGAAATCGATGTTTAAAAATGGAAATTGCGCGCATCCAAGGGAGATATGACGAGTTTTCTTCATGATCTGCTTGTCCCAGCGTTTAGTTTTGACAGTTTTAACTGATTGGCATCGTGTAAATTAATCTAACTAGCGACCTGTAAATCCATACATTGAATACAACCGCAATTATTATGGCAGGGCAACCCTTTCCCGAGCCAGTCTGGTCTCAAACGAATTTCCGGTCGAACTGTTTTGTAAGAAAACTCGATAAGTCACGTCTATTTACTGAAGGGTTTTTGAATACCCAAGTCCGCATCTGAACAGCCCGGGACTTCACACTGAAGTCATTCTTGCTGTGATAAAAACACCTATTCGGTTCTTGCATCTGACTCAGTTATTAGTGTGGTACTACCTGGTTCGGTTCTTGCCATGTGCCAGTCAATTTTTCGACAGATGTACAACGTACAAGTGAACGGCGAGGAAATAGCAAGAGTGGCTCATAATGATGAACACAACACAGGGATCGGTAACGTCACAGACGGAGATGACCGTTATACACGTGCGCCTGTAAGTGACGTTATTCCTGTGAGAGTGTGAACAGTGTTACAAAGCCTACTACACCCCTCTTCCTGGAGCTTCACAGTGCCTCATAATTGTCCCCGACCCACTTGGTTTTCTCACCGGATCTCTCGGAGGATGCATTGTTCTAATTACCGGACATATTGGGTTTCGATCGGCAATTTCAAACCTTTGTGGTTGTGCCTTAGACGATGAGTTGTTTCTGTATCACGTACCTTGACACAATGATATAAGTGAAACAGGGATGATTTTGAGACGAGCCCAGATAAGCATGTAAGACGTTTTGGACTTGAACTTGTCTGTCATAGCTCAGCGGCTGCTTGTGCGGGATAGGACAGACTTGCCAAATTTAAGCAGATAATGTCACGTGACTGATTAGAACAGTCAGAGTGAGCTACTGCACAAATGTGATAATCGTTGTCCAACACGCGTGAAAAAACCCACAGCAATAGGATTATAGGTGTCGTAGCAGTAACTAAACTGAATGTAAACCAATACGTTCAGAGTGTAACAAAGCCGGAAGGCTATACAATTAATTGATCAAGTAAAACAAAACTTATCAAGCTGGAGGAGCGTTGGTCACAGACTGTTTTTGATCAGACAAACAAGAGTTATAACAATGTATCGTTTTTACTCCCATCATGTGAAGCGGGTGCTTTTTCTATGTCATTTAAAAGTTTGTAAAAGAAGTCATTGGGTTAATCACACGGCCGGTTTGTAAAGTGTTCTGGATTTGGGACATTTGAACTGGAAGTTCTCGAGTGTTTTTTTTTGGACCTGCCGTTGGATTCCGTAGTTCCCGGGTGCCCTACCAATTTTTCAATGTGCCCGGGACTAGAAACATCATCAGACTCGGCTAAATTTGGTGACCATGTTCCCTCCTTACTAGGATGAGAAGACTTGTGGTTGCTTCGAACAATACTCACTGGTCGGTTGTGTACTTTCTTTTGACGTGCACTTGATGAGAGATGTTATATTACCTCCCATGAATAGCAAGGGGATGTTCACAGTTTTTGTGGTGTGCAGGGCAAAAGCTCACATTTTCCCCGAGGTTTAGAATGCATAACATCTGTTTAGATACCTACTGCTCCAATGTATCTGGAGTGGCATTGCTATGTAGTCTACCGAAGAGGGCTCTAAATGGAACAAGTTACCGTCCAATAGATGCGGAACTTCATAAACTCAGATATTACCCTGTCCAAGGGCGCTTCCAGAGTGCAATTTTCTACCCTGTTTCCCCTGTGGAACCTCTGAATGACTATGGACACTGTTTCCTATTTCATGGAATTCACGTACCTAATCATAGTTTCTACAAGGCTCATCGGAGGGATTTAGATGGACCTGCATACAGTAAGCTGGTCGGAAGCCAGTTACCTGAGGAAGACAAAGCCACAGGTCGCAACTGAGCATTTGATCATTTGACTCAACGAATGATGAATTGGCTCCTGGAAACCTCGGCTTTTCGGGTGGATCATCCCGTCGAATCATTGTTCTTGATGTACAGCCTGACAACTATCGAATTTTGATTTTCCTAACAAGTGATCTGGAAGGCATAAGTCGGTATAAGCGGAATTATTTTGTGACTAAGTAGGCTAACCAACCTGATATTTTTCCGACCTCTTGAGACAAGCTGTGACATGTCAGTCGAGTTGCAATTCAAACGTGTGCGGTTGGTAACTGGTTGTTCATTAGAACAACAGCGTGGCACCTATGTCCACAATGACCTTCATCAAGGACATTCGACTAGGTCGCTCACTACGTCCGTGTTAAGAAACCGATCATCTCAAATTATAGCTCCCAGAAAGAAACCTCACAACATGAAGTACTCCTACGCGAGGACATAGTTTTAGCGAGTCAACAGGTTTCTTCGAAAAATACCCGCTTCCCATAGTGAAACAGTAAATGCCTTACGAGGGGAATTTACTCCCGAGTATAAGATGAATCCTAAATACTGACTACCTTTCGGTCGAAACTAAGCTTTCTATATAGTGACTAGCCAATCGAGTGGGTTGGGTGCAACGTCGTCCACCTACCTTAAGGAGATGAGGATTGTCTTCTCTCACAACGTGCATTTTCGCGGATGGGCTCAGCTCTCAGGGGGGCGCTAGACCGAGTGTGAGAACTGCTTTCCAGATGGCGCGTAAAAGGCGCATGAGAACAGGATGGTGTTAGACCATCCTAGAGCCCATCTCCTGAAGACGTAGGCTGCGCCTCATGTTGTGACGCTAGGACGATCGGCAGAGCTATCGTCCTACACCGGTGAAATGCTCATCCGTGCAAGCAGCCTGGTAGTTCCTGAAAAGGCATGTCTGAACGACATTTGCAAGCTTGGTCAGAGACAAATCGTGTATCCACTTATGAGAATACTGTTTGCAACTGGTGCACCGGAACTATGGTATTCACACACCTCTTCCGGTCCCAACTAGGGCAGATTTTTCAATGTCGATTTCAAAGATATTGCACAAAATCTCACCATTTACAATGGACGCTTGTTCTGATTGCTTGCACGGACACCTCTGCCATATGTGTCTCCAACCGGTACAGTGTCACCAGCGGACTCAGGTTACGACACTTGGAGCCATCATCTACAACATGCGACCGAAACTCTCTTGTTACTAAACCACTTAGTAGTAGGTATATCTGCACCAGTTGGAATCAACACACGAATTGTTTGAACTGACGTATGATTGCGATGGTATGGTTGCGATTCCATAATGCGACAATATGGCTGGCATGCAAGTACGACCTAACACACTATCTACGATCATGGTTTGTTCGCTGAGCTGGGTAATTTGGTTGGTCCAACCAACCAACCAACCGACCTGCACGGCACAGAGCCCGGTATGGGTGGCCATTTTATCCGGTCTGAACTTCGTATCGTCCGTCTGAGTTGCGTGCAAACGAAGCTCGGTAATTTTGACCAGTTCCGTTACTGGACTTTACCGATGGTCACGAAGAGTCTACTTCAAAGGCCACGTTTCCATTTCCAATGCCTCAGTTCTTACGCTGCTCACCTGATGATAATTCAGTTACCAAAACTTGAGCATTCATCAGCCTTTATATGGTCGAATACACAGCACATTCTGTATCGAATTAACTGATTTTGACGTACCGTTGTCTTGCTGCGCATACATAACGAGCTTGCAACACAGGCGGACAGCGGCGGAGTGCGAGCGAGTGTTTTGGACGGAGTTGGCAGACCCAAAATCCAAGTGATCGCTGCTGCGTCGCACGGTTCTTAGATGGAGGGCATGAGAAGCCAGTATACTCTTTCTCGCGGATGACCCTCCCATGCAACTTTCCGGAGTGGATATCTCTCTAAGTTTGTTGAAAAACGTACAGTATCGGTGAATCTTTTGGGGAAAAGCACAAGAGTAGTGTAGCTTGGGTCAGCATTATTAATATTATCAATATACTGTACTATATAATACTATATATAGTAATATAATATAATATTAATCCCGTGGGAGAAATACCATTGAACGATTCCAAAACGTCTGCCACACAGAGCTGGTTCCACAGAACAGAGTGACCAGTCGATAGTGTCGTGTACTTTATTCACTCAAATAGTGAAATTGCGTTATATTATATACTATAGCTGTAATTAAACAATACAGTACAATCGTTCGACTGTACCAACCTTTCGGTACCTGACTGCCATGTCAACGGAAGGAGGCACGATGAATGAGATACTGTCAGGCTGCCCAGTCCTAGACAGGAGCAGACAAGATACTGAGATTGGGTTTGAAGCACGGACATTTCAGCCAGTAATTTGATGTTTTTAACCACTGAGCTGACTTATCTAGGTTATTATGTATCCTACGGAACCCGAACGCATGCTTTCATCTGGTCCAGCTTACAAACAATAACCCGTGGTCTGTTACCAGTTGACAAAAACGCTACAAGCCCTCGCCTACCCAATCTCCAGCAACACTCCACACAATTTTCAACTGTTCAACGCAACCAGTCCAACATACTGCTATGAGTGCGAAGGTCTGCTTTGGGGCGTGGCCCGACAAGGTCTGCGCTGTACCGAATGTGGAGTAAAGTGCCACGACAAATGCAAAGGGTTGCTAAATGCCGACTGTCTTCAACGTGAGTCGGATGCGTTTTTTTGTGTTTAAGTGGCCTTGGTTTTTATCCACGTGAATTAGATGTGTATTTACATCGTTATCACGTGACACATCTACACGAATATTTGGGTCTGCATTGAAAGTAGTGTTTTTCGGAATTTTAGACGAGCAACTGCTGTCCTTCACATCTCAACAAATCTAGTCTTCCTTGTCAAGCAAGGAAATGTTTAGGCAGACCATCTAGACTTTCCTGCTCATCGTGCTGCCCTCTAAGTGGAGAATAAGTTTATTTCCGTGCACTTTGTGCGACTGGCGCCTTCGCAGTGTAGTCTTCTCCGGTAAATAGGCTATTGTGTGTTGATTCTCTGGGAAAACCGGACAACTGACCAGCGCTGTCTATTCTCCTCCGCTGTCCATGTCGTCCGTTGTCCCCCGAAACCGGTGGTAACCATGTGGTACTGCTATCGACTGCCGAGCAAGTTTACACCGCCTAGTTGTTCTCACCAGACAGACTGCGCTTCCGATTGATTGACTGACCAGCGTAGCCCTTGCTGTAAGTTGAATGCATATGCACCCATTAGATATATGGATAGCCAATCCTTTCAGCAGGTTGAGATGTGAAAAATTTGCCAAGGAACGCTGTAAACACGTTGGACTACTTTAACTTGATCTGGAGACAGGTTTATTCTAATCCCGAGTTACCTGAAGAATCATATCATGGCGAGATGGCTCAAATGGTTAGAGCGCGAATCTACTGACCAGAAGGTCAGTAGTAGGTCAGTCGGGTTCGAACCCGACCTCTGCATCTCGACCCGCCCCTGTCTAGGCTTGGGCAACCTGGCAGTATCTCGGCCCTCGTGCCTCCCTCGGGTGGCATGGCAGCTAGGCACCGAAAGGGTGCTACAGCTGAACGTTTTTTATAGATGACAATGAGGCACGTTCCCATGACTTGAAAAGACTACTGCCAGTGCACACCAATATGGGCTCGCGTTTCACAGTCAATGAACTCGCCAGCAATGCATATCCCCTTGAGTGTACCAGGAGTTGAAATAGGACCGAACGATCCTCCGCTTTAGCGTGAGTTATCCGGACTAGGTGTTGACACGAGAGTGGTGCGAGTGAGAATTCGACCAATTCGGCAACTACGAATAATGAACTAGCTTGCTGGTAGTGTAAGGTCGCCACTTGAGGAACCAGTCGACAAGCGTGGTCACGTGATTCTGTGATTGAAGGATGAGCGGCGCGAGTTAAACACATTGCTAATCAGCCGTCCGTGGCCACACGGTTAGGTGCTCAAACTGGTAACCGGCAGGTCACGGGTTCGGAATCCCCCAAGTTTCGTGACATGCGCACAGCTGAACAGTACTTCTCGGCTTTTCACCGTACACTGGCTTCATCTATTAGATGAAATCTCTGTTAATCGTCTGATGCATCAACGTAGCTGACTTTCCGGTTGCACACTACGTTCGGTATTTGCATGTAGGTGCTGAACACACGTGTCATGCACAGATGATGGAAATTTTCACACTAGTGTCTGATGGACAGAGTGATGCTCGTTTTAAGATCCACCGAAACACTGTCAGCAAAGAAACTTTTGTCGGGGGAACCAATGATTCGGTCAGAATAAAAGTCCGAGTTGTCACTTTGAAACCTGTAGCCACATCCAAAACGAAAGGTTTTTTTTACCGTTCGCTTGAACCTCCTGTTCGCGCGAATTATTGATTCGATAAATTTGCAAACTGGTGCTTAATCGAGATGCAAAAACTGATTGGAATTCGGAGACAGCGTCTAACTGATGAGCCTCGTACAGGGTGTAACCTGTGAAGGTTAGCTTTCGTCATTTATAGCAAACTACTAAAAAGGGGCACTTCTAAAAGGTTTTTAGGTTAATATTTTCATTTTTCATTGAGATAACATTGAAACGTTTGCGTTACAAAAGATAAACTGAATAGAACAACGGGTTTTCTCGTGCTTTTCCTACTCAGCTGCCTCATGTCTAGTTGCCTCAAATTTTCAAGTTTGTGCTCTGTCAGATTTCATCTAATGATGGTAATCTGGTCAGAATGAACCCATAACAAATCCGCCGGGCTACTTATTCCTCGAGACTGCACTGCACCGCAGACCAAGTGGATCTTTGTTCCGTACCCCACCACCACCACCGCGTATGGATCACAGACCGGCGACGGATCTGGCGGCGGATGTTTAAGGTCAAAGTAATCAAAGATCGTCTGGGGTGTCGTGAAGCGTGCCAAGAAGACGGAGGAATAACTGAGCAGAAACACTCATTTACAAACAAAATTGGTTTTCTGAGAGACTTACCTGAAACCCAGCTGAATCTCTCGTTGGGTTTTAAGTAGAACATAAGGTTGACGGAAACTCGGGGACTGCGCCTACCTGATGAGCCCCAAGAAGGGCGAAGCCGGTCGTGGTCTGTCGAAGAATTTTAGCAACCTTATGAGTAGCCCATTACGTATGAGCAGAAACAAGTTTTATTCTATTCAAAATAAGCTACCGTTGAGGTTTTTGGAAAGGCGTTCGGTTTTTGCTGATGAATATCATGGACAAAAGGTATTAAGGTGCACTTTGGCGCTAAAAAATTCAACGCTCGAGTTGCTTCACATTTGGGTAGGATTTGTTATCCCATTCCATGGACTTATCTTTCAAAAAAGACTATAAAAGCGGGATATGCAATAAATCTCCGGGGAATAATTAATCGATGCGATTCTTCTGACACAGAAAGTCCGGCTCTGATGCACGTTTTGCACGATAAAAACAATGAGCATTTTGTGCTCACGTCGTTCTTGTTTGAACAATCTCCCAATAAGTTGATTCTGTTTGGTTTTCCGCAAATTGAAAGGAATGTTTAAAGGGCAGTTTTGCTGACTTCAGATATTGTTGGTTTTTGCTTATCTATCTGGTTGTGTACGACATCATCGGAATTTTTATAATTTTGGTTCATTCCCCAACTGAGCTGAATTCATTCATCCTGCTGCCGTACCTAAACAGCATTAGACCATTTACCCGCACCTTGCTGGAATACAAACAAGCTTCGGTCTGAAATGGCGACCTATTCTTCCGGATGATTGCTCGTGTCATTTGATGCTTGAGTGAAGTTGATCTAGGGATTATTTGTCGATTTCTACGTGACAGTAGTCAGTTCATCCAGGGGTGCATTAACAGTCTACCCGGCTTCGTTTTGTGACATTCACGGCGAAGTGTGGCGGTGAAACAGCTTTGGCGTTCATCCCGTGAAACATGAACATCCCAACGTTCTGACACGATGAACCTGAACCTAGCTATGAACCGATTTCAGGGATTTGCGAAAAAAACGGTCGTACGGAGGAAAACGTTTCCTGTTTTTTTTCGTATTGCACACCTATAAGACCAAGTGGAAGATGAGGATGATAGGATGATATCCTCATTAGTGGATAAGAACAACCGAAAAAGTTGCTCGACTTGTTCCAACAATCACTAGATATCAGCAGTGAATATTGAGTACTAACGACGGGGTAAACAAGAGCGGGAAAAATCAGAGAGGACCAGCAATACCAAAGTTGCAGAAAGCACGATTAATTGCAAATCTGTCCTACAGCTGGGCTTGATTGTTACGGTTGGCAGAGCGGTTTAAAACAAGCATTTTATACAGGTTCAGTAAGCATTTAGGCGCTTTTCAGTTATTCAAACTTGAGGCCAATCGATCGAGGGTGGGCGCTTACGTTCTTATTGGTCGAAACTGTGAAACAGACGATGTGTGTTAAGGCCTCCCAATTTGAGGCTGGAATGAAATGAATACATGCCAATTTGTTGTAGGTGCTGCGGAGAAATCGCTTCGTCATGGTGCAGTGGACAAGGCTCAGGCAGCAATGGAGGCTATCAAAGCGCTGATAAAGCGACGTCTCGCGGAGCGCCCTGATTTGTTCGAATTTGTGGCAGCTGTTTTTCAGACAGATGTTCACTCCAAACAACATCTTGCAGCTTTGGAATTCGTGGAGAAAAGTATCTTGGTCGGTGCCAGCCAACGTTCGGCCAAGATCGCAATCACAGGTAAGAAATGGTTTCGTCAATCAGGGGAATCGATGACTTTTGTCTGAGTGAACGTGCAAAACTTTGATTTTCAAAGGACATTGGTATTCTCATTATTCGCATTTAAACTGTCCTTCTCGATGAATACACTCATTTGCAAATCAATTTGGTTTTGCGAGAGACTCACCTGGAACCCAGCTGAAGCTACCGTTTATGATGTCCTTCTTCTGTCCTGGTGCGATCACCCTGATCAATCCGCACACGTTTTATAAGCTGCATGATTAAACGTGTTCAAACATGCTGCTTGAGTAATGCTAAGAAGCCTGCTTCAGATGATAGAGGTCTGAAGTTCGAATCCGTGCAACGATCGGGGATGTCAACCTCGGAGGAAATCTGGAAAGTGCGAAATTCCAGTCCAATTTTTTTTCGCGTACTAATCAGAAGATCATTCCAGGACAGGCGAGAATGATGTAGGTACAACCCCCGCATGTACCGAAGAGAAACAGAGCATCCTCGTGACTGTATCCAACTTGACCAGGATCCTAGGTAGATACATAAAGGTATTCTAATCACCTAAGTTCTCCATGTACACGGAGACTTGGAGCGTGGACAAAGAAAAGAACGATGATATTCATTCAATAATATATGATTTAGTATTGATTAACTAGATTTTTGTGTGTGTTGGAAGTGACGTTATATTGACAATCACTGTGGACTTTGTCGATGTCACGAGATAAGAAGGGGTGAAGTTCTGAAGCATATGGATGGCTGGAATGGAGTTTACTCGTTCTTTGATGTATAGAGACTTCCTTCATTTCAACTGGCCTTTTGCTACCTTTGGGCTTACAACGAAAAGTTTCCCCGCAGCATCGCAATTTGTTTGGGCTCGTTTACTTGTCGGAGGGATTGTTTTAGTGCAATGTGAAAACATTTCCTATACTCTAAACTATTTACACGAACATCAAACAGGCTCCTTTATCTTATAATTAATTCAACTTTGATTTCCCGAAGGATTCCATCTGACACAGTAACAACAACAAAAACAATAACGGTGCTCGTCTGGCGTCCACCGGGTTTACTCATGGTATCTACATGTATCTACACGCACATAGATCAGCGAATTTCAGCCCCTGTTTTCGTGCTATAATGTTTGTGCTGATTCGTGACAGTTAGTTTGTTTAGCGGCGAGACGCTTTTTAATTTTGAGCAAAAATTTGTCCGTGTGAAACAAATATTCCAGTCGTTGGGCGTGGCGGAGTTGCAGACGAGGATAATGTGGCCAGGTGCATCTTTGAGGAAGTCTGTAGCTGTGCAACCCCAGGAAATGCAGACTAGCGGCCAATTTCAAAGCTATCTCCTTGGGGTGTGGAATCCCCATCGCCGAACTACGATGTTGTGAGAGAAGAGAACGTGACAATCCTTGTGATTAAGTTTTTTCAAAATATTTGAAGACATGATATATGATAAAGACACTGCTGTCGCTCCACTCCAAGGAGACCTTTTTGCTGGATCCTCTGAAGCAAGGTCCACTCTTACTGGAGAACTTCGACGACAGATCATATTTAATAGGTCCTTTGAGATGGTCTTTTCAGAGGGCAGACCTTTCTTAAACTCATTATCTGTGACTGGACGAAGCTAGATTTCTAGAGGTTGTTTTAATGGATTGAGGAATGTTGAAATTGATGTTGCGCGCGAGGAATAACCTCCGTATGTGATATGCTAACGCAATTCTCTAAACGGGTCTACTCAGACTCTCAGGGATACTTGAGGTTGGTAAATCCCCTCGGTATTAAGTTCCGTTTCCGTTGGAGGACTGAAAGTACGGCCTGTTTTCTCTGTTCAGTTTCGCACGAGTGAATCCTGTCCAGTAATTTTATGACAGCTACAGGGTGTTGTTCAAAGGTGATTCATGCAGGCACCGACGGAACGAGCTAGTCGAGTGGTAGTCTCCTCTCTGTGTCGCTGCTTGACCTTGAAGTTTTGTTACACACTATCGATTTTATCCTGTTCTCTATGTATGTGTCCGAATCTGATAAAGAAATATCTTGAGGCTAAGCTGTCATTCTAAACTATGAGTTAGGAATCTTCCAAATATGACGTTGAATTCGAGCATGTAATGTTTGGAGCAGTACCCGTAGAACCGGATTCCTGTTCTTCCCGTCCTCGTGAGCTTCTATATTTCAAATCGCTATAGTTTATTCCGTTTTTCCAATAAGAACATGACTGACATGTCTATATTGTATCACCCCTATTCCGGTACTGTTCCTCTCCGTTTGTTCAACTTGGTTGTATTTCAGCGCTGTGCACTGAGTGTTTGTCATAACTAAACCATCTAAATGCATGGGCAAATGGGAGGTTTGCCATCGCGGAAGAAGCAGATACCATGACCCTGATGTGAAGGGCATAGGTTTTGCAAAATGCAAACGTGCTCACCCTATATGGGAAATATTTGAGTCACACTATTGTGCGAAACTCAACTAAAACCGTGAATAGGCAAGTGTTCAGTGTTCCCTCGTTTGCTACTCAATCCGTTCAAGAAATTTTACCAATCAGAATCAGGGGAAACAACACGAAAGTGTTGGTGTTGTGACCTTTCAGTGTTATTCAGAGAAACCCGATGTGTTCCAGTGGGTGACCAAACTTGGGGCACAATTCACCTAGACTTCACTCCGTGTCATCCTTAGATTACTCTCCAGGCGGTTCGTTGAGGTCCCCCTAAATATTTTATCGATCCATCACGTGACAACTAAAAGTACATGAAAAAGATATAATTGCTTGAGTTTAATGAGCGGCATGCCTGCGTCTTTTTTCTCAGACGACTGAATTTGTCAAAAAGCTGTTACGCCCGGCCCTAAAAATCTTGCTAAAGCCGCTTTTACATCCGAACGTTCTCGACTTTTTGTTTGGGTTTATGAAAGTGGCGGCCGTTCTTTGCCCTGGACACCCGTTTCTCTCCACATGAACAGAGTGACAGTCATCGTGAATCCGAAATTAGTCCGTTGTAATAGGACTTTCTTCGTTCACTGTTCCAGTGTGTACCGGTTCCAACACCACATGCAGTGAACAGAACGCTTTTACTCATTCGTCCGTGCAGAGTCATCATTTAAACCGGTATCTTTGAGTCCAGAGACCTGAAATCTACTCAGCACATCATGCTCGATCTAATCTTCCCTGTTCCACCTTCCATTGTTTCTTTCAGTCAAATCCGCTCAGGGTCTTATCGGCAAAGACAAAACCGGAAGAAGTGATCCGTATGTTACGGTTCAGGTTGGAAAAGTTCGCCGGAGAACCAAAACAGTATTGCAAGAACTGAATCCAGTATGGGACGAAAAATTTTTCTTGTAAGTTGCCCAAAATGACTTGATCTATTGCCTCTTTTTGTGTTGGCAATAATGCATCACGTAAAAAAAGCCTGGTTACGTTGCCTCCAGGTGTCCGATGGAGGCGGACACAATGCTCCCACTGCAAAAATGAAGCATATCCAGGATCGATCGAGGTCGTTCCTTTCTCTCGTGGGAAGCAAGAACACATAACAACGCAACAAATTAATTTTCATTGTTACAGTGGACTACTGATGACGTCAGATGAGAAACAAATAAAAGTTGTCCTGCGTTTGTCGCCATCTTGTGGATATCATCACCGTCATTGACGGCAGTACAAGACGAGAACAACCATGTCAACTGGTTTGAATAAAGCTCTATAGCGGAGAGAAAAAAGCCATGGGGTAGGGAGGGGCCAACCTACAACCTGCACAAACAGTCTACACTTCGAATACTCAAACAATTTGGACAGAATCTAACAGCATGAACACCATTTACATCGCTTTACCGCCATATCATTCATTCAAACAAATGAAGGGCTACGTGGACCCTACCTTGGGGGGGCGGATGACACCAGCAGCATCCAAACTTTTCGTAATATCCTTTATTCCCACGTCTGTTTATCTCTGGTTTTTTTCCACTTCGAAATGGGCACCGAAAACAACGCTCGTTTCGGCAGGCGGCAACTAGGACAGTCATCTTAGCTTGCAATGCAATGGTTGCTTCAACAAAGACTCATCTCCTGAATTCGTTGGTTCCAGCCGATTGCAGCTATAGTCCCGAGACATCAGTGGTCAAAGATCTGAAGGTGTCTCCGATCCCTCGCACGAAGGGTGCCAAGTCTCGTGGCCAAAACTCGGCAATATTACAAGTGGCAGAAATCGGCAAAAGCGATTCTGGTCTTTGAGATTCATGCGTTGAATTCGTCTGTTACAGTGGCGTCAGAGCTAATACAAATTCCGAGACACGTGTCACTCGGTGTCTTTTGAGGGGCAGACTGCACATGGTACAGCATAACTTCGAACTTTGTTGGCGTGAAGTACATACCGAAGGACTAGATAACCCCGGCTAGCTTTCCTAGTCAAGCTTGTGGACAAGATCGCCAACAGCATAATGCGTGGAAGCACTCTAGCAGAATGTCTTGTCCTTGTAATACGTAGCACTTTCCACCTGAATGGAAGTAACACGGAATACTTGGAATAAAGGTGATTTCTTTACGCGGAGTAAAGTCCGCTTCTTGAAAGCAGATGCGCCATTTCCGGTCTGATATGTCATGAAAACCAATGTGGGGATTGCCAGGACGGGATTGGATCCGTATTGACTCTTATGTCGTTGCCAACTGGTATTTGTGTCCAGGTTGTATTTGCAAAACTTGTTGCTGGCCGACCTCCTAAAGCAGATTCACAAGATATCTCCGTCGCCAGACACGTCGTCAATGTCACGTAGGGAAACTGTCACGGTGGATGACAGCAGAAGTCTAATAAAAATGCAAATTATTCTGGTATCCCATTTTGATTCTTTTATATCCCCCATGGCGGGGAAAGATCACTCGGATTTCTGGGCTTATATCTTCTATCCGTACGTATCTCACAGGTTTCCATGTGTGTGCACGTGTGTGTGTGTGTGTGTGTGTGAGTTTGCTGGAACCAACCAGCCTGATGTCCTGTCAGATGGCTGTCTTACTTCATATCAGGTCGTTGTTTCTGGTGCATTCTAGACTGAGCAAAATCGCGTTTAACATATCAAATTTTCTTTAATACTTGAGTATGTCAGTCTCAGCGTACACCTCTAAACTATTATTTCGTTTCTGTGCAGTGTCGGGGTAAAACAATCACAAAATGGTTGGATAAATTACCCGGAATTTAAACAAATAAACCGTCAAACAAAATCCTAGTTGGGTTGAAACTTTATTTCAAATTTGAATGAGTGTGGGAAACCTGAAGCTCTTCAACAGTGAGGATCAGGCACCGTACCACCTTTGTTGGGCAAATGGTCTCCATTGAGCTCCGAAAGGAAGTTGGGTGTGAAAAGCACCGTTCGTCGTCACTCTCTGGTATGTACATGAAGGTGGATTGATTGACTCTTCCTAGACATTTTGACGCATGTTTCATCTGGCCAGCTCATTGATAGTCTTTTCTGAGTCCATCGGAACAGACAACGTGAAGTTTCAACCTGTGGGTCGGGGGGAACACGGATTGATTGTCCTGCCTCAAACCACCACGCGATTTCTCGTCCTGCTCCCCAGGTTATAAAAGTACCAAAATAGTAATAGTCGTTCAGCTGTAGCACCCTTTCGGTGCCTAGCTATCATGCCACCCGAAGGAAGCACAGGGGCTGAGAGACTCCCAGGTTGCCCAAACCTGGTCAAGAGCAGTCGAGATACTGAGGTTGGGTTGGCACCACAAACTTTCCAGTTTGCAAGTTTGCACCTTAACGACCGAACTCTCTCGAGCTCGTGCGCTTGACTACTGTAATTTTCTGTTGCGGTTTTTGGTCTAAGTAGAACAAAAACAGTTCAGCTGTTTTCGGTTCTTAACTGTCATGCCACCCGAAGGAAGCAGGAGGGCTGGGATACTGCCAGGTGGCCCAAGATTAGACAGAGGAAGTCGAGAGGCAGAGGTCGGATTCGAAACACGGACCTTCCGGTCAGATAGAATTGTAGCAACACACTTCGCCTGTCAGGTTTGCAACACACTATAGGAATCTGCAGTTACGAACCAACAAACAATGAGCACAGTTCGTTGAATAAAACTTGGGCGTGTTAAAATGTCACTCTTCTCAGACATAGAGTTTTCTTATTTTTTGAGTTCACAGATTATCTTCCGCGATCAACGGTTCAAAGAAGCCTGCGAAGTCCCAGCTTACTGCCTCCAACAGTGCACTCCGCTGGGTAGCGGAGCTAGACAGGGTTTCGAACACTCAAACTAAATGTCGAACGATTTGGCCCTCATTTTTAACATTTTCTCCCTATATCTTCTCAGTTTGGTATGTTGCAACAAAATTCGCCCAAGTAGAAAAGTGTAGCTAGGTAGTACAACGATCGGGCACACAATAACCTGGGTTGGAACAATCGATAGAACGGACACTCTTCGGTGTGCTACCGCGAAACGGAGCTCAAATGTGCACATCGAAGAATTAAAGTGTATGGTCAAAGATCGATCCCCTTCTCTGAGCTTGAGATAGTCTAGCGGTCAAGACGCTGACTTACTGACCGGAAGGTCCATGGTTCGAACCCAACCTCTGCATCTCGACTGCTTCAGTCTAGGCTTGGGAAACCTGTCAATATCTCGGTGCTCGTGTCTTCTACGGGTAGCGTGGCACTTAGGCAAAGAAAGGGTGTTGCAGCTGAACCACGTTTGTTGTTATTTGTTATTATTGTGCGGACGAACGATCTGGCCTCATGTGTGCTCATCTAGTTGAGGCATCTAGATGAGTCTTTATTCGTAACTTGTGTTCAGCTAACAACGGTGCCGTGGATCCACGCCTTCTGTTATTCTACTTATGAGGTCAGTGGAAATGCTGTCGGTTATCATGAGGCTACTCTTTCGGTTACCAGTTCACGGGGGGATCCACGGCCCTAGCAACCGGAAACCTCGTAGCTGAGTGGTTGAACCAGTTCTCATGAGGATGCCGTTGATAACGATACTCCCCCTCACAAGTCAATAAATTATTTTATTCGAAAGCATTCTGGCAAGAAATTTCATCTGCAAATTCCTCTATTATTTTTACTGCTGTATTCTAACGGCGCTTGGTGTATGACCACAAATGAGTACATCTATCCAACAGTTTCCCACCAAATTGAAAATGCTTGCTTCTGTTGCAATCACTTATCATTTTGGCGACAGTGAAAAATAGCTGACACGTGAGGAGTGGGGAAAGACGCGGTGTGAACATAACTTGTTCAAAAATGCTTCACTGATTAGTGATGGGGTGATACCAGTTATCGCTCGCTCCAACTTGCAATCTGCCCACATCAAGTGTTATTTACACAATCCTCTTGACAGTTTAACCAGAAGCACTGGTTCCCTGTTGCCATGGCAAAAGCGCCCACAGCCTAGCTTCAGGGGCAAGTGATTTTCCCATTTGGCCTTTCCAAATTTAGGACATTACATTTAAAATGTCAACAGTTCACTTTATGGCACTCTAACGTGTATCTGGAAATTGACTCGCGCGTACTCGTAGGAACGACTGAGCGTATCTCATACAAAATTCATTACATGCATCCCAAGCACCATAGACAGATTTAATTTGACAGTAGTTGGTTTATCATCTTCAAAGGACACGTTCTTCGAGTCTACCATTATGTTTTTGTTCAATCTCAAAACTGGAATAAGCCCTTTGTAGTAAACCTATTCTTTTAGTTGGGCGAGCAATTTGTGTTTTTGACCTGAGACCACATTTGTTTACTGAAGATGACAAGAGCAGTCAGTCAGTCAGTCAGACGAGAGGAGCGGAATTACCTAATCATTTTCTCCACAACTTGAAGTTGTCACGATGTGTGCCCCGTGGAGATTTGTCGACGTGGGAGCACCGACCCCGAGAATACGGCCAGTATTTATCGATTTGACGGAGGTGTTTTTCAGTTTGAAGGGCTGGAGATAGTAAAGGAGATATCATAGTTGTCTACTGTGAACACGTCCCAATCAATAGGATTTTTGGGGAAGATAACCCGGTACGCTCATCTAGTGAGTCTTTAGCTCATCAACTCATCTATTCAGAAACAACCCCATGTTGCCTGATCTAAACAGTTAGAAAAGATTTGAATCATTCTCCATCGATTTCAGTCGTGACACGGAACATACTATAACTTAGCAAGCAATGCGACGCCAGTCTTGTACTGCGGGCTACCAAAGTTCTATCGATTAATTTAAATCACTACACATTTGTCTAGTGAATTTGGAAGTTTGAGCAAACAGGAAGGATATCCGACAGCAGCGGTATGGCTAACTAGTGTGGAATATGATTCGGCAGTTGCGACATATGCGGAGCACCGAGTGTGGTTTGAAAATTCACCAGTCTGCAAAGGAAAAACAGATGTCACGCCGGTTTCGGTGATTGGCTAGATGTTTTAGGTTTGCCACCGATTTAGCGTGGAGTTTAAGCCACCACCAAGTGGGCGGCAAACGACACCACCGGGCATGCCCGCTCTCCCCCCGAAGGCAGACACTATACCCGGTTCCATATCTCCCGGTTAAACGGGATCGTGCTGTTAGTAGGCGGCGTAGCAGCACAGACAGTTAGAATCAAACCCTTACCCTAACCTTATGGAATACAAAAGGAGAACATGCAGGATAGGTTCGCCCTGCCTGGTATTTCGCTATCGCCAACTCAAAAAGTATCCCATTTTAATCGTGTTTTGATATAAGTCTACCGTTAAGTGGTCTAACTACATTAGGTTCCTATACTGTTCTATTATGAGGAGGGAGAAAACGTGTTGTTGCACTCACAATAATTGACAGAATGCAAGAGTGTCTTCATACTTAGGTCAACTGATGGCTGCCAACAGCTCACTGATCTTAATTTCTCGCGTCAACGTCGGATTCACCCCTTACAGTGAGTTCGGCTATGCACAAGCCGTAAGAATGAGCAGACGTCCAGTGGTTCAATCTCTGTATCGATCGCCAGCTAGCCAAACGATTCTTAGTGAGTGTTTTGATGATTCCCTCATTGTAAGGCTTACTCACTGCAGATCGCAGATAAATATACTTGTTACACCTCGATTGTCCGCTATCTAAACACTGAAAGATGCTTCAAATATTCAGCGGAGAATTTGAGTACCGTTCTCTTCTCCAGGACAGTAAATCGTCGTAAACGAGGCTTTTCCTTGTGATGGACCCTTTTTTGGAGTGATTTTTACTCCTACCATGGAAGTGGCTTTTTCTTGGAGGGGTCTTACTGCACACATGCAGCAAACAAGAAAGTAAACGAGAACTACGGATGTTTCTACCTCTCTCCTGGAGTGATATTTTGTGGTTGCCTAGTGTGATTGCTTACCACTGCTAGATCGTCGCGAGTCGCTGAATTACGATTGTTTTATTTCTCATTTTCTCGATTGCAAACTTTGAATAACCACGTTGTTCTTCTGATTTCCTCTCGCACAGCGAATGTCACAACGCTTCGGAACGTATCAAAGTTCGAGTCTGGTGAGTTCCTCACTGTTTCTGACCGTGTAGGAAGCTGGAACATAAGCAAATTAAACGTCAATCAAGTGTTCTGGTTATCTTCCTTAAACACGTGAGACTTGTGTCAGTCACATCTACTCTCCTTTGCTCCACCTCGTTGAACTTTCATTCCGAACAGTTTTAGGTTGCAGTCAAAGCTAAAACTATGTACTTTCAGTGATCAGTTATTTTCTGATGACAAAAATCGATGCAAACGTGTCGATGCCGATGGCGCTGGATTGGAATAACTTGAATTTATTGGCGCAAAAACAAGACTACCAGTAAGCATGCGACTGAGTCGTGTACCTCATAGTCACTTACCACCGATGGAGGTCAAAGACTTGGAGCACTTTTGACACGTACTCCGATTGGTCAGGTTCCGAAACCGTATAGTACAACTCCAGCATTGCGAACTCCAACCTCCCTCCATAGGCCGATATCCTTAACAACGTCGTGAAGCTCACAATTTATACAAGGACTCATTACTTATTCGGAGGGAAATCTTGTTTGGCTAAACCACAGGGACAAACGCAGTCTGCTGATTTTGCCGGTTCGCATTGACTAATTAATCTACAATCGTCACACTCAGGTTTGGTGCTGCAAATGACATGCATATGCTCGTCTAGCCTGGTGCCACGACGGTTGGCGTAATTTTATACTTCCCAATGGGGATTTCGTCTTGTAATTGAACCCGGTGTGTTTTGACACGATCAGTGAAAGTCGTCCTCGGGGAGGCAGTCAACACGCGGATAGAAAATATGGTTTCGGTGACTGAATGATGAGCAGCGCTATGTCCTGTCTGAGTGCTATCAGCCGCTCGTAGCTAGACCATCAAGTGTGCAAATTACTACCAGGGTCGCAGGTTCAAAACCCCCTGGATTTTTGTGAGACGTGCACCAATAAGAATGAAGCAGCTGTACAGTGTAGAGGTAATACACTACTCATAAGGTCACTGAAAATTCTTCGACAGCAGCCTTTTTCAGCAACGTTATGAGTAGTGTATTACGTCTATATATGCATCAAAAGATCTCGAATATCGTGCCAACTGAAGCATGAAGCGGCCTGGTGCAGTACATTTAGTCGCTTGGATACATCCTAAACGGGAGAATCAGCTGGGTTCCATCAGAGTCTCCCGCGTTGGTTTGCAAATGAGTGTATTTCAGCTGTATAGTACTTTCAACTATAGACTGGCTTCATTTACAGGACGAACATTTCCGAATTTCCCCACTCTATCAACCTTTTATACTTGTCTCTATATGGAGACCAACCGAGAGTAACGCATCAGTGGTTTCTTCTAGCCATTTTAAGAGTGACAGTCGGTCGGATTGTTTGAGCATGAATGCAACTTAGTAGAATGCGACAACACGTACGCATTGGTGTGTGAATGAACACTGTTCACATAACTGGTTCCAACAACGTGGACATTTTTGGCAGGCAACATTAGGAAATTATGTGAACCTCCTCCCAGTTTGGGAAACATCAGTTTTCGAGGACTGACTCACTGCCGAACGTATGCTCTAAAACGTCGTGGCAATAACAAACATGGTGATTTTTGCCGTTCCGTCCACAAACAAGTGTTGACGTGGGAAAGGTTCTAATCGGTTGAGCGAAGCAATCTCTTTATTACATGTTTTCCGTCCTTCGGGCTGCCACTGTAACAATAAACTTGTCGACGGGGAACAACAACGGAACGCACACGCACACAACGTTCCCAAGTCAAGCCCAATCATATCCGATAGCCGAATCCAGCTGGAACATCAACGGCTTTCCGGACACGCTTCGCGGGAAAATACCATACTCTCACCAGGTGACTTCCCCTTCATTTCAAAAAATTCTCACAAAAACTTTCGCATGTAAGGACAGCCAGAGAGAGAGAGAGAGAGAGAGAGAGTTGTATCGTTTCTGTAGGTTTACTGCAGTCGGTGACAGTGAGTGTTTTTTTTCTTCCTCACTGAGAACAATGCTCGCCACAGCAGTGACTGCTCAGTCCGACATAAAACGTACAATTAAGATGTTACTTTCATGGGCTTAGTCAAATAGGGACAAATGGGGAATGAGTTGACGGATTTAGATGGAGTTAATCACCTGCGAGCTGTGTGTACAATAAAAAAATGTGGAGATTTATTGCTTTTTTTCGACTAGCTTATATAATCAATGAGGGTAATAACTAGATGATAGTCCACATAGCATTTGCATCGTCCCAAAAGGTAGAAAATTGTGTTAAAGTTTGACCGCTCTCTTTCCAACTACCGTTATGCTCATACAAGTGAGTTAAAAGTTTATTCCATCATCTGACTGTATACTTTACGTAGCTGCTTCTCCAAACACTTACTGATACCTTTTCATGCGTGTATATTTATGCTACGGCACTTTGAGCTCACCATTACGGTTGAAAGAAAAGTGTCCGGGGTTGTTTATTGACCAACACGAACCAACTGATTCCACAGGAAAGTAAAGATTTCGCTTGCATAGAGTATTTGAAAAATAAACATTCCCAAGCGTCAATTTAAAGTTTCATGTATGTTCTTCAAATATTAAACAATAATAAACAGGCACTCCAAAGCGGTTCCATAGTTTCAATCAGAGGCGGGGACAGGATTTTGGTGCTTGGTCAGACGCTACTCACAGGTTTCATCAGTAGTATATGCGGATGCACACCTAACCCTTCAAAAGTTCGCACGCATACCCCCAATGTTCGATTCGTCTTGGTTAGGTCAACCTCAGCAGCTGATCCATTCGGCACCAAATGCAAGGAAGAATACCGGGTACATCACATGATCTGATCGATCTTCCCAGCCCAGTCAGTCATCCTGAACTGCTTCTCGTCTTCTAGCCTATGGCTATCTTTACATTGTTGCAAGACAACCAGTAACGTTGATAGCACAATTTAACCATCTGCGAGGTCAAACATAAAAGCTATGTTGTCTGATTTGTTGATTAGATTAGGCTCATACACAAGCCTGTGCACCAGCTAGCTCTGTTGCTAAACTACGTCTCGGCGACAAAACTATCTGCAGTGTTCGGAGATTTATTTTCAACATTCTCAGTTGGGAACCTGTCTGTCGGAATCCTGAGGAGTGAGGTTGTTGCCGTCTACGACATTCCGTGTCAAGCGTCGTCTTAGGAGAAAACAGCCAAACGTGGGATTGGCGTCTAGTAAAATGCCGCCCAGTTGGAAAGAAACAAACGGAAGAGCTTGAGATTTGCATCGAACTGCTATGAGAACCGTCGGTTTTGAAGCTATATATATACTTAGCGTATGGCTCCAACACGTCTACTCATCCCGTTCAATCACGTTACTCAACCAAACGATTTATACACTTGAAACATACGTTCCGATTTCGACACCCGGATGACCGCCGCTGGTCATCAGTTGCTCTAGTGAAGGGTGATTTTTATAAGGAGGACTAACTATTCTGTAGTAACTGCTTGAAAAACTTGTCTTTTAATCCTAGAGTTCAAATATGCCGAAGTTATTGTAATCAGGATGCTTTTTGGTCCAGCGTTCATTATAATTCTTTCGCGTCGAAAGCGTTAGCACACGGTGTTGAATTTCGACAGTTTTTTTTACAGTGATGTATTGATTTAGATGTCACGTGACTGCAGTCTACCAGTGTCCGGTCCATCTTTTTGACTTGACAGCACATACCCGTACATACCCTCGACTCGACTTCGCGAAAGTCAGCGGTACATTTTACCAGTCTGTTAGTTTTGAGTTTGCATAATTTTATTTGTGTGTGTCTTATTCGACTTCCCTACTGATTCAAACCGGAAAAACTCACAACTGGTCCCTACAACTAACACTGAGTTTGTCGTTCATACTCAAATTTCCCGGATGAAAGCACAACAGTGGGTGCACAATACTTATTTGCGGAGTGACAGGTTGTAATTTATGCGAAACTCTGCGAAAATGAAGTTAAACCATGATGAATTAGTTCTAGGTTTTACAGCCAGTGTTTAGGAAAAAAGTAGCAACGGCATCAAACTTGTGGGGACGTCACGGGGACGTTTTAGACCGTTGAGCATTGAAACATTTGAGAGGTAGTGCCTGAATACCATATGAATTTTCAAAGTTTTGGAAAAGAACGTCACCCTTCGGGGAGCTGCTGGTCTAACGAGAGCAACGTTGGCATAATTTTTGTGAATTAACGTTTGTAAACATGTTCCGTCATGGACTACTCATAAGGTTGCTGAAAACTCTCCGACAGCCCACGACCGGTTTCGCCCTTCTTGGGGCTCATCAGGTAGGCGCACTCCCGGAGTTTCCGTCAACCTTATGTTTTCAGCAACCTTATGAGTAGTCCATTACGAATATACATGTATCGCGATATCTCGAATATCGTAGCATCTGGAACATGAGGCGGCCTGGTGCAGCACATTCAGTTGCCTGAAATCATCACAAACGAGAGATTCAGCTGGGTTCCAGGTGAGTCTCTCTCGCAAAAACCAAATTGATTTGCAGATGAGTGTATTTCTCGAAAAACAGTGCAATTTGGGTTCAAGTAGAACATAAGGTTGACGGAAACTCGGGGACTGCGCCTACCTGATGAGCAGCCCCAAGAAGGGCAAAACCAGTCGTGGGCTGTCGAAGAGTTTTCAGCAACCTTATGAGTAGTCCATTACGAAGATACATGTTCCGTCACCTTATAAAAGCGGTTCCAACCAGCAACGGAATCAGATACACCAGTTTTGGTGCAGTTCCGTCAACAAACTCATTGATACCGGGTGCTTAGAAGACCGAGACCCACTGTGACTGATGGTGTGTTTTGACCCTCGGTTTGCTGCATACAGTCCCAACGCTGGTGCTCTATAACCCATGAGTGTTAGTCATCGGTTAATTTGAGTGTGTTCCGGGCGAGGTTTTACGGTCAGTTTTCACCTCCAGCGTTAACAAGTTGGCTAGACTCGACCTTTAGAGTTAACAATAAACTTATCAAACCATGTAGGGAGTGTTACGTTCGAAGAGGTATGAAAGTTGAGGTGAGAAATTTGTGAGAGCTTGCACGAAGATGTCATATTTAGGGAAGTATTAGTTATACAAGGGTTTGTACCAGGGCAGGAGCACTGTACCAGGATGGAGTGTAAGATGTTGGAGCATCCAGCACTTCGCCTACCCGATGGTTTTTTGCAACTTGTGAGTAGATTTCGTGCAGTAGCCAACGGCTCCTCCACACTTCTGAGCAGGATATTTACTAACTTATCTTATAATTGGGTTAGACAAAGCCGCTAAAAGACCGATAATACGGTGAGTTTACAAAGTCTGTAATTGATCCTCTCAGAGTTTTCTGTTCGAAAACAATTTTGTTCCCGCAAACGTTGACTCAACTTGCCGACTTCAGCATAATTCAAAGGTTTTGGTGGCAGATTGAACAACACGCACTGTAGTCTGTTTTAGGAATTCCAGACTGGAATTGACCACACCCACATTGGAGCCCAGTTAATTTACACGAACCCTATTAAATTTGCTGCCATGACAACGGAATACCCGATGGCCAGTCCCATCGGTCACGACAAGCTGTGGATGGAGGATCCAGGACAGACGACACGACCACATATTCATCCGAATTTCTGCACTTTTGGGATCTGCACAAACAAAGTGCGTTTTGGTTGTCGGTATAATTGTATATTACACGTGACCATTCGCGCCTTTCTCGTGTGCACTTTCCGAGTGACATGGTTGGAGATTCATTCAGGCACTAAACCCAGTCCGAATCGAGAACATTAACCTAAAGTGAATGCTTGATTGGAACTGATGTCCGTCCCAAAAATACCCTGTCAGTTAGGCAATGCCGTCGAAAGCCCGGCTTGGGGAGGATTACCATTGTATCCCACGCATGTTGCGTCCTCAAAATAACACCGATTTTGATGTATTCTCGTCTTGTTAAGAACGATAATCCCTCACTCACTTGGTTTCTTGTTCCTTCCTGTCCACTTCCCCATCCTCGTACCGTGGGATAGGGATGAAGACAATGATTTAAAATCCAAGATCCGCCAAAAATTTACGCGCGAATCGGACGATTTTCTCGGTCAGACAATCATTGACGTACGGACGCTGAGCGGAGAAATGGACGTCTGGTACAATCTTGGTGAGTATGAGTGATAAATGCGTCTGCGAATACAGCTCAGTATTGTGGAAAAAAGCAATTTAAAAGATGGAGCCAATTGACTTATACGTTATCTAACAGCTGGTATTCGCTTTCCTCTTTTGTGGTCCTGTCTAGAAAACAGGTAGCGTAATAGTTAGAATGAAGGAACGCTTCGCCTGTCAGTGTTTGCATTCTTCAGCTTCAAAATGGGTGAAGAATGTAAGAATGGATTAAAAGGGGAAATTTTGCTTCGAGTTTATGGAATAATTAAGGCGATTGGAAACGCAAAGTAAGTGCGTCGGCTTGGGACCGTCTGGTAACAATAGTCAATCCTATACTGAAAAATTAATTTCGATGAGAATTCAGTCGAAACTTTCAAAGACGCGAAGATCTATTTATCATGCTGAGTTGCAGGCTTAGTTGAAGCCTAGTTTCATGCGGGTTTTTTTAATTCTTGTCAATATAATTATACCAAAAAATGAAAAGAGAAATTTCAAAATATTTCATGAGTAATAGTCGGGCAGGTGAAAGAGTGAACGACTGGAATGGTTAGAAAAGGAACGCAGTTAACCTATCGCGCGTTCAAAAAAAGAACCAGGAAGTTTGATGTTAGGTGTAATGTTGTTTATGAGCAGTTGACAAAAAATTGAGTTTTTTAGAACGCGGGGAGGGGATACTATGAATAAACCATATGGACAACCCGTTTTTCGAATAACCGGTCAAAACTTGCGGTTGAAGATAAAGTCCGCCAACGGGCGCCACATGGTGCTAACTTTACTGGTGGTTGATCAGATGGCCGCTGGCCTGTGCGCCGAGCTTGGCTTGCAAACAGTTCGTCCACAGTCGAGGAGATATCGTCACTGTGCTTGGGTTTACATAGTTTCCGAAGAGCAGGTAATACTCTCTCATGTGGTTGGCTAATTAGTATATAGCTTTCTTGCAATCTTATTGGCCCGTTCGCGACATGCGCCGCATACTGAAGCTAATTGACTGTAAAAGCTATCGCGCTAACGCTTAAGATACAATTTTTGTGATATTCAAGCGGCTTTAATGCTGAAGAGAACCATGAATTTTGTCCAAAATAGCATAAAATTTGGAATGGGATGGGACGAAATAGGATGAAGACGACGCTGGGTAATAAGAATGGGCGTTTTTATGGAATTTCGTCCTGCAAGTAAAGCCAATCCATGTTGAAAAGCCGAGAAGCACTGAACAGCTGTTTCATCCTTATTGGGACTCATCAACAATGCAAAGCTCACGAAACTCCAAATTGTCAAACTACTGACCGGGAGGTTGTGGGCTCGAGACCCCATGGAGTTTTTGGTGAGATGCACAACGCTGATGATTCTTACCAAGGCTAAAACAGCTGTTCAGTTCATCTCTGCTTTTCAGCGTAGATTGATTCACTTACGTGAAAAAATCTCAGTTGTAACTTACTGAATCTCCTCAAAGTACCAGTGGGAAATAAGGTCCTAATTTCCATCTAGCTAGCCAGTCTAACCTCAATAACTGGTTGAATTAACCTTTATGAAATGTGTCTGAAAGCTGAATAGCAAGTGTTTCAGCAATATTATAGATATGGTTATATTTAGGTGTAGAAGTTACTCCAAACTTTTTTTGGGGGTTGGGTGGGGGCTTGTGTCGTTATCACTGTGCACCAAGTGCCTCGTTTTTCCACTTCTGGGGCTACCAGCACCTGAGTTCTGGCATTTGTTCGGCAATACGGGTCACCAGATGCCCCACACGTCGATCGCCTTACCTGGATTCGCAGTTCCGATCAAAGTGATAAATGACTGGCTTTGGTGAGTAGATACACAGCTGGTCTTTCACTGAGGTAGTTGGCATGCGTGTATTTTTTTTCAACAAACAAAGTTTAAAGTCCTTTTGAATGACGGACAGGGTTTGCTAAAAGAGGACACGTCATTACCTTTGAAAACTAATGGGAGGTAAACCACTTTCGGAAAACGATTAAGGTTGCTAGACGGATCACTCGGGTTCGCAGTATTCTCAACGCACTATTGATTCAAATCCATCCACATGGTGAAGTTACGTAACACTAATTAAGATTTGAAGTAACTCCGATCTGCTGACCTTGACATGCGGCTGATTTCATAGCCAAGCCAAGAGTGTCAGCTGATCAGCGATTGACCAATCAGCGGCCGAAATTCTGCTGGCTGCGTTGCAGAGAGCGTTGTCCGCGCAGCTAAAACTTATTCTTTTGACCGTTGTCTAGGTGAAAGTTTACTTGACGCTAAAAGCGTGCGACTACAATGAAATACCATCTGCTGTGCTCCCCTTGAGTGCTCATTAAAAAAGGATGTATGTTTTTGGCTGTTCTAATGTTACACTACCGGTGTAACGGTGGATACTACTGATGAGGCATGTGAGTAGCACGTCTTCTCGTAAATCCGCTTTGCGTCTCTTGAAAAGTGAGGTCTGTTACGGAGTTGGTGGAGTCTCTTTGTGGCATTTGCCTGCATTTGAGTAACAGTCAATGAATATCCAGAAAAGTTCAGGAAGACGCGTTTAAGGAGAAAGTGGATATTCAGTTTTGTAAACGAGATGCATATGAGAGTTTTGCTCCCCTGTTCAATAGTCTGTAACTGTTAAGTTGGCGTTCTCAAATAGACAACTCCGCAGCGAAGGCCTTCTTCCTTTCACCGGTACAAATATTGGGTATTCCGTTGGTCACTCACAGCTTTGGCCTTGTTCCCGTGATGAAGTAATCCGGGCAGTCGTAAGGTTCAAAATCATGTGACTGTGTGGAAGGTGAGAGTGGCCGGGTCCGAAACGATGCTTTTCAAACTAACTCTTGCCCTGCCTTATAGACACAGGCATTAGATAACAGCAGACAAACAGTAACGCAACCCGCCGTTGTGTTTTTCCATCCTTTCATTGATCCAGTGCGCTTAGGGAGCATATGAGGACGCGGTCCTCTCGAATGAGGGAACAAGATTTGGCTGCGTTTCAGCTACCCAATTAACCCATTGCAGGAGCAACTTGTAACGAGAGTTGTGATAAAAAAAGGTTGGTCAGAATGACTGACTACTGTTTTTCATTGTTGTTCAAAGTGTTCCCCTTGTTCTGGTCCACACGGCGAGAGACCAATGAACTCGAGTTTTGCATATCTGCATATCTTTTGGCATAGTTCATCAGACAATCTTAAAAATTCTGTTCTCCGTATACTACCAGCGCTTCCTGCGCACACATGAATGGTCTCGTCTAAAAAGACAATCCGTTCAATATTCAGAAAGGTGTGGAGTGGTCCAGCGAATTTCCCGCCCCCCTCTCTGTCGACGAGATGCGATTTTTCATAAATGACTGCGAACCTCAGAAAAACGAATAAGTATGAACAGGAAATTCGTGTTCGGGTCTGTCTTATAAGGTTTTACCCATCTGAAAAGTCTCACTGAAACATGATTCGGATTTCCGGAGTTGAGTGAAGTCCAGTTGGAGCGACAATTGAGTATTCGCAAGTGAGTAAATCCGCTCCACTTCCTGCAGTGTATTCCCATTTGACCCGTTCGAACTTCCTTTCCTCACGATCGCTTATTTGAGGAGTAATCGGCTGCAGATGATAACTTATGAATTACGCAGCTCGCCACCAGTGCACTAGCCAAAACTGATGATAAGTCAGTGACGAGGGAACAATGTTGGAATCAATTGTTCGGGTGTGTTTAACGAGCTGAATTCACTCAAACGCGGACGGACTAATGGACGATGTGAGCAGTAGGTTAATCGATCTAGGAATGTTTTGTTTTGCTGAACAGGTCAGGGTACTTATGGTGACATTGTCCTCTCATGCCTTTATCTCGATTTGGTTCAGCACCGATTAGCTGCTGTCATTTCGCGTGAGGGTGTTTTGTTTTTATTGTTGCTGTGTGGACTGATCTTCTCTTCTGTGATCAACCAATGCCAAGCTCGTCGCCGTGACGACGGAGTGAGATTGTTCGTAGAACAAATTTAGTTATTTGGACATGGTTGTTTGCCACCTTTGCTGAGGAACTGATGAGGGGTGAACTAGTATGCCTAAAAGTTCTTTGTAATGCCCCGCAAACCAATACCATAACCTCCAAAAAATGATCCCCCGACATGGGACGAGAATTTCTGCAAGCGTAATTCCGAGGTTAGGATTAAAGGTCAGCAAGTATTCATTTTGTCAATAGTTGATTGATAAAAAAAGGTTAACCCCGAGGAAAACGTTTGGCTACTAACGGAGAATTGACTGAATGTTCTTGTTTGTTGCTCATCCCTCCTTCGGGAGGGAGAATTTATGAATCGTACAACTAGATAGTAATGCATATATTTCTTCCTTTGTGCTGTTACAAGGTTTCCAGGGAGCTAACAAAGTGTTTCTGTTTTTTGAACCTCCCACCCTCTGAACAAGACCACTTGCATCATTCATAAAATCCGTTACTGGGAATATCCATCGTATTGGGAAGGCCACGTTTTGTCGGATGCAACTTCAAGAAACACTAGAGCATAGGGCTGACAGAAACTGGGGACTACGCCTAACCAATAAGCCTCAAGAAGGAGCAAACTTGCAGACTGTGTGTTCAGCTACCAACCTGTTTTTGAGTTCTACCTTGTATAGCATGTAATTGTTAATTACGTTGCACCTACTTAGCGAAGGTTGCTGTTTTTGCTACCATGGATGGAGAGTTTACCATGCATCGGTGCGGTAGCATCGCCGTACTAACGAGGCATCACGTGATTTACTCCAGGCCAAGTCACTCCGAGACTAGCTTTTTCCACGTAGATATCTAGAATTGTGGTCAACACAACAAACGAATTTGTTCATAAGGTCCAAGACAGCTGGTCAAACTAGACAGTTTGCTGCACGAGTTGACTTCTGACGAGGTGAACTACAGCCTTTGTCGCTCCAATTCATCGGCTGCGTCCGTAATGGCATTTTCAGATGGTGTGAAACTCCTTTCAGGGCCGACCAACTTTTCAGATTTAACTAACCTCTTCAAAAGTTTTCAAAAGGCTGGCAAGTTAGGGGAATTTTATTTGCTGAAATCTTTTTTAAACCAAAACAACGTCTTGCTTCCCGGGAGAGGCCTAGCAACATCAATCTTTCCTAAGAGGTAACCTCACCCTTGAAGAGAACCCTTCATCCCCCGGGATAAACTACTTTTGGGAGAGACCACTTTTAAATCATTTGGGATCACACATCATTCTATGGAGACCATCATTAGTGAGGGGGACGGCATCATTGAAATATGCCTCAGAGGACCAACCAAAAGCAGAAATGCTTCCTTCAGAGTAGGAATCCGCTTCTCCCATAAAAGACCATCTTTTGTCGTTTTTTTCTTGTGGTCCATCCCGAGGGGGCGGCACTTAACCGTGGTTGTTCAAAGGGGTGGTTTTTATGAGCATTCTACCCATAGAATAATAGGTGTGTCACCAATAAGTGTCTTATTTTGGAAGGAATATTTCTGAACTCCCAATATTCAAATATGATCGTGCTGGTCGAATGGTGCAGTATACCAGTGTGCATCCGGCAGCTCAGGAACTGCATACGGTTATTTTGGATCCAGGACTCAAATAGGATGCTTCTGAGTAGTGGCCACCTTGAACTATCTATTGACGTCTGGGTCCGCCTAAACAACAAGCTTCGCTAAAATGCGGTCAGTTAAGCCTTTGTCCAGTATTCGAATATGTGAAAATCGGTACGAGTTTTTTTTAAAGGGGGTTGGATGGAGGGCGCACGCGGTGGTTTTTGTTGCAAGGTCTGATTGGTTGTTCGTGGAGAGGCTTGTTTCCGATTGGAGGACTGGTAGCTACACCTGGCCGACTACTCAGTGCGGTGAAATTCAATCTGGCTGTTGTTCATAGGTCCATGTGAGTACTGTCCACTCTACATTCTAGTTCGCAGGAAGATTCAAGTGGGATGAACACCGACCATGTTGAATCCACTTTGCTAGACAGGGCGAGGTTATTGTATCGGTTCCTTTTCATCAAAAGGACGTATATACGTTTCTATAAAGGTGAAAACGTACAGAATTCTACTTCTAGTGAACAAAACAAAAAAGTGTTAAACCAAAACGGATGAACATCACAAACGAAGATTGTTGGTTCACAGTGCGGTGGGGGGGGGAAGGAAGTCCCTGAGTACTATGAATTAAATTAATGAGAAGGTCCAACAATTATTTCACTCGGTAAACTCGAGGACAAAAACCAAAAAAAATTCCACCTGATACCAAGCATCCTCCGTAATTTACTGGGGAAGGTTTGTGACGACCTTGCCCCTAGACATGTACCGGAATGTTGGGGGAGTTTATTGGTCGTTGACTGTTGATCTGTTCGTCCAGCTTAGCAATTTGTTTGCAAACGTTTGACAAACCACACACTGATGTTTGCCGGTTAATTGCTAAGCTCGGCGAACAGGTAAACAGTAACCTGAGCAACGCTCAGGTTTCAGCTCTGGTTAAGACTACTGCAATCCAGTCCAACTGAACGATTCTTTCCATAAACCTTTGTGACAAAGGTGTGTAACTCACACGGTTACCTTTGCCCTGGATGTTGAAACAGCGTTCAAGTAACTCTCAGGCTCCATTGGCTCTCAAGAGACTGCTGTGTCAAGGGTTATTCCATACAACGTTTTCAACTTTGCATCTTGACATAAGTAATTTAGTAACCTCATTGTAGCATACCATCGCTTATGATGGTCCCCAGAAGAAGAAAACCCTAGGGATATGACACAAGTTTATGTGTACAAAGAATCATAAACGAGCGATTCAGCTGGCTTTCAGGCGAGCATCCGGTCAAAACCAAATTGATTTGCAAATGGGTGTAGTTCGTTAACTTGGTGCATTTCGGGGGTCAACTAGAACATAAGGTTGACGGAAACTCAAAGAGAGCCCCAAGGAAGGCGAAACCGTTCGTGGGCTGCTGAAGAATTTTCAGCAACCTTATGAGTAGTGCATTACGAATTTACATGTATCGCGATATCTCAAATATCGTAGCAACTGAAACATTATGCGACCTGGTGCAGCACACTCAGTTGCTTACAAACATCATAAACGAGAGATTCAGCCGGTTTCCAGGTGAGTCCTCCGTAAAAACCAAATCGGTATGCAACCAGTGTATTTCGCTAAGAATTATCTATGTTTGAAGGAATACTAATCACAAGGTTGCTGAAAACTTAGCTAGGCCAGGACCGCTTTCACCCCACTTTGGGGCTCATCAGCTAGGCGTTGTCCCCGAGATTCCGTCAACTGTATGTTCTACTTGAACCCGAATTGTAAAAAATTCTGGAAGTACACTCATTTACACAACCAGTTTAGGATATGAACTTCTTCGGCACACTCAGCTGAAGAATATCCTATATGAGAATTGATGTGCAAATGCCTGACCTATTTCGCAAACTATGCTATACACTTTCATGAGAACACTGGCTCACAGGGGGATTTGACCTCCCTCCCCCACCCACAGAGAAACGAACAGACAAGTCCGCTGTTTCTGGGGCAATTCGGCTGCAACTGTCCGTGGAAATTAAGGGTGAAGAGCAAATGGCTTCCTATCATGTGCAATACACTGCACTACATGAAGTGAGTTTGCATGTTTTTGTGTTGGCAATTTTCACCTCTGGCTTTATCCCACCTCATCTCAACCGGCTAGCCGATGTGAGGCATACCTCGAACTGCGACCAGATATTACAGTGTGGTGCAAGATTGATCGACACTTATCGGCTCTTTGGCTCACCTTGCACCATTCAGTTAGGTGGACGTGCTGTCCCCTGGTCCATGTTTTCAACGTTTTAACTTCACTGTTTGTTTCATTAGCTATCCTCATTTTTAACCGTGTTTTGAACCGAAGATGATATCCTGAAAACACTGATGTTCGTGTGAAAATACCCAGGGAATTTTGTACCATCGGTGCCAGAGCATAGGGTTAGTTTCTGTCCGAATGCTACCCAGGAATTGTTTTTGACGGCAATCTACCATACTACTAATATGGCCTATAAGCGTCTTCTACCTTTCTAGCTGGTAGTTGCCCACTTGAGAAGTCTGTTTTGTTGCGGCATTTTCACATGAAACTTGATAGCTGGCGTACTCACTTATCTGGATGGTTCTCATCTAGTGTATTTAGTCCCGTCAATTGCTGAACAGTTTTGGTTCCTGTTTCACTGGTGATCGATTAAGCAAACTCAGCAAGGATTAGCGTATAGGTACCCTTTGGACTACTGAATAAGTATTAGTAGCTAGTTTTTGGAGGTAACGAATTCATCCCAAGGAACCACTGACCCGGTTGAAAGTGAGCATCATGAGTGCTCGATGTTCGATTGAAGTTAAATAACATCTGGCTACAAATCGGATGTTTCAGGATTACACACATGTTTGCGTTGATCCAATCAGTCTTCTTTGTCTGTTCCTTGATCATCGTTGTCTGCTAAGTTCCAACGGGTAATCACCCGGAAAAGAACTCTTCTAACAGAGTCCACACGGGCGTTTCCAGCCAGCCACGTTCTAGTATGTCGTGTCGTCGAATAGATGCTGAATAGCCATAGAAACTCGGGGACTGCACTTACCTGATGAGCCCAAAGAAGGGCGAAATCGGTCGTGGGCTGTCGAAGAATTTTCAGCAACTTTATGAGTAGTGCATTAAGAATAGCCATAGAGGTCGCTTTTTGAAGATGGTACTATATGAGCGGAAATCGATTACTGAACCACTTGTGGTGGGATCAAACCTATCAGACAACTTGTTGAAGACACACTCCTGAAGATAAAAGCACCCACTTGCTTGAATTACGAGGTAGCACACACAAATGGAGCAAGTTGAGAAGATCGAGTCACACTGTCATAGTTCACTGTTGTTTTGAGGATCGTAAACAAACGACTGTTCCGCGATGTATTAGACTTCTGGGCTAAATCAGTCGCAAAAGGCGATTGAATGCACTTTAGATACCTCCACGTGAAAGTGTGTAGGACGAGTCTCTGCAGTCACGGCCCACTCAAATGGACTGCTCATCTCACCTTAACGTCCAAAACACCTTAGGAAGGAAATTCGTCCTTTTTCAGGACCGCTTAAAAATAGTCCCGTCTGAGAGATAGCCCCTGTCGGGATAAGGAACGAATATTCTACACTGGAAGAAGCTGCTCATGGTAACATTTTGTGTGTTTCACGGCAGCAAATCGGTTCCTTGCAAATCAAGCTCATGTGTGTGAACTTGCAACCAGGTGATCGATGGTTTTGTACAAAATTTTGAAACCATGCCTTTCACTGGGTCTTTGCTTCTCTTTATAACCCATTTCGGTCACCACTCAACATGTATACCCAGATGTTGTGCCTAATTTGAAATCTGTACAAAAAACGACTTCTACTGATATCCTGAATGTTCCGTTGAATCCGCTGGTCAAGGTCAGTGGGATCATGGTTCGCTCTGCCCAACTTTCTGGAATTGGTATTTGTCAGAGTCACACGAGCTGAGGACTGGAAAATCAAATCTCCTATTCCGAGAAGGATTTCGGCCCAAACTTCAAGTCAAACAAGGCCCTTTCTTTGGGCTGAATAATGGTCTTTCCACAGAGTTCAAAAATTTAATATTAGCTCCTGCACATCAGAAAAAAGGGGTCCTTTCGAACGCTGGTCCCTGTGAGAAGTGCAGTGCTTGGTCCACAACATATGTGACTTTTTTTCCGACAGGAGCCAGTTTGAATAACGAAGAATTATTAGCGCGAGTTTTGAGTAGAGCTGCAGCTGTGAAAATTAGTGTTTTGCACAGGCCTCATCAAGAGCCTAAGGGACATTTGCGAGACCATCAGAGACATCCGACTATCGTGTAGACGTTCTGGTTGCAAGCTCCATCTTGGCAGATAAAATAGGATTGTTTTGTTTATCAATGCACACGTGATTAGGACTCAGGTCACCTGTGGCCTGTGGATACCACCGACACAGGGTTGATCTCAGGATCAGGACGGTCATAACCAGAGTTTTTGAAATGCTCGAACCGGAAGTTGGTACTTCAGACAGCTTGACTACCCATGAATAGGGCGACTACCCCTCCTGAAGCCATTGAAAAGTTTCCCCTTCGAAAGGCAGGATTCCCGGTCTCTGGGGCATTGGGTAGGATCTTTAGAAATATATTTTCAGAGTCACTGCCTTAACTCGATTTTTGTATCAGCTGTCCCCAACTGGGGACAAATGTTAAACCAGTCATGTGTTTTGAATTTGACCAAGAGGTAGCGTGATTCTCTTGATTAGTTCCCTATGGCGGTGACTTTATTTCAGCACTTTTCACCGTAACTTGTTTAACGTTTGATGATGTAATCCACTGGTACCATGTTTTAGCTGCCGGATTCCTTTCCTGGTATCTGTAGTTTCTCATTGGTTCGTTACATTTCAGTAAGCCTGTTAGATAGGCAGGTCGATATTCGGAAAGAAGAAACCGATCACGAGTGCCACTGTGAAGATCACCTCTCACAAGTGGTAACATTTAACATGCAATTGACCCCCCATGCGACAGAGATCGCTCTCTGAAACCCTGAAGAAGGGATCTCATGAGAGAATAAACCGTTTGTTGTAGGTCCTTTTAGGTGTTTCTCCCAGGGGAGACGTCTGTATTTGATAAGTGCACTTATGGCGTTTTACCGGTTATTCGATGAGAAAGTGGTCCACGCAAAGCGGTTTATTCGGGATATTTGTTGTTTGTGTCCGTTTTTCAGGCACGGTTATTTTATTTCCAAAGTTACAGGGCCTGACGATGTCTTCGACCACCGATGTTATCTCGCTTGGCGAAGAACCCTTTGGTACCAAACTACTCGGCTCAGTAGACGGGCCACCGATCTATTCCGACATTCTTATTGTAGAAAGGATTCGGCGCACAAAAGTGCATTGTTGAGGTGTAGGCTAGATGAGGTGGGTCGACCAGAAGCTGTGTAACTGGGAAAAACAGTAATGAGTGAAATGCTTGACCTCTGTTTTTTGTGGTAGACCTGCCATGGACTACTTTGATTTGTTCTGAATTTGGTTGAGTAGACCACAGTGCATCACCAAGAAACCATACATTTTAAGGCAACCGTGCTGCGAGCGATTTCAAACAATATTACGGGCTCTACAGCTTTCGCACAAAAACGTCACAAAAATCTCAAACCCTGGCAAGCATTGCCTTTACGGTGAGGTAAGGTGAAGTCATCTTCAAGCAGATCTCAAAAAAAACATCTTTGCTCCAGATATCGAAGCCCGTGAAAAGTTGGATGGATTCTCCCGTCTTCTTTGCGTTTAAGAGATAGATCAATAGACTTAATCACAACAGCAGTACCAGGAGAAAGGGAGTTTTCTCTTTTTAGTGAGTCGTCTCCAAATCTGAAAAGATCTATTTGTCACCGGCCAATGTAGCGTTTAACACATCGTCATCATCATCAAACCGCTCCATCTGACGGAGCGGCTTGAACACACAGACAAACCATTTGTCTCCCCCTCCACCTGATATGTTTTTGATCCATTTCTCCTCCTTTGTTTTATTTAAAGAACATATTTTGTTACCTGTGTGAGAAATATGCTCCAGTTTACCTGCCAGAGCGCGAGACAACTCAAACAAGTGCGGTAAGTTCAACATAGTAACCTGCAAATATTCTTATTTGTTTTACAAAGCACATTTGAAGATGTTTTCGACACAAATAATCTCTCAGTTGACAGTCTTCCGTGTGAGTGGTTGCCGGGATGTTGACAGTAATTTTGGGAATTTTGGGTTTCACAACACCATAGGGTCTTTCAAGAACTCCATATCTCCTTGCATTTCACCCCGCCCGCCCCCCACTATGGATGATGCAAGTGTTTATCCTATCATGTCCTGTCAACCAATGAGACTAAAGCGTGACGCCTTATTACAATTGGATGGTCCCTCAAAGCGCTGCTATTGGTCCGTTTCTGTAGGCGTTGAGTGGGTGTAGCACACAGATACGTGGGCTGTGATAATCAGCGTGAACCTTTTGATAAGTGCATCCGGTCGTCCTCTGATGGCCTTCAGTAGTGAAAAGATAAAATGTACTTGTCAATCGAAATTTTTCGGGCTTTTCTCAGACGAGATGATCTGCGGTGCACAGAAAACGATTAGTCATCTAACTAATGAAGGTATGTAAAGTTTACTTTGTTCGCAAGGGTCTCGTAAATCTAGTGTGACGGTCTGTCTGGGAATTTGTCCCTCGAACCAGATTGCACAGACAGCACGAACCAGAAAACGGATCAATGAGCTTTTCATGTCACTTATCAGCCTTCGTTTCAGCTTCAGGTTTTGTGGAATAATGAATATTGTGTGACGGACCTTGGCGATTTGCACAATTATCTGCCATGCACTCACGCAGCGCTAACGTATTTAGGCCAGTGAGGTGCACGTGCATTCTGTTTGTCTAAACTTATCAAACCACATTTGAAGTTTGTCTTGGTTTTGATCGAGGTTAAGGCCAATACCTTACTATTCGTGCATCCTTTGAGTCGCCCTGGCAGGGTAGTCATGACTGAGACATCTACTCTCTCTCTCTTTACTTTACTCATTAGGAAACAATAACACTCAGTCAGGACCAACTTGTTATGTTTGTTTTGTGGTACCTTTCAATTCGCTCAACTCACTTACTCAGGTCATTCAGCACGCACACACAGACACACTGGTATGCAATCCTTCTGACTCGTTTACTCCGAATTTCGTTTATCCGTGTGGCTGTTCTCTTCATGTTCACTGGTTCAATGGTCCCGGTTTTTGCATGTCAGCGAAATCATTCTCAACCGTAATTTTCTTCCCATGTCAATTGTGACCGTATCTCGCGGCCTTTCGTTTTTCTTGAATTGTGAAAAACGCGCTTCATGTACCCGATGACATGCTGGCAACGCTAAACCGGTGGTAATTAGTTGGAGGCAATGTTTTATTACTACCTCAACACCGGTTCACCCATCTACACCCATTCACTAGTCTACCCTGTTTCGTCCAAATGGCCAACATCTCCCGCCTTTTGTACCTGGCCTTTGTGCTTTTTATTTGTTGATGTAATCACAGTGAATTGTGGCCTTCATCCTTACTGTGTTCCGGTACAATGATCAAGGGCAGTTTGTTCTTTTCTACTTCATCCTGACTCGTCTCGTACCAAGGATTAATTAATTCGCCTTCAGGAACTCTAGCAGTTGGAACCATTAAGACCCTTGTGCTTCCGTCAGTTCACAGGCGTGCCAAACAGAGAGCCTCAAGTTTTATCGACTGTTTAGTTTGAATCGCTGTACCTCGAAGAAGACTCCCAAACGTCGCCGTTGGTAAATTCGTTTAATTGAAGCTTTCTGTCTCAGTAGTCAGTCACGTCATCCTATGGAGACTGGATAGTTCGCTAGCCTAGCCTGCAGAATTTATATGTTAGAGCTCTTGTGCGTTCCAAAGTTCCACCACATTCAGAGGACTGTGGTCGATTGAAGTCTAATCTGAAGTTTGGAATACTTAATCGTAGCATTACTGCGGCTGTTTATCCGTCTGTTGGATTCTGGCAGCTGACCAGGAAACCACTCGGCAACCCGTGCGTTTGCACTTTCCAAGTGTACCAAACGCGTGCACTGCCCATTGAAAAGGTCAAATGGTGTTCGTCAGGACCAGCATTCACACCAGTATCTCGGTCCCTCAGATCCAAATGCAACGTATTGCCACCATCTTGTTGTGATTGTACCGTCGTGCGCTATCCTATACGGTTAGGTGCATCTACTAGCATATCAAATCTGGTGGACTTAGCTAAGCGCTAAGCAAAGTGACCGTAGCATAACGTTCAGTTGCTAGAGAGAGATTCTGTTTTGCAAACAACCAAATTTAGAACTGGTTTACCAAGTTCGTAGAAGGGTCCACTAACCACGTAATCTATTTTGATGTAGATGCCCATTGGTACGATTCGGTCTTCCAATGTACCCGCTATTCAGTGGGATGCACTAACCAGCTAACCAGTCTGCTTACAGAATTCGACCTCAGCTTGTCTAGTTCGTCCACACGTCCACACTTGTACCAATTGATCCTGTGCCATCTCTGTTGATAGGAGTTGTTGGCTGGAAACACGGGACCAATCGAATTCAGGAATGGGATCTTGTGGAATTCATTTGCACACTTTACAGAAGAGCATTGTCCAAGGCGGAAGAAATGTTTTCAATTGTACAAACATACTTTAATGTTTGACGCACCTCGGAGCCTAACGGGTTTGTGGGAGTAGATTAAGAGACCTGGTCCTGTCCATGAGTTCAGTGGGTACTCTGGTGATGAATGCGTAAGAGTGTTCCAGGTTAGATAACAACTTCACCAAAGCACTTCGTTCCTGGTCCATTAAGGTATGTGCATACAGTCGGAAGCACTCTGTTGAATTACTAGAGTTGGTTCTTCAGGGGAATGAATGAAGAAGCACAATAAGGCCACTCTTCAAAACGTGATCAAGAGGCCACTTGCGATTCGGTCTAAATGTCGTGTATACTCTAAATGAAGCGTGCAGCAAAACCAGGACTGAAACCAAGTATTCAGAGTGGGTACGTTCCTTTTCGTCTTGCTACTACAACTAAATGGATGTTCGCATGTGGTATTGCACATCGAAAGTGGCCAATAAGAGCGAATGATTTGGTGAGTTCCGGCCAACGCACCCAAATTCGAAACTTGAAAAGTCGAGTTCGTTGTCTCCTAGACTGGAACTTAACATTAGGAAAGCCTTGCTAGAACAGTCAAAGGCAAATTTAGCAATTCTTGCGAAATATCTCTTGTGGCTTGAATTATGGTTCATTTTTTTGTCTTGATTTCAACTGACTCATCGAACCTATTCTTTCTGTTCTGTTATTTGGTGAAACCCGGTATTACCAATTCGGCACGTGTTACGATGATTGCATTGTGTGCGGTTTGAGAGCGCAGCAGGGTCAACTTCAGGCTAACCATTTGTAGCACCCACCATATTTGATAGAATGGTCACGACCTTCCTGCGGCTGCGATCAGTTGATGTTTCAAGCAACCATCGGGTCATCTAGCTTATGTTGTCACCACTTCGTACATGTTTGACGATTTAACCACGTTTTTGAAGCCTACAAACGGCCGCCACAACACGGTGTTGTGTGTGCGACAAGTCGAAACCTTCCGTTGGTTTGGGTCAACTGTTTTCACTGACTGGTATGTGTAAAACTAGTAGTAAACTAAAAATGAGTACCCATTTGCACTCGAGGCTCCAAGTAAAATCGAATAACTCGTCTTTGTCACAGACTTTTGCAACCACAATGGCAATACTACTCGTTACTTGTCACAACAAAACCCATTTAGAGTAGGTCTCTCTACAGCGACCACAATGTTTACGGTGACCATTTTCGGCTGGTTCTGATACCTTTTGACTAATTTCTCGCCTTGTTGTGCACAGTAGTTAGGGACACTCTAGTCTGTGAGTGGTCACAATATCCGTGCTCGGAATTCAAAAGTGCATTAGAATTCATGCTCAAGCACCGCATTACGATGCCATCTTGAGTCACTGTTTTCGACCGGTCGGGTCATCGGCTTCTGTAATAGGGCATCATTATAACAAGTTAAGTCTCACTTATCCATTTTATCCCTGTTAGTCGTGCCAGCGATCACAACATGTAGATTCATAGCAGTCGGCTTGTGTGAACAACACATGCATGAACTGATACTGTCAGTGTCGCTTCACTGGCATTATTTGAAGATGCGCAACCCAGACGTCTTGTCCAATTGCTCGTGTGTTCCAGACCGCCGAAAAGTGCACTTGTCCAAAAATTTGAGCCAACTTGTCTGCGTGCTGCAAGCGGTGCACCGGACAGTCACGTGTTGCCTGACTGGGATCCTTGTCGGTTCACTGTCACTGTGCCCAACCTTTACCACCAGTGCCTGGGGAGGTTTGAATGTAGCGTCATTCGTCCCCCCTAAGTGAGATCAATGATCAGTTGGGTTTTGATGTGGCGTCAGACAACAGGATGAAATTTGATTAGTACCTGACCAGATAGAGGTAGGTTAATTTCCCTCAGAGTTGAGAACATCCGTAGACCTTAACTTCGATGAATGAATACGACCGGCAACGATGAGCTGTCCCCAATCAAGGGTTAGTATAAGGGGCATCCTAACTTGCATGGCTTATTCAGGATATTTTCGATTACGAAGCACTGAACAAGAAGGTGACACGGAAGAAATACTCCGGGGCGAAATAGTGATTGGTTGTGTGACAAGAGTTGTTCGGCAAATTCATTTGTAGGGCCTTGTTGTTCACTTTGGCTTAATATACCAGAAAATTAGAGACATTAACTTGCGAACAGCACCTGGTTTTTCCCTTTCCAGTGTGCCCCAACATCTAAGTCTGTGTTTGGCTTATGCTTGCTTCATCTTTGTCTTACTTGCATGTACCGTTCAATTTTGGTTGTAAAAACCGCCTATCTGTGTCGACCAGAAAAAGAGATCACAAAAACAATAATGTTCTATCTGCCATGCACTCACGCAGCGCTAACGTATTTAGGCCAGTGAGGTGCACGTGCATTCTGTTTGTCTAAACTTATCAAACCACATTTGAAGTTTGTCTTGGTTTTGATCGAGGTTAAGGCCAATACCTTACTATTCGTGCATCCTTTGAGTCGCCCTGGCAGGGTAGTCATGACTGAGACATCTACTCTCTCTCTCTTTACTTTACTCATTAGGAAACAATAACACTCAGTCAGGACCAACTTGTTATGTTTGTTTTGTGGTACCTTTCAATTCGCTCAACTCACTTACTCAGGTCATTCAGCACGCACACACAGACACACTGGTATGCAATCCTTCTGACTCGTTTACTCCGAATTTCGTTTATCCGTGTGGCTGTTCTCTTCATGTTCACTGGTTCAATGGTCCCGGTTTTTGCATGTCAGCGAAATCATTCTCAACCGTAATTTTCTTCCCATGTCAATTGTGACCGTATCTCGCGGCCTTTCGTTTTTCTTGAATTGTGAAAAACGCGCTTCATGTACCCGATGACATGCTGGCAACGCTAAACCGGTGGTAATTAGTTGGAGGCAATGTTTTATTACTACCTCAACACCGGTTCACCCATCTACACCCATTCACTAGTCTACCCTGTTTCGTCCAAATGGCCAACATCTCCCGCCTTTTGTACCTGGCCTTTGTGCTTTTTATTTGTTGATGTAATCACAGTGAATTGTGGCCTTCATCCTTACTGTGTTCCGGTACAATGATCAAGGGCAGTTTGTTCTTTTCTACTTCATCCTGACTCGTCTCGTACCAAGGATTAATTAATTCGCCTTCAGGAACTCTAGCAGTTGGAACCATTAAGACCCTTGTGCTTCCGTCAGTTCACAGGCGTGCCAAACAGAGAGCCTCAAGTTTTATCGACTGTTTAGTTTGAATCGCTGTACCTCGAAGAAGACTCCCAAACGTCGCCGTTGGTAAATTCGTTTAATTGAAGCTTTCTGTCTCAGTAGTCAGTCACGTCATCCTATGGAGACTGGATAGTTCGCTAGCCTAGCCTGCAGAATTTATATGTTAGAGCTCTTGTGCGTTCCAAAGTTCCACCACATTCAGAGGACTGTGGTCGATTGAAGTCTAATCTGAAGTTTGGAATACTTAATCGTAGCATTACTGCGGCTGTTTATCCGTCTGTTGGATTCTGGCAGCTGACCAGGAAACCACTCGGCAACCCGTGCGTTTGCACTTTCCAAGTGTACCAGGCATTTGAAATTGAGCAACATTTGAGAAAATAAACGCTTTTGAAATTTCCAGGGTATCACTGGTGATTGCTTAGTTCCTTTGGGATCATCTCTTTGATAATTTACGGACGTTCAATTAAGCCTGTTAACTGATGCCATGTTCCGTGTGTGTTTGTTCCGTAATCTCTTTCATTTTCAACTCATGTCTGATGTTGTGCAGTCGTTTTTGTCCGTCGTCTGTGAATCGTTGTACCATAAATTCGTCAAGCGAATTGTGCCTGCCGTGGCAACATGTATCCGCCGTGGTCAAGTCAATTTTCGAGTCGAATAGACGAATCACCAGTCGGTCAACTGATAGATGGGCGTGAGAGAAACCTGGTTTCCATTTCCTAGTCCACCATTCGATGAGCAAATTAAAACTTGATCATTTGACGGCTGGATATGTTTTTCAAGCAGCGCCTACATGCGCTACAGACAAGATCTTATCCAAAAATGCACTTAAAGAAGACTTAACGAGGGAGATATGTACTGCTAGCGAAGACAGAAAAAATTCATGTCCCGTTGATTATATTATTTGAAATGTTCTTCAGTTCTATGTTCACTTGAGAAATATTGATCGGAGGTCTTGAGTCTCAAACAAGGCGGAACCGCTGGTGGTGGTTTTTCCCAAACTGTTTGGAAAGGTTAAATGTCATTTTGATTTCCAGGAATGTTCATCATGAGTTGTTTATAGCAGCGGAAGCCATTGCTTAGTGAGACAGAGAGAGTATTAAATGTACCTGCTAAACCTTTCCCAATTTATCATAAACAGAAGCATTTTCATAAAGGAAACTACTCACAAGGTTGCTGAAAACTCTGATAGCCTAAGATCGGGTCAGCAACCTTGTGAGTAGTTTCCGAAATGAAAATATACTGCGAATATCGTACCAACTGAAACATGAGGCGGATTTTGTGCAGCACATTCATTTGGGAAATCTCATAAACGAGAAATTTAGTTGAGTCTATTCGAAAACCAAATTGATTTGCAAATGAATCTATTTGTCAGAAGCATATTCACTTGAGAGACACTACTCATAAGGTTGCTGAAAAGCCTGATAGACTGCGACCGGGTCTCACCAGGCAGAGTTCCCTTGAATCCGGGCTGCACAAAACTCGCCAAATACATTTATCTGCACGCCAATTCGCTTGTCACGGAGACTCACTCAAATATCATAGACGAGGGGTTCGGATGAGGCTTAGATGAGTCTCTTGTGGAATTATATTAAGCTTTTTGTCTCTAGGACGGTGAGATGCGCTCAGGGTGGAACCAAAGCTTAGCAAACCGTGGAATGTTCGACCTGTTGGATGAGTCATGCGGGTAATCAGAAAATATTTGTCTGCGCTGAACGGTGTATGTTTCTAATCGTTACTTGTCAGAAGTCGGGGCCTTCGATGGAACAGCCGGACGAACCACTTATTTTCTCCTGATTCTCCTGCCTGAGGGACGAAACTGTCAAACGGGAAGAGTCACGAAAATCATTTTGATCCCTCTTGTTCAGGATAGAAATATCGATAAAGCATCCGATATCATCAATGATGCGTCAACTCAAACCTGAGGCATACTGCACAATTGGTTGATGAAAACCATAAAGGAGAAAATCAGCTGGAACTTGGTTCGAACTAATATGCGTACTGATGATTTTTAAGTAGTAGATGGTGCCACTCACAACATATTGCTACTCTGGAAGCGAAGTCCATGAGAATTTCTGCAATGACCGTGGAAGCTTGAGAACAGCAACTTAAACACATACAATCATCTGGGCTTCTCTTCCGAATTAACTGATATGAAAACAATTTTTCGGGATGTCAGCATTTTTAAAGACGATAAGGGATCGACCTCGTGACCAGTGGTTACAATGTGTTTCGCGAACTATCAGGCGATCAAGTTTTCAACCTTCGGTCCACCGGTTCGTCGATTAGCCAGCGGGGTCCTCTCTGACCTGCCAATGTGGACTTTGCCGCAGCTGCGTGTAGACTGGTATTCGACGTGATTTTTCTCAGCATTGTGGTCGGAAAGAAGTAAACAAATTTTTTGAATCCCGCATATTTTCCTCTCTACCCGAAAAGATTCGAAGTTTCTTGTCAAATTTACTGCGTGAGTTGAACCAACACAATCACAGCACCTTGTTCGATATGGATACCCGGGTTGCAAGCTCTGGCCAACTCTGACCTCGAAAGTAGGACTTTTTTTATTCCTAGGTGGTCTGAGATTTCAGAGCGGTCCGAATCACGGGCTCTGCGTACCGTCCATTGGAGCAGAACAGAGAAACTTGGTTGATTAGCCAAATATGGTCCGCTGATAGCTAAGGGGGCTTGTTATGACTTAGACATCTGTGGTCATCTAATCACTCACGTGACAGACCACTTACTGATATTGACAGGCATCTTTGTTTCTGTGTGCGGTCAGTTTAGCGTAGCTCCGATTGACTTGATCCCGGTGGGTTGAGATGTACTTTGAATCCGAGTTCTTCCAGCTGATGGTCTGGAACTGCCGTGAATTCCTACTACCTACAGACAAGCCGAGATCTCAACTTGCTCAAGTTTAATCTGTGTTTTCTCAGTTTACCCAAAGCTAATGCTCTCATTTTCAACCCCCCCTCCCCGCGCAGCCACTTTGCCTGCCTAACCACAAAATACAACTGTCCATCTGTGCCCGCCGTACTTTCCGTATTGCTGGCCAACATCAATGCGTTCTACGCTCACACCACGTCTTCCAATAGCCAAACAGCAAGCGAACGTTTCAGCGCAAGCAATTTTGGTGTAAGTTTCCCACTGTGTTCAGCCCATTTTGGGACAGTTGACACCAGTTTTCCGTTAGCTCGCGTGCGTGCACATTAGGTTCAAACAACCAGCTCTAGTGTGGTGAGCAATGGGGATCAATTGTCCAAGTAGATAAACTGCAGACACATTGTTGGAGCACTCCTGTTTTTTTACCATAACCCCATTTCTAGTAAATGGAATTAGATGATTTCCGGTCACCCAGATTTTGGGATCATTGACACTCGATATGCCGGCATCATACTCTGTGGAATTCCAGTCCTGTAAGGATCAGTCTACCAACTCCACGAGACAGCAGTTCTGGATGCTGGCGTTAGCTTCTTCAAACATCTCACAGACGAAAGGTAACGTAAAGTATTGTGATGCGGGGAAGTGCACATTGGAGCTGTTGCTCGTTAAAGCATTTTTCTGGCCGAGAAGGCTTCCAATTCAGTTTTGCTTGCACGAAACGAAAGATGTCTTGGGTGTCTTCAGCATGTCCACAAAGCTCGCCAACAAACGCAAGAAAAATTAAGAACTTTCAGTGAAAACTAATTAGTAAGCGTAGTGTTTGGCTCCCAACAAGGACCCGTTTTTGATACTCCCCATCTTGAACCGAATCTCTTGGCACCTTCAGTCATCTTAAGTCGTCAAAAGAACTTCCACATCAATGGGTCAGACACCCAAAATTCCTGCAGGCAAGACGAGTGAGCCGGTTTAGTTTGGGCTATCTTCTCAGATTACGAAGTACGTCAGCCAGCAACACTGAATAGTTAGTGATATTCCAATGCGTACATCCGTTGTCTTCAGTGGACCAAATTGTAGGATAGTGGAGTAGAATAAAGTGTTGTTTCCAACCTCCCACTTCCCTCGAGAGGAGATTTTGTTCTGTCTTCTGAGGAGGTTACGCTGGGCAACGCGCGGTCATCATTTCTACTGGCACACGAAATGAAAAAGGTGCAAATACCTCATAATTGAGTTGTTTGGCGTCCTGAAAATTAACTGGCGAGGCCCCAGTTATACTGCCGTCCGCGCATGGAAGCACAATGAATTACCTTGGGATCAGACGTCCGAATCTCTCCAGAGTCAATGAGAGCTGGGCCATGTCACTGTGGACGTTTTGACACGTAGATCTTGAAATGAGAAGTCCCGTTAGACGTAGTATGAGTGAAAGTAGACGCCTCGGTGCGGACCCGAGCCTTCGACCTTCCGCTTACCGCATGGGTGCTCTAACCACTGAGGATATCAATGACAGTTCCTGTTCGCTTCTCAGCATGTCTAATCATTCATGGACTCCCCGTTTCATCGCAGTATCCTTGAGGATCCCTGGATCGTTCTCCTATTGGGCTTGTCATCTGCTGACTAAAATATCATTTGATTTTATTCCGTGAGAATGCAGTTATGTGGGAAAAACATGGGCCATGGTACAATTTCTTTTGAAGAGATGTATTTATATAATCCACACGTCGACTGGTTTGACTCTGTATCCAACTTGGTGGGAGACTGGTGCATTTGGATGCCCAATTCAAATGCGGGATTGAAAGGGCTTGCTCAGCTAGTGGTCCAAGAATTTCCTCAGTACGAATAGAGTGTTTTCGTGTTTGTGTCGTCAGTACTCTCGGAAAACTGTCGGTAGATTGAGCTCATGTAATTCGCTTGCACAAAGATTAACGGAGAATGCGAATCACTTCTTATGAGCTCATGAGATCGTGAAAGTTGTTTGCGGGGACAGTTTGGTCATCCTGTCGTCAGAATGGTCGAACGATACCTAACCGACGATCAAGTGTACCCACCATATGCTACGATAAATTCGCAGTTTGCACATTAGTTTCGGATGCCACAATTTCATTCGCTGGTGACGTGCGAAATAAGGGTTAAACTATGTTGGGCTGGCGATACTCGAAGTGTTTTTGTGTTTTGGCGCATGTTTACAGGAAAGTAGTAGTTCTGAGAGGTTTGGCAGGACGCAGGACGCCAGCGTATGCGAACTGGGGAGATCAAATCTGTAATGGCTGTCAACCAGCCTCTGACATATGGTGCCCTGACTTGTTTGTGTACTGAAGGAGTAAACACCACGATGATTATTGGGCACAGAAATGCCTGAATGTGCCCAAATCGCTTCAAGATCACTGTCCATTAATATAGTTCAACAATGCGGGTGAAACTTCCTTGGACAAGCTGATAGACAGCGTCCTACAGTTTCCCTCCCTGGACTCTCCTCAGCGTTTTTGTCACTGACAGTAACGACCTGTTTTTGTTTGTGCAGTCTTGGAGGGGTCACCTGTCCCTAACCCGCTAAACAAAGACCCCAGCCACCAAGGTAACAAATTAGGCCATACGAGAGCAGTGATATACTCGGTTGGTTTTTATTTTCATTTGCGAGTCCTAGCTACTGGTTTCCAACAAAGCGAGTCAAGGTTGTAAGTTGCCATGTTCTGTCAAATTAGAAATCACTGCCACAAACTGGATGCCCGGTGGTCTAAAAAACGCCCACATTAGCTTATCTGAAATAGATTTGTTCATTGATTGTTGGTCTGTTCGCCGAAATTTTGTTCATATTGAGTGTAAGAGATAGATGCTGAATGTTTGCTTACACACGGTAAACTTTTAGGTTTTGAATCAGGAGGGACTACTGGCATGAAAGTCTTTAACTAGTTAGTTGTCTTCCGTTCAGAACAGGTCCGCTTACGTGCATTGTAAGTACGGGACCCGAACAGTATTCAACCCTGCAGATCTCTGACACTACTTGAGTTATCCGCACTAACCCACATCATTTTGGTCCAACTTGTCCTATCTTTGTGTAAAGGTTGGCAATTATTTCGTTTCTGGTCCCTACCATCGCTCACCACCGTAATAAAATTCATCATTCCTGCTGATTTTGGGCTCACACAACTGCTCCCTTCCACTTTGTTGATTTCAGCGTGAAAAATTTATCAAACTGCTGGACAGCCTGTACATTGCCATTCGAATAGAACTGTCCAAATATCGCGTAAGCAATTTCCGGTCCTCCGTGACCATGCCAATTGAAATTTATGGCAATGGTTTGTTTTTATTTCAGTTTGAGAAAAACTATCCACATCCTATCATTGATTTCCAAAACACACATCATTGGTTTCGAGGTTTTTAAAACTGCACGTTGCATTGACCACGCATGTATTCCTCTACGCACTAGGCACACGGGAAAGCAAACATTAGTTTGAATCATAAACATTCCGCAACTTTTCTCATTTTAGGTTTGCTTTATCTCGATTTTTAATTTTTGATTCCTTTTTGTGGAGCAGAGAAAACAAGTGAATGATAGTCAGTTGGAGAATGTTTAAAACCGACTGAGAAGCCAGGAAGATTTCGTAAACATTCGTTTGGTTCCACTTTTGAAACGAAAGCTTTGTTAGATCAGACGTGAGTAGGTCACTAGAAGGGCCTAGTTTTAAGACAGACGAGGAACCACTCAGCAAAACCTGTTTCGACTAGTACTCTAAATCGTCGGCCGAAAGATCTTGCCGGTTAGTGTTCGTGCCCAGCTCTTATAGTCGGGTTTGGGTTCTTGGTCTTCCGGTTCAGGACACTTCAATTAATGATTCGTCTTGGGTGTCTGTTGCAGCCAGGTCATTCCTCGAACAGGAGGTTCACATAACTGCTCAGCATGTCGGCTCATCGACCGTATTCAGAACACACCCTCCCCCAACGGTTCCAACTGCAGGGTGGACTACTCAATGACAACACTGCAAAGGTAGATGAATATATAGGTTCTAAAGGTCGTTTGTCACGACTCAGTATTCCCGTAAGGCCGTGAACAGTCCACCAGTTGTTGAAATTAGAATAGGCGTTGTCAAAAACTCCTAACGGAAGCGGGTGTAGATTACCACAGTCGTTAAGTCTCAGCAGTCGGGAGCTCTTCAACTGTTACACTGGCAGAGCAGCGGGTGTTGAGTACTCTAAAACCACCGGCTCGGCAGTGAGAATATCACGTTTATGATGAATAAGAGTGAAGCGGGAGTAATAAACCATCTGGGCATCGATTGTACCCTAGAAAGCTTTACGGCCTGCCAGAAATCCACAACGTATGTGACCTATTGGACCGATAGAAAACAGAATAGGTTCCCCACCCCATGAACCGGTGTTCGAAAAACCTACGGGGAAATCCAGTACTTATATGATTTCCTGTGGGTCCAGATGATATTCCGTGAGTTGCGATGCCACCTCATTATATACGAATGTGCGAGACGGTTCAAGTGGTTAGAGCGCAAATTTGCCGACCGGAAGGCTCGTGGTTCGAACCCGACCTCTGCCTCTCGACTTCCCCTGGCTTCGGCGGCCTGGCAGTATCCCAGCCCTCGTGCTTCCTTCGGGTGGCATGGCAGCTAGGCACCGGAAGGGTGTTACACCTGGACGGTGAATGTGCTGTGACGAACACCTCAGAAATGGCCAAGCAGTTGCCATTAGTAACGCCATATTTTGAGAACGAGCCCAGCTTAAGGTAAATAGAATGGTGGGAGTCAGAAAAGCATGCCAGGATCTCACTCACCTCGTTTTTGACTTTGTGGTTTGCGCTCAAGAGCAAGGCCTAGCAACGGGTCACCAATTTCTTTGGTTTTGAATGGTTTCGAACAAAAAGCTTTAGTCGGATTCCCATACTCAACCAAGATATTTGTGTTGGTATTCCATTGTAAACCACGGACAGCTGAAGTCGTTCAAAGTGTTCTAAACACGACTGACATAAGAGCGGCGTTCCTGAGGGAGAGGAACAATCTATGTTCTGCACAGGTGCAGTTGAAGGACCAACTCCCATTAAAAAATCGTTCAGCCGTGGCACCCTTTTGGTGCCTAGCTGCCGTGTCAATGGAAGGAAGCACGAGGGCTGGGGTACTGCCAGGCTGCCCAAACCTAGACGGGAGCAGTCGAGATTCCCATGTTGGGTTCGAACCACGGACCTTCCGGTCAGTAGGTCTGGGCCTTAAACATTGAGCCATCTCGAGTCCAGGGTGTTTGCCAAATCAAACGTAACAGTTGCATTAAGATCTATGTAGGACACAGCTGGAGAACTTCACACTAGAATAGAAGGCGTGGAAATATGGAGAGTATTTCTAGACCAGTCGAATCCACGCATGGCCCCTGCGCTTTTATCGGTGAAGAGTAGTCGTCAACATAGCCCAAGTCGGCCAAAAGTCAACGTAACATCACCCCACTAACCAGATCACAACAAGATTTCCAAGTGACACCCAAGGGGAATCATCAGTTGGTGTGTATCAACTAAGATGTAATTTAACACCCCCCGTCCAATGTATCGACTATAAGAGCTAAGCATTTGCGCTAGCCGACAAGACTTTTTAGCCGACATTTAGCACTGCCCTGGCGTGCTAGTCGAAAGAGGACTTACTGAACAGTCCTCCATCTGCTTTCAAATGCGGCCAACTTAATCATCTAAACATTCGATGTAAGAAGTCTTTGTGTCAAAAGCCAAACGTCAACCAGCTATAAGTAGTCCAGTTGTTCTCATCTTCCCGTTAGCTCTACGGGTATCAGAGGAAAGATATTGCTCACAGCTCACGAAGATAACCCACCAAACAGAGAGAGGTCAGAGAGAGGTTCCGGAGACTCTACAGGAACTACGCTCACCAGCTCGGACTATTTCAAGGAACCGAGTTCACCCTTCTTCCTCATCCTCGTGTGGGAGCTCCGTGTGCGAAACATACGAGAATGCGACGAGTATATTTACATCTCTCAGGCACTGGACGCGGAGAACTATCGTCTTTCGATAGCAGTTCTTCCATGATCGGACTTTCAACGTGGACAAACCGATCAAGTCAGTCGTGAATGATGACCATGAGGTTCGATGTAAACACTGGGTACATTACCGAACCGAGCAAGAATTCGAAGTGATTTTGGCATGACACAGACGGGAATAGCACGCGAAAGACAGTGCTTAAGGCGGTTCCTTTCGGCGGTAAACACTATAGAGAAAGAAGCTTTTTCTGCTCTCTCCTAACAGATCGTCTCAGTGTGAAACCAAGAGGGGACTTACCGTGGATTTACCGTGGTCTCTTGAAGGAGCCCCAGTAGGGGAAAGATGCTACAACTGGAGCTTTTGCTCCATATTTAAAAAAACAGCTAATTTTGAGTCACTTTCCCTCTGATCTTGAAGAATCCTCTTTCTCTCCAGAGGGGTTTCTCCAGGTTTCCAGATTTCCTTGTCCTGTTCCTGGGGCTTGATAACGGCCAAGCCCATGAGACTCAGAGTTGCAGGTGTCATTATGAAGCAGGACGTGGTTGACCCTGAAAGCTGATTCACTAAGCGCTTCGGACTGGTCAGGTGGATACAGCAAAATCGTTTGGTTCAGCGCCACGCAGTCGTTAAGCGCATTTAAACTCCTGTAGAGAATGTTTTTTTTTGGTTTCGATCTTCGTGAAAAAAAGCTTGGGAATAACAGTTGACCGCTCATAAAGTAGTCCACAAAGATAGATTAATGTCTCAGAGTCCGGACCACGTGCGTATGCCGTCCATCCCTGTAACATATAACTTTGAAAGGATAACCGTTCAGTCTGATGATATCTACCCCGCCCTCTCATCCAAAATATCCCCACACTTAATTGGCGCAGATAAACTTGACATCTGTTATTTAGGTTCAACTACACAGTATCCCTCAAGATGACATAGCTTTCAGTTGTATCGTCCCGATGAAGTCGACAAATCTTTCGGTATGTGGTCACATTCGAAAGCCACTCCCACGAATTCCAAGTGACTTAGCTCAACCGATTTTTTAAGCGCGTAAACGGAAGCCTGAAAAAAACCTACCAGTTTTGATGTTGAACTTTCAATCCATAAATCACATTTTCACCTGTCATGCCCGATCCACTCACTTGACAACAGGACGCATGGAGAGAGATAGAGATGTAAATAGGTTTGTTTGACGTGACCCAGAACAGAACCCGGGCCGGATGTGGTTTCCAGGTGGATCACTTGCTAGGTACATGATGAATCTCAGTATTCATTTCGGATAGATGCCTTGTACCCGATTTATATCAGTGTAGCTGCGGGTTAGCGTTTACGCATTCTATCGCATATTCTCAATCGGGACATTCGGAAACAGACTATTTGGATTCGATCACGTGATTAGTACGAAAGGGGTGGTAGGTTTGCTGATAATAATTTCTCATTCACCGGATGCCGTCAACGCATAGTCTACAGTAGTTCCTTTCCTCATGCAAAGTCGCTTTGTTTGAGTCGTGTTCTCAACTGGTCCGGGTTATTGCCTATTATTTGAAATCATCGAGTGTGACTCGCCTTCCGGTTGATTAATTACAGACGTCGATGGTTTTTATCCTTCATTGTTTGCGTGAATTTCCAGGATTCAGCAGAAAGTCCATCACATATGGTCGTTTTTTCCTTGGGAGCTAATCAGTCAGACTGATTTGTGTTGCGGCTGATTTGCAATGAACCAAACTGATTATAAGCGGATTATAAGAGGATTTTGAGGTTTTCTCACTTTTCGGCTTGATCCCTCATCACACGTTTGACAAAAAGCCTACCTAAAGAGTTTCAAACCTGCAGAATCTGAGTGTTTTACCTTTTAGAAAAAGACTATAACCTTTCTTTTAGAGATGCCTCCTCTCGGAGGTAGGAATTAGAGCGTGCTCGCTCTTCAGGGGGGGGGAGGATTCTCATGGGGATTGTTATGCATAAGATAATGCTAATTGGTGAAGATCCCTCTCCAGCGCCCCGCATTCACTGACTCCCTACAAGAAGAATGAACTTTCAGAGGAAAGTCTGAGAAGTCCGGTTCATTTATCGGTCTGTTACTTACATTTTGCAAGTAGTAAGTATACTCGGAGATTTCGCTTCCGTTCTCTTCAAATGGAGTTCGCCAAAGGATGTATGCAGCCGGTACCATTGCCATAGTTACATTAGACAATTGTTCAAGCTGGTTTGGTTAATTCCTGATTGGCGATGTTGAACATCTCATATTTTTTCATCAATCATAGTAAGCCCAATTTCAGAAAAGACTAGAAGCTCGGATGCATACCCGCCATAACTTTCCCATGAAAGGGGAAAACATTTGGACGAAATCGTCTCACGATTTCAAGATTTTGGTTTACCAAGCTCAATCCCCGTTACATAGGTCACTGCCACCCTTTGCCAGCTTTTGCGTCCACACTGCCAATTTCCGTTGGCACATTTCGGTGCTCACATTAACTGTTCATGTTTTTGTGCTATTCTACGGCATGGTGAATGTACTTCTGCGAACGCGATGACTTTGACCCCCTGTTTGAGTTAGACACTGCCACAATAGTGGCTTCCTCGAACAAATCTTCACAGAGAAACCAGTTTTCTGGAGGTGCAACAAAATTGTTCCCCATCAAACATGATTTCATGTAAGTTTTCTTGGAGGCCTCTTTGATTTCATGGAGTCTCTTCTTCTCGGGAAGAACTTTCCAGGTGTCACCGGTTATGTTTTAAGAGAGGAGTAGTTTAAAAACTCTTCAAGTTGCTGCTATCTAATCGATATCTTCCAAGTGAGAGTTCGACGGTGAGGTCAATCTACGCTGAAAAGCCGAGAAGTGTTGTACAGCTTTTTCCACCTTATTGGGGATCATCAGTAGTACAAATCTCACGAAAATCACACAGTTTTGACCCGGCAATCTTCCGGCCAAGGTTTGAACACCTGATCATCAATGTGATTAGCTCTCAATTAGACAGAACATTGCGCAACTCATCCTTCAATCAAGGAACCCACATCACGTGATCATGTATTGACTGGCTCCTCGAGTGGTGACTTGTCAGTTGGAATTTTCACTGGTCTTCTGAAATTACTCTTCTTCTCAGCCACTTGTAGACTGATGTTTGTGTGAAAAGACTCTGTTGTTTCCAACTGAGACTTTGTCTCACTGACGGGGCGGATGGGAATTACAAACTTTCCTCCCAGTACGATTTATCGGCATTCTCTGGCCTGTAGTCTGGCTGGAGGCTGATGAGGTGACTTACAGGTCTTTGGTATTCAGGGTGAGACATATGAAATGGCCGGAACATTATAGATAATTTGATGAATTCAGACTGAGTGTCTCTCCTCTGGGAGTGCTTTTGATAGGAACGTCACGATGGATTCTAGTCCTGTGTGATTCGATACGAAAGGTCATTTAGTGGGTTTCCTTATTTATTAACCCGTTCCCACATTTCTTCGTTCATTCAGACGGTGTTTCCATCCTCCAAGCCCGAACGATTGCTAGATTTGAAATCAACAGTGGATTTGCTGACTAGTATCACCTTCTTCCGGCTGAAGGTAAGCCCCTGTTGTTTGTTGTATATTCGTGGCCATTTATAGGTTTTTCGTGGTGGTTTGATGAATTGAAACAACGGGGGAAACGTTTTATCACAATTTCAGTCGGTCTGATTGAAACTGGCACGGTTTTTCCCGCCTTTTTCAACTTACAAGTCAACGGTTTGTAATACCTACCGGAGAAGGGTCACAAAACATTCTTCGTCACAACTGTTTATTTGTAGTTCAGGTCACCATAGTGATCCCAAGAAGCGGGATCGCTCGTGTTGAGTATATCAGGTTATCCTGATTCGATGGCATATTCTAGAAAAAATCTAAAAAAATCTACACACTGTTTTCCAAAGGATCTATTCGGTGATTCCGCCCGGACACCTGTAGAACTCAGTACCCCAGATAACGCTTGACAAGTGGTAACTGAGGCTGTTGCCAGTGAATTCGCTCGAGTTCAAGACACTATTGAACTTGACTACTTGAACGCGAACTCGGTCGATTAGATGAATGACCCTCCATGTTGTAAACAGTTGCCTGAGCAGTCCTTCCCTTGTTCCAGATTGAGTAGTCAAGTTGGTTCGAGCCAAATGAGGACTTCAACATCATCAAAACTAGATTTAAAAGTTCGATATTCAAGTCAAAAATATTATCACTGCTCCATGCTCACACACTGGGTGAAACTGGGCGTGAACGGTAGAACATGTTTGCGCCTAAATGAATTGTGTGGTTTGCCTTGGGCGACCACAAATTACTTGTTTTCCTTTGTCAATCGCCAACTATTAGTTACCATAATGTAATTGGTGGAACGTTTGAAATCGGTTTTGGCAAGTCACGGCTTACGTTCTTGTTACTGTAACGCCGATTAAAAGATGGGAAAGCCGAAGAGTGTATGGTAGACCCGTTCTCACAGTAATCAATATCCCCAGGGGTCACTTCGAGGCGTTGAGTGCGAAGACTCCAGGAAAGCTCTTGAAATTGCTCTTCTGTTAGTTGGGGTTTCCACAATTGAATGTTGTCGTTTAGAATGCGTGAAAACCAGGTTCAGTTTATCCACTGCAGCAGCGTGGATCGTGTTGTTTACTAGGGGAACTACATGATGCCTCGCTTATCAACCTAACGGAATCCAGAGGCACTCGTTGAATTGCGTGATAGCATAAATCAGATATTATCGATTGAATCCATTGTCCGCTCTACTTGGTATGCGAATGAGTGATTTGCCTAAGGTCAGTTACTCATCACGAAAACCTGGACTGAAGCAATGCGTCGAAGCACGTGTGGCCACTAAATCCCCCCTGTAAATGAAGTCAGCGAAGCGAGTTTATCGCACTGCTGATCAGCTGACCGAACGGTTAAGTGCTCAAACTGCTAGCTAGGAGGTTTCGGCTTCATGGAGTTTCGCGAGATGCGCACTGTTGATGATTTCCAATAAGAATGAAACAGCTGTACAGTGCTTCTCGGCTTTTCAGCATAGATAGGCTTCACTTACAGGCCGAAATCTCCACAAAAACCCAAATTTCCTCACACTGTTAATACCCCCTTCTTCTGAACGCACAGGACGTGGTTGAAGGATTCATTCTTCGCCATCTGAAGCACCACAGCGCAACTTATACACGTAGCCGACCAGTTATATGCAGCGCAAGAACACCATAGTGTCCCTCTGCGGAAAACTGGTTCAACGAGCAGGAGTCCGCGGACTCCATTACCGTTTCCGACATTCAGCCTTCTGGTTGCTCCAGGTTTACCTCGACTCATTGTTTGACACACCAATCGCAAAAGATGCACAACCAATAGGTAATCAGTTTTCAGGAACGATAAGGTTTGCTCTGGCCTGAATTTGACGTCTTCATTTTCTGCCATGAAATTAATACCAGTTCAAAGCAAGTTTCACGCTTGGACAAAAACAGCGTAACACGCCCACTTGAGACAATTTGTGTTGCCTTGGTCCAAGATTCGAAACTGCACCATTGAAGTGTGAGTGAATTCTCTTCATGGTAATCAACTACGCTAATCTTACTTCCTTCCTTGTCATCCAAATCACCTTGGTTTGCTTCATTGTTGTTCAACTGACAAACCAATCTATAATATCTGGTCAGCCTCCTGAAAATGGATCTGTGATTTGGAATTCACTCTGGTGGAATAAATGTCACCGGCGGTGTCAAGAGGGACAGGATAAGCGATTCTGAAAGTTCATATTCACACCACTCTCGTTTGAACGATCGTCCTCCTGTTCTGGCGTAAGTATTCCGGGGAGTCCACACCAAAGGGAAGCACTGGACTCGAGTTTCGCTCTTATCAGCGGTGCATATCCAATGACCAAGGCGAACGTGTTCACGCTTGAGCGATGTAATTGGTGTGCCCGATTGGTGTGAACACGTTTGCCCGTTAAGACGTGAAAATTCAGATGCGTCCAGCGTGCGTCCTTGGTGGAGTAGTGGTAACACGCTCGCCTCGCGCGTCAGATGTCCGGGGTTCAAATCCCGGCACGGCCACGGAATGTGCACTGCTGATGAGCTCTAATAAGAGCAAAACTCGAGTCTAGTGCTTTCCCCGTTTGGTGTGGATTCACCGGAATAATTACGCCAGGACAGGAGAACGACCGTTCAAACAAGAGTAGTGTGAATATGAATATCCCGCAAAAATCCCAACTGATTCTGAAAATCTGCAATGTTGTTTCGTTTGAAGGCGAAATTTCGTTAGGCTTCGTCCTAATTCTGATGCTCGGGTACAACTTGTGGGTAAGTAACGCGGGAGCTGTGATATACGCAGGTAAGCCAATCCCGCAAGGGGAGATTGTGGATATCTATGACCGAGTGAAACCTACTGGTCAAGAATAAATATATGCCTATACTAAAGGACACTAAAGTCGATATCTACTGAAAGTCTAAGAAGCGTCACGTCCTTGTCTTACGTCACCAATACCACAGGCTATGTGTTCCGGAGTTGCCAGGCTCCTCAAGTGCCGAATTCTCAAATGGAAGGGCCGCGGAATGTCTTACTTCCTGAGCAGATTACCCACAGTCGTAGCGGATAAGACAAAATACCTTCTTGTGTCAAGCCCTTCTTCATTAAATCCTACATGCAACAAGGCTAACTCTCGAGTAATTGAAACTTTTCACCTTCAGGTTCAAGAGCTGACCTCTCCTCCTCGAACTGGCCAAATCCTCCGTGAATGCATCGCGGCCTGCATTCATGCCACCTATCAGTGTCTGTGTGAAAATGTTCATGAACTGTATGGTAAAAGCCTTCAAGTGAGTTCGACTCCCCTGGTTACACTCGTGTTTTTTTATGGAGATACATTAGTTAGCCGATATTTCTGAAAACTGCATAGTCCGGTTTGACTGAATGTTCTGTCTACAAACATACACGTCAAAATGATCCTTCGAAGAGAGGCCACCTTGTGCTCAAGGGTCACTTGAATGTCTCTTGTGTTCTTCTGGTGAATTTGCCTCCTAACGTTAATGGGGCTGAGTATTTCGAATATTTAACTGGTACTGCCTTAAGGAGAACTTCTTGGCCAGTGGATGAGCTGTTTGGCTTCCGCTCGGAAATATGAGCGCTTTTCCAACGTCCACAGCCGTCCTGGAACTAGGTAGTTCCGAGCCACAGTTTCGTACGTTGCAACACAAAAATTGCTCTTCTCGAAAAACAGCATTCTTCCTAGCTGGGAAATGGGAACAATTTAGTAAGCAGTGAAATGTGCTGGGAAGGGGGAAGCTGGACACCACTTTTTTACGACAGCTCAACTAGATTGAAATTGTTCGACTTACGATCATGTGTACGCTGGCTCAAGCCCTGTACACCGAATAACCCGAGATTGGAATGTATGCCTTGAAATATGTGGTTGTTTCCAGTACATCGTGATCGCTGGTCGGGCTCATGGTCCTTCACTTTAAGTGTGATAACTCCTCGGGTGGTTCTTTTATATTGAGGGGATCACAGTAACAGTGGATCTTCGATGGGGCCTGTTTTCGAGGGTTTCTTTCGATAAAACCTGGCTGCTGACCGTAATGGCTAAGTTACTTTAAGTCTTTTCCAGTTTGTCTTGACACACTTCATTTCAGTGTCACATTCTTAAGGGTAACAAGGCCAGCGTTGACACCAGTAGTTGGAGAGCCTATGACAAGATGGATTCGCTAAATTACCAGAAATATGGACCAGTCACCTTGGCTGATTCATTCAGATCAACTATTCAGTGAGTGTTTCACTACCAGAGACCACTCGAGGTTTTCAGACGTTGGAAACGTAAACCAGAAACACACTTGGGTTTCTGGGACGCTTTGGGACGCTCAGTCTATTGATCACCTGTACAATAAGAAGATTGTATTATGCGGAGAACGGTGGACCTTCTTCTGAGTGAGAAAGTGACAACTAACTGAGCTGAACAGGGTACTCAGTCGGGAGAAGTTTTTCAGTTACCCTTTTATCCGTGATGTTTAGAACAGAGTTTGTGTTCAACGCATCAGCGACCGATATAAGATGGCGCTATATCATGTCAAGTGCAAGGTATTCACACTGTTGTTCAGCTGCTCGTGGCCAAACGGTTAAGTGTTCAAACTAACAACCAGGAGGTAACGGGTTCGAACTCCCTGCGTTTTAAGGTGATGTACGTTGGTGATAATTCCCAACAGTGAAGGAACGATTGTACAACATCAACTGACTTTACTCACAGGACAAAATCTTTTTTTGGAAGTTTTGTACAGCCAGTGAGTAATTCGTTTCAGCAGACCTCACTTGGATGCTTTGGCTTGTTTGAGAACCTCATCCCCCGTGGAACCTTGGTAATCTGCTCAACAAGTTCTAGTACAGAAACATTACTACCTAACGGAAGTGAATAGCTTTGAAAATTTCCAGTTCACTGAACAGAATAGAATCTTTTTTGTACTGAATTTTGTACCAGCCTCTCTACGTGGTGAGGGCTGCATGCCATTGTGGCATTCCAAGCTCTCCTGAATTGTGCCATTTACTGTCTACGCAACTAAATGAAGGTGGCGCACTCCTGTGGATGGTCAAAACATTACTCATCCTATGAGTTCTTCCGTTGGAGGCACCCCAACTCCCCGTCTGTCTCACATAACTTTGGAATCAAGAAATGTTATCCTCTCCTTTGAGTTCCTCTTCCATCCTTTTGAGGGCTGGGACCGTATTCAGTTGTTTTTCCTCAATCATATGGGACGTTTCGCTCATCGAAATTGACACGCATAGGCTCTGGAACTCAGCTAGAACTCAGCTGTGGAAAATAGCGGTGGGTAGCCATCGAACCAGTAGGTAAATCACAGCATCACCACAAGATGCTAGCTGCTGAAACGGATACTTGATATCTAAACGACCCTGCAATCTATACCTAGCAGAGTTTTGTTATCCGCCTGGTCGATCAGTTTGTGAGACCAGGTGTTGACGCTGTTCACCCTGCACCTCCTGATCTCCCATCGATTTTTTTACAAAATGGTTTTGCGAACCCGTAGGGTAGCCGAGTGAACAGAAAAACAGTTGAATTCTTCGACTGGTGCATTGAACACCCCAACTACGAGCTGTGGAGAGCTAAAGTTTTTATATGATACGAGCATAACACCCGTCCATTGTTCCGTAGGGCACTAACTCCACCGAGCAGACCACAACTGATGTTGTTGACGCGGTAAACGGTGGTATCGGCACGGACAGTGACGCGACAGAGGATACAACTCGCTCATTGACCTACTGGCATCGATTAATCACATTGATTGTATCAGTGCTGGAGGATGATCGGAAACACTACGCTCCCGTACTCAATCAGTAAGTCTGTGCTAGTTGCCTGTTTTCCACAGACTTTTCCTATTTTTTTCGTCACATGGATTGTTGCACTCATGCTTGGTGCTGATTGGATCTTTATGCCAATCAGTGCGTTTGTCGAAGGGCCGCAAACTATAGCTTTCCAGTGATCATATTTCCAAGTGACTTGACAGTTTGTGACAACAGGGAAGGTTTTTAAGCAGTCATCACGATCTACATCGAAATCGAAGCCACAGCGGGGTTTCAGACGGATAACAAAAACGCATGCTAGATTACTGTCCATACACCATCCAAATATCAGGTGTATCGACTAACTTCCCGGCCAAATCGACAGCACAGTCAGTAATGCAATGATGCTATGCGATCGATTAAAGTGGCAAACAATCCGAGCAACATATTCAGTATAACTGGGTTTGGCTTTTGTAACTATCAGTAGGTAGACCCATTCCAGGAAACCTAATTATCCCTTTTTGTTACCCGAACGACAATTCAGACATGGATGGTCAGCGTGCTCGTATAAGTCAGTTGGAGTTGAAACTCGATAACCCAGCTGAGAAGGCTGGCTGAGCGTCTTTGTAGAGCGCTCTTAAACACACACCCGAGGCCTTCAGATATGTGTAGCATTGTCTCACTGGTCACCAGAATCCGTGATCTGACCTTTCTGTGTACCATTCTGTGTCATTCAGCTCTAACACTGAATGATGCCCGGTAGAACACGAATGAGTTGGTACAGAGCTCTTACACCCTTTTTTCCCTTCTGGTAACATGTCTGGATGTGTTCGGACATCCGCTCAGATAGTTAATTGGTGATCCGACCAAGTCTGGTCTGACCTGGGGCGACTAGCGGGGAAGGCAACTCGAAGTCTGAACACGTGTAAGTTCCTTTCAAGAGAACTTAAGAGCACCCAACCTGAATTTTACTGACTGGGGATAAGCAAATGTACACAGATGTCTCAGAAAACTAGCCTCGCTCTGTCACACAAGAAATGTATCAGATTACAATTAACTCTAAGTGGGACGACGCTGTTGAAACGCGTGTTTTGCCGGTCATCGAATAGGGTCCTTTGGAGTCCAGATACCCATCACATCTTGAAAGAGAATTAAAATTTCCTACTGGAGGTAGGAAAAAATGACGAATTTCAAATTTGTTGGCCCAAAAAGTTGAATTTGGTAATTTGGCCTTTTACGACGGTTTACCGATATTGATTGGAACATACAGAGCCACTAGTCACCCCATTCGCCCGCGGATGGAAGTCTGGTAGAGGGAACTAAAAGTGTACTGGTCGTTAGTTTTTTTGCTGAACTGGTGAGTTCGGTTACCAACGTTTCACTGGGACACAGTGACGATTCATCCAGAGGTAACATCTGGCTGTCTAAAATGCTACCATTTTTCAATTTATTCTCAAAAAACCCTGTCTAAGTTACAAGATATCAACAGTAGTTGATTAAAAAACAGCGGACACAAAATGGCAACTAATATGTGAAGGACTGAATGAAATTGGTTCTTGACGGTTTCGGGGTTAGCGAGGTCACGAGTCCAAAGTGGAATAATAATGTTTTTCTACCGGAAGGCAAGTGTGTGTAAGTGTTTGAAGAGATTCGTAGTACAGCCGCAAAACCTTACCGATGAGAGATTTCAATGACAAGGTTGAGAAGCGCCACTGTGCTGACGTGAGTGGAACTGCGAACAGGCACAACAGAACATACTTATGGCACGGCCGAGCCTCGTTTGAGCAGAAAAAAGTCTTTCCCAAAGGGACCAGTGAAAACGGCAGGGGAGAAATGCAGAATGACACACACGAGTACGCAGCCTTACGTACAGAAATGTGAGGAAAACAAAATTGACGTAGCTGTCTCGGGGGGAACCGAAGTTGTTCCAACCCGATCAACTCAAGTCAAGCTGAAGACAAAACTTTCTCCCGGGTATTTGAGTCAACATGTACAGCTTCAACATTGAGTAGGCTTTCCGCAACGTCCTTCATACGAGGATCAACAACAAAATAGATTTGAAAACGTCAGATTTGTGTTTTTAAATGCGCAACGTTATAGGCTTCGACAGCCCGATTTCGCCCTTCTTGGGGCTCATGAGGTAGGTGAAACCAGTCAGGGGCTGTCGAACGGTTTTCAGCAACCTTGCAAGTAGTTTCTTTCATGAAAAGATGCTGCGATATCTCAAATATCGTACCAACTGAAACATGAGGCGGCCTTTGTGCAACACATTCAGTTGATGAATATCATAAACGAGAGATTTAGTTGAGTCTCTTATGGAAACCAAATTAATTTGCAAATGAGTGTATTTGTTGAAAGGTTATCAGTATATTTTCAAAAAAAAAAACTGACTAAATTGATGGCCCGATAATCACCTGTGGAATGAGCAAACAGAAATGGAGATGAGGTCAATTCTAGTGGGAAGAGGCAGGAGGTGCTGTGGGGCAACCTTTGTGTGAGATCCGGGCAGCTAACGATCTCACAGGACGATTCCGGCTATCAGATTATACGCACTTGGTATCCAGTAGACAATAGAAACAGACGGACGAGGGCAACAGATCATGTATTGAGAACTGACAGGAACTGGTTTTCTATAGACAAACGGGTAAGTAGGCATCGTGAAATTAATCAGTCAATAATGGCGCAATCAGCAGAAGCCAGTCAGTGAGGCAGCAGGGATTTCTGGAGGCAAAGCAAGTAAGCACCAAACGATGTACAAACGTACAGATACGGGCAGGCTGTCGGTGTGGGTTGGCCGTACAGAGAGATAACGGCGCAGAAAACAATCAATGCGTTTGGGACTGTCTTTGGTTGACGGCGCGATACGGCAGCTCGTGTCACGTGACAAATCAAATTGCGCGGTCAGGCCCATCTAAAACAAATCTCATCAAAGGCTATCTGGCAGATGAGGTATATGGGTGCGGAGTTGGTGTAGTGGGCAAACACGCTTACCCTCCATCCGAGTAGCTCTGAGCTCGATCCCCGGTTGGTCGTCTTTCTGTCGAAAATAGGTAGGACTGAGACGAACGTGCAAGCAATGAGGACGGGCAACAAAATACTGACATCAGTTACTGAAGAATAAGCAGACCTTAAGTAGGGGAGAAACAGGGGGAAAACGAGCAGCAAGGAGACAAAACGGCGTTATAATAAACGGGCGTAAGTCACGTTACTCGTGAGTAGTCAGAACACAAAGAAAATGACCGCTGGAACCGAGAGATAATCAGCCAGTCAACCATGCGTGGGAGAAAGGCATCCATCTGGGTAAAACCTATACAGATGTCTGTAAACGGTGAGAAACGCCGAACTGGGGAAGGTGGGCGAGAGAATTCATATCTAAAAACATAGTTATGCTTGTTGCCCACAGGGGTGGCTGTAAAGTGGACAAGAAAAGCGAAAACATCAACCGTTCAGCGATTTGTTTTATTGGAAACTCGAGGAGAGCCAGAAAAACAAGTGACAGCTTTGCTCGGATTTCTAAAAAGGTCAGAAAATAAGCACTGCGATGTCTGATCGCTTTGTATATGAGCCAACGTTCCTTCAAAGCCCATGAATGGAGAAACTGGGGAGAAGACGCATAAGCGGTGTCCAGTACAACAGCACCTAACTCGTCGGCAGAGCAACTGAGGGATCGATGAAATTGTCTATTGACAAGATTTGAGTATTTGTTGGAAACGCTCACAAGAGGGTACTACCACTGCCGAGGAAATTTGAGAACCAGATAAAAACTCTGCGTTTAAGAAATTTAAATCTGAGTAGTGAGCATTTGCGCCAAGTTTCTCCCACAAATGCAATTAATACAGCCAACCCAATCTCTTGGCGGGTCATTAGTTCGGACAATTTTTTTTCACCTTTTTCTCGTTCATTCACAAATGTACATCTCCCTCATTTGTACGCATGTTTCTTCTGTCCTCGGAGTGTTACGGGCTTACAGAAGCTGTGAAAGAACGATAACCGGAGGGGAAATAGACGACTGGTAGAGCACAAACAGTCGAGCGGTCAGATGTTCTGAGGGCAGCACAAGGCTTGTACCTATGCAAATCAGGTTTGATCTCCTTTTCTGGCTGGCTGCTGAACCGGATCCAGAAAAAAGGAGAAGCATGAAATGGTTTTCCTGATAAAAGACTCAAGCGGACGGTGAGGGAACAAAAATGAGCGTTTCTTGTTCTTCAACGCACGATGGAGCCGAAAACAGCTGTTGAAAGGAAGACCTATCAGTTTGGTAACCAAACTGTTGTCCAGTCATGATTGTTGAGCAAGCACGCTGAAGAAGCTTACTTTGTAGAACCAGACGTAGTAAATATCGAACTGGCGCTGATAGCGGGTGGTGCGGGTCGATGAAATCAAAAAACCTCCTTAGGCTGTGTTGAACTGTGCTATCAGACGGCGAGTTGGACTTATCCAGTAGTAGTAGCACTCCGACCTTGCGCATACAAGCTACAAAGGTTCAGAGTATGTTAACCTGGAAACAGGCTTTGCGTACCCTGATTATACTGTGTGTTCTTCACATCCTCTACAGAATGCGCCAGTCATTTTGGAGATTTGGTGGTACCAAACAGAATCGCTTCCAGTTCATGGCCATAGCCATCAGTAGCTGTTGTCGTAGGTTTTCTAAAGTGACCGGAACTTGGACTCACACGTAAGGCAGTTGTAATCCAAAGACTGTCGGAAAAAGCCTTATTCGCTCACAGAAATATGCATGCATTCGAGTGCCTCGACTCCTCAGCCAGCTCGCAAATACTTGCTGAATCCAGAATTTTTCAGTAATATGTTGCTGTGTGAAAAATGCATACAAGCTCTAGCAAAGATGACCACAATGCGATGAACTAGGTTAAACGCTGATTTGTTCTTTAAAGAGCTGTGCTCGCAGCACGGAAACATTAGAAATTAGAGTAATATCTTTGGGATCTCGAACCCTCGAGGAACGTTGCCCGTGCTCATTGGAAAGTCCGAAATAGTTCACATTAGGCGATAGTTATTTTTCAGCTATGAGTTCAGCTTTGTTTGAATATAGAAACTTCCCTTTAAGAGGCTTGCGATCTAACCACTACGGTCTCCCTCGGCGGCAGGCCGCATTTCTGCACCAGGGGGATACCAGCACAGAGGGGGAAGGCACATTGTAACTGTGGTTTGGGGTCTTTCTGCAAACCAGGGCGTGGTTGGTGAGAAAGGCCTGGTGTGAACTCGTTAGGAGGGCTGAAATTCTCAATGGAATACTTTTTTTGCCCCACGTGACCAAGTAGGGCAGACTGAGGAGTTGAATTGTGACAGTTCGGCTTCTTTGCTTTCAGTAATCCAACCAAAATCTCATCCTTAAAATGAAGTTATGGTATGCAGAAAAGCCAAGGAGCACGGTTTAGCTCTCTTATCCCCTCAGGAATGTGCATCTCCCTGAGTAGTCACTCAACACTGGATTTCGTGTGCGTGAGTAAAGCATGAGTGGTGACGCATCCTGTCCAGTACTGTTGGCCAGCTGCTCTCCACTGAATGTCATCGTGTTTAACCGCTAACCTGAAGAAGGTGGGTTCAAATCTCTTCAGAGCTTTGTAAGATTCGCAGTGTTGCGAGGTTCCACCAACGACAAAGGTGACATACAGTGCTTCTTGGATTTCTGCACAGACTGACTCTGCTTTCAGGATAAAATCTGGATTCAAATGTGTCCGCACACGACATAAGATTGATGAGAGCCCGGAGACTACGCCTACTTCATAAGCCCCCGAAAAGGGAAAAACCGGTGGTGAGATGTCGGAGAGATTTCAGCGACCTTGTGAGTAGTATATCCCGTCAGCAAAATCTTTATTCACTTTAAGAGATACTCGCTACCTGTGACCTATCATCAGTGTCTTAAAACTAGCACTCTACCTGCGACTAAAGACAAACCACGCAGTCCGAACTTCAGCAATACAGGCTTAAAGTACTCGCTCTTGAATTACACTGCCGAATGTATTTTCTACTGCAAGCCTATTCAACGGGCGCAGCGAATGCATCCAACTGGTGTAGTAACGGCCAAGTCAATGCAAATCAATGTTGGCGGGCAAAACAACCACAACTACTGAGCTCAAAATAGATCAGTGGTCAAGGCCGGGAGGTCCATGGTTCTAACCCAACTTGAGCATCTCGAATGTTCCTGTCCAGGTTTCGGCAATCCATGAGCAACTCAGCTCCCGTGCTTCCTTCGGATGGCACCAAAAGGGTGCTATAACTGAATCCTTATTTTTTAAAGTAATATCATTAGAAATACCGCATCAATTTGCAGTGGCTGTGACGATAATCCAATACAAGTGAATCAGCTGGTCCTAACGTTTTCCTTTGCTTGTATCCCACCCGAAAACCCAAGCCAGCAGGCTTCGAACACTTAGCTGTATTGTGAAAACAACAGGATACAGAAGTGTGTAGATAACCATAGTTTCTATCCTTTATACAACATTCCCCTACTGTTCACTTATATTTTGGTTTACCGGAACGATTTCCAACAAACCCTCGCGGCAGACTGTAGTGGATAGCTTACTATCATCAGCCATGCTTTTGCCGAAAGGCGACACCACTTTTGATACTGAGGTACTGCTGCTCTCAGGCGTTAAAAGCATGTTTCATCTTCACTATCGGGGGGAGGTAAATGCTAGCTAGTAACACCTTTCCGGTTTGGGACAGAAAACATTTAGCCATACCCACTTTCATTTGTTAAAATTCATAGTGATGAAAGCATTTTTGCCATTGGTACGCTGCGACAAGCCAACATTAGAATGACTGCTGAGCAGCAGAGCACAAGACTGTCACTGTTACTGCATCCACCGGATGATGACGTACATATGTCAAGGACTGTTTTGAACGAGGTCAGGTGATTGAGGTGGAGAACTAACTAAAAATTTTCCTGTCTCATTAAATCCTCTCACTTGACATGATATCAACGACTGACTACATAGAATTCCATCAGCTTACATCAACCGAGTTTTTTCCATTAAGTTTACGGAGTGGTTTACGGAGAAACGAAGGATTAACGAGGGAATCTTCGATACTGGTTAATGTCCAATTTAGAACCATTTCACTTCGTGTGGCACAGGTCGCCTTCTACCCACTTCCCGTTGGGCAACTGTCACGTGATATCATATACCATACTTATCGGTATCGATAAGTCCCTCTTCAATAGTTTGGGACCAGGTTTACTCAAGGCTTCACAATTTACAAAACGCTCACACCATTGGAAGAGTTCTTCTGTGTTTTTTTGGCTCAAATGTTGTTATCTCGCATTCCGTCCCTTAGAAGCACCCTAGTAACGAATCTATTTATACACGTCTATTCCCCGACTGCCCCGTTCGCCTTATATTACTGTCAAAGACAGACCCTGTTTGATTAAACCTACTTCACCGATGTGATTCTTCGTACCCGTTTTGGCTTGTTGTCTGTATCGATTCCCGGAAAGCCGCATGCAGGCTCAGTATTCCTGCCTCATCCCCACCCCCACCCCCGATCCGCCTTTTGATCACTTTATTTTGTTCACCTGGCCTTCAGCCTACGTCGATAGTTTTGTTGTCCAGATTCTAAACTTGCATACACTGGAAGTCTAATTAGTGAATGTTCCGCCTCCTCAGATTAAATTAAATCATGCTCTGATTTATTTTACACTGATGTTCGGCTAATAGATCATCAGACAGCCACTGACTAATCGGGCGTGTATGGTCGTGGGCGGTGGCGTAAAAATACACCCATCCATTTGCGTAAACTTTTTTCTTACCCACGATATGTGCTCTCGATGAGACGGATGACGATGACCTGATACACAGAGAGAAATTTTCTCAGAGTCATTTACTGAGCGCCAACCTAGCAGGCCGAGAACAACCACATAGAGGGCGAACCCTTTTGGCACTGCGTTATCAAAAAGCCTACATGTCGCTGGAATAAAAGTTACCCAAGTTGATTGGAAAGACACTTTTTAAGTCTTTTCAGAGTCAACCTCCTTAACCCTCCGACTGACTTCTATCAAGCCCTTGTGGGATGCGTGGACCTGAGGTTGAGCTGTGGGCACAACAACAGTACATATTGGTAAAGCGATAGTCTGGCCCTAATTCAGAGAACGGAATCACCCAACCGGTGAACTACCAGTTCAGTGCAGTTCATTCTGACCGAAGTCTCAACCCTAAGTCGCCGTTTCCTAACCGATTTTCTCCCACAGTGTGTCCATTTTGAAAGCGATTGTGATATCCACTGATGCAACGTCATCTCACCTTAGATAGCTAAATGTGACTAACCGGTTAATTCATTCACCTGACACATGGAAAGTAAACTATGAGCCAATTGACTTGTCTTGGACCATGTTCAGATGCATTATCGTAGTAGGGTCTTGGACGCACGTTTCAGACACACAGTGCTTATCAAGTTTCACGGAGGAAAGGATGGTGCTGATCTATCTGTCATGGAGCGCGGACATTGAATACAGCTACGCTGAGCAGATAGCCTAGCGTTAGTAACGCATGTTCACTTTTTCTGGGAGTGGACGCTGAATTGATAAGGCCACAAACAGATAGAGTTGTATTGGCATGGTAACTTAGGTACATTAGCCGTTGCTTCAACACTGCGTGGGTAAATGTTAATTCCTGAAGTTGGCGGGCGGGGGGGGGGAGACGTGGGGTTCGTTGAGACAGCCCGCCTTGCGCTCCTGACCCAGACGTCTGGTTTGTGAGGCAACAGGAGAGATTCGTGAAACCATCTTATCCTTGCATAGGATTTAGCCGTACTACGGGAGTGCCTCTTGTGTGTTAGAGCACGTTGTACACACTGATGTTGACGATAAATTTACTGTTACTTACACGTTAAATACTGCTGGTGAACAGTAGTCCACCCCGAATAGCCGTTGACCTTGAGTGGTGCAACAAGATAACCCGTGCTCAGTAGACGGATTTCATCGGTTTTTATAAATCCGTCGTGCTACCTGATTCAATGTGACAGATGATTTAGGAGTTCCGGGCCGATATCGGCTCGAAGAATGTTAAAGTCATTGAGCGCCATTTAGTGTATAATGTGGAATTTTTTATTATGAAGTCAAAACACAGCGTAGTTGAATAGGTTGGTGTAATCCGACGTTTCGGTTGCCGTGGGCGACCTTTCTCATGGATTTTTACCATCAATTGAATACGAGTCAAATGCAGCGACATCTGGGTCCACTACCGTGTCTTCTGATTGGTGCATCCCTGTGTAGTAACGGTATTTTTTCAGCTTAGTTCTCGGTCTGAGCCTCCCAAACTAGCGTTCACATCAAAACAACCACCGATGGTGCGCGTGATATATTAACGCGCAAAAAGAAGTCAAGAACACTTATACAGCGCTTCATATATATAGTGTAAGCGGCGACAACTTTGTGGAAATTCTCAAGCCTTCTGGATGCGACATTGGCAACCGGCATTCGGCCAATACTGGGTCATGATTAGCTGTTGGGTCCAGACTTTCGACCAATCAGATCTCGGCTTAATGCGGGACCGACAAGCGTCCCGAATTTCCGGCCAATCTTGCGTGGGATATGATTCTCGGCCGTAACAGCACCTGATTGTGAGTGGTAAAGCGGGATCCGTGTGGAATCCCACCAAATAGCCTGTGATCAGTTGGCACTCAGATTGGGGTAGCGTGCGTGGGTGTGTGTACTCTGATTAGGATGTGCTTCCGTTTGCTATTGTGCCGGCTGTGACGCTTCATTTTTGAGATTATTTGAATGACGTTTCTTGTTAGCCGTTATTTTTGTTCACGCTTTTACACATGTTTATTTAGCATGAACATGGGAAGTTCCGATTTTTAATCGCGTTGCTTTCTCCCACGAAACTTACAGTAAACTTGTCAAATTCCGTTCACAGATTCCCGCATGAGATTAATCTTGGAGACATGTCCGCCGAAATGATGTGGGACTATCTCTCAGCAGACCTATCTGCCGACCTGATACAGCATTCTATCACAGCAAAGACCTTGATGGAGTCGGGCGAACTGGTCAATTCACCTCCACCGCAAACTCAGTCTCGTCTTGGTCGGTTTAGGAAGGCTGAGACCAAATCGAGTCCAGGAAAAAAACATCGAATCAAGTCATCGGACTACATGAATCTGTGTTTCCGAGTCAAGTGGTTCTACAATTCTTATGTTGCCAACTTACCTCACTGTAAAACCAAGATACCAGAATATCCCAAGTAAGTGACCTTTTCGCCTGCAAACTATTCCTCAGTCTTGTCCATTCTTACACCATAGATCGATGCGACTGGTCACACTTTAGGTGAGACGTGGTGGACTGTGAAAACCCGTTCCTTGTTGCTCTTAAAGTCTGGTCTAAAGTCTCACGGAGGCACGTTGAGATCAAGTCATTGGAAGTCAATACTCGAGTGAAGCACTTTTGAGCGTCAGTGCCATACTTAACTTACTAAGACAGTATATTCTTAAGGCTGGTTAAACTACCCAGATGTATATTGAATTCGACACTGTCCCGATCAATACAAACATGGGGATGATCATTAATGGGTGTTTTTCGTCTGTTTTGATAGCTGTATCAGTCGGATTTGGTTACATTTTCCTCCACTGGCCGACATATTGATTGCGGGCGTCGGCAAATTGTCACCCTGACAGGCTTATCCGTCACATTCGGCTAATTCTGTTTTTTTCAAACAGTGTTTTCTAGGGTAATGCTGAAGGGAGACGGGTGGGGTTAGCGGTGTTCAGTTTTGCTATGAATAATACATGGCTTTCGGTGGCTTTCTTATCCCCTTTTAGAATTGTTCACTGTGTTTGGCAACTTACCGTAGTCTGCCCAATAGGGGACTTTCCAGAGGGGAGGGGGTGCTTCCTTGGAGAGACGCACTCTGTCGGTCACAATTTAGTGCGTTTGCTTTTTAGGATATGCCACTCCTCAGTAAAAAGTCCTTTCCCGACTGGTATCATACCTCGGCTGCTTTGGTTAGCTGTTGCACCTGAACTGTGCTGTCAGAAGAAACGGTCTTTCTGTCTATCAAATGCAACCGACTCTTTTCCTCTGTCCTTATTGCAGATGGTTTGAAAGCCTAGTGATGCTGTGGCTAACGGAGAACGATGACGTGTCGGCCAACTACTTGCGCAACGCATACGAACGTGACAAACAGGATGGATTTCAATGTTCCAGCGAACATGTTCTCTATTCCAACTCGGTCGTGGACGTGTTCACCCAATTGAATCAGTGCTTTGATGTGATTCGCAAACTGGAATGTCCAGACACCGAAGTGGAGGGACACTTTTTGCACCGGTTTTCTTTGGTAAGTCTGTGAGACTGGGAGAATTTATCGTGGTCTGGTTGAACTCGCATCCGGGCCTGTTAGAACAGCTCCACTGAGCTCGAGATGGCTCAGTACTTAACGCTGACTTGGAGGACCCAGTTTGCGGCTTCGAATAGTTCTGTCTGGGGTTCGATAGCACATCACATCCGGTCAGTGAAAAGGTATGTCTGCTGATTCGCTAATCTGCTGTATCTGATTGCTGACCCGCTCCAGTGCCTAATGCCGGAAAAAAGACTCACAGAAGGGAACACAACAGCTATATTCCGAACAAGCGAGTGCGGGAGCGTGAGTACGTGCGAGTGCGAGAATACAACTGTCTCAAGCTAGTTATTGGTGGGACACTGTCTAACTTGGTCCAATGCTGACGCACGCGGTCTGGCCTTGGTACAGGCTGCGACTCGCTGCATACTGCGGGGGCGTTGTCTGACCTTGAGCAACGCTGACTCGCGCTGTCTGGGTTTGATAGAAGGCTGTGAGGCGCTGTATATTGAGGGGGCGTTGTCTGTCTGGTCAACATCTACAGAGCTGAGGGTCTCAGTAGATTTCGGGCATTCAGTAGTTGCTTTCAGGAATCTGACCTTCCTGATACCTCCCCCTTTTGGCCGTCCAACGTAAGATTGTCGACATGGATCAAGTTGTAAAGGTTCCACCCTTTTTCTAATGCGACCGGTACGGCGTCTGGGTTGCAGCAATGGATCTGTCTTTGGCGGTCCATGCGAGGCAGTGGCTACGGGTGCTGCTCTTGGGAAATCAAAGGTTTCAAGCAGCAGGTTGACATCTTGTAAACGTTCTTCTGCCTTTGAGGTCGGGCACTCAGTCGGCCGTAATTGATTGACATGTCGTTTCCATATCAATGATCCTACCTGGACGTTGTAAATCACCTGACCGATTCTTTTGAGGACGACTCCAACAGTCCATCTTCGGTGCCCGGGGCGATAGTCCCTGACAAGCACACGGTTGCCAGGCCGGAATGTTGGCTTTCCTCTTGTCGGTGTTGATGAACATAAGTTTTCGATCGGCATTGTTGAAAGATGCAAGCGATCTATCCAGTCTATGCCCAGGAGATTAAGCTCACAAGCAGCAAGATAGACAATACCACAATCACGGTGGCCTGCTATCTCCATCTCACAATCAAATTCACCAAGTAGTTGAAGCTTACCACCTGAAGCATTTCTGGCAGTGTTCATTGTCGGTCTGAGTTCCGGTGATCCGATCTTTCTCCAGGTGCGTCGGGAAACAATCGTAATATCAGAAGCCGTGTCGAGCTGCAATCGAATTGTGCTTCCGTTTGCTCTGATTGTAACGTACTTGCGATGAGCATCGATCTGGTTATCAAATGTTGCAAGTATTGCGTTAAAACGGGGTTCTGATTGACTCCGTTTGCTTCGTGACCTCCGGGTTTGACTGCGTCTTTGGCTAGCTTTCCGCGTCCGGCACTGGCTTTCCTTGTGCCCACGTCGGTTGCACACTGAACATTTGTGCTTTTTATACGGACACAACCGCACAAAATGCCATTCGCCGCATTGCCAGCATGCTGAAGGGGGCTTTGCTCCGTTCGAATTTGTCACCACGGTAGGTTGCCTCGATGTCGTCTTGGCAATGTTGAAAGCAGGGTTGGATAAGGGCCTCTCCAACATGGCCGTGTCGTGTTTAAGATTTAAAAGGCGCTGGCACTCATGGGTAATGGACTGCAGCGTTATCTCGGGAGTTTGTTCAATCTTGTTCAACAGTCTCGTCCTGATATCACTGTCTGAATGCGACTGAAGACCACAAATGAAAATAAGACACTTGAACTGGTCTTCTGTCATGGTAGATAACTTGAATTGTTCGCATTCAAGGTTGACTCTACCGGCATAAGTGATGTAGTCCTCAGATTCTTTTTTCGCCAGTTTCATACATTGGTAGCGAATATTAAACAAAGACGAACGCTCACCGAAAATCATTGAAAGTTGCTGCACGGTTTTGTCAAAACTGAGATCTCGCGTGTTCTTCGGCAGAATAAAGTTGGAATACCGCGTGTGTTCCGTTGTGCCAAGCTTTCTGAGCAATAAACGTACTCTCCAGGCATCATCTTTGTGCTTCAGTTCGACTTGGAAAACATCTTCGTAACGTCTGAACCACGAATCGAAGGTTAGGCCGGCATCAGGGTCATAATGGAACTCCGTAATGCTGTTGGCGATCGAGTCGACTGAATTTGTATCTGGAGCGGAATTTGGTGGTTGAATTTTAAGTTGCTGCGTCAATGTTTCCACCAAACGTAATTGCGCCGCTTCAAACTGTTTTTGTTGTTGCAGCAGAATTTCTTTCAACGCTTCAGCAGTTATTGTCATGATCCAGTGGGTTCGGGCGTCGCCAATCTGTTATGTCTGCTGATTCGCTAATCTGCTGTATCTGATTGCTGACCCGCTCCAGTGCCTAATGCCGGGAAAAAAGACTCACAGAAGGGAACACAACAGCTATATTCCGAACAAGCGAGCGCGAGAGTGTGAGTACGTGCGAGTGCGAGAATACAACTCAAGCTAGTCATTGGTGGGACACTGTCTAACTTGGTCCAATGCTGACGCACGCGGTCTGGTCTTGGTATAGGCTGCGACTCGCTGCATACTGCGGGGGCGTTGTCTGACCTTGAGCAACGCTGACTCGCGCTGTCTGGGTTTGATAGAAAGCTGTGAGGCGCTGTATATTGAGGGGGCGTTGTCTGTCTGGTCAACATCTACAGAGCTGAGGGTCTCAGTAGATTTCGGGCATTCAGTAGTTGCTTTCAGGAATCTGACCTTCCTGATAAGAGGTGAACTTCCTTCCGAGAATACTGTATTGGGAACCTCTTATTCTACCTAGTTTATTGTGAGCACAAGCCAATTCCCTAGAGGCAGTTGCACTTGTCGTTGGTGCGTCGTAAGGGTGTTTTTACGACGCGCGCAAACTTTTGTGACATCGACAGTGAAAGAAACATTAAAGTAGACAGGTTGGAAGGCATTCTGCGTTCTGATTGGATGACACGTAATCCAACTGTGACCTTGAAAGCGACTTTCGGCAGTGTACGTGCACGTGGTGCTAGCCGGGGTTCAGCATCGGAGGGTTATCGAATTGCCATGGGTGTTACGCAAATAAGTACTGAATTCACAAGCCACCATGACACTAGTCGAGTCCTGACAACGCGTCTAAAATCGATGTAGTATTTAACAAGCTTGTGTCATTTTTGTAATTTGAAGGACTGTGGGAAACGTTGCGGCTAAAAAAAACAATCACACGCGCGTTTTGGGTCCGAGATGGACAAAACACTGGCTTCAGAAGCACACTACTCATATGGCTGCGGAAAGCTCTTCGAGAGTTCACAACTAGTTTCGCAATTTTTGGAGTGCATCAAGTAGGCACAGTCCTAGAGTTCTAACTGAATCCAGATTGTTGCCCGCGGTTCGTGAGATACACTCATTTGCACAGCCATTTTAGTTTTAACAATAGACTCAATTGAATCCCAGCTGGGTCCTCCGTTTATGATATCCCTCAGCTGAGTGAGCCACACTAAGGCCACCTCAAATTTCAGCTGGTACGCTATTCGAGATATCGCAGTATAGCTTCCGAAGGTGACATTCTGGTCATTTCACACAACCGTGGTGCCTGAAAAACACGCCAAATAATTGTACACTTAAAACATTATAAACGAGGGATTTAGCTGGGTTTCAGATGAGTCTCCCGTCAAAACCAAATTGGTATGCAAATGAGTGTATTTCACTAACGCCAAATACTTCTCTGGTTTCCTTCCTCGAAACTGTGGAAAAGCCACTGTTTTATCCTTACTGGGAATCAACAGCAATGCGTGTCTCACGAAACCCCAGGGAGTTTCGAACCCGCCACCTCTCGGTTATTGGTTTAAACACAACCAGCTTCGTGTGTAATTCGCTCACAGACGCTAAACAGCGTCACTCAGCCTTCAATCACGTGAACCACATCCCGTGGTCAAGCGTCGACTGGCTCCTCGAGTGACGGTAACCGATTCGCAGTGAAGTCAACTGTTGTTGACAGAAGGTACACACTGTTCGCTGTGAACTCCTGTATCATTGCGACCTATTCTTCCACCAGTTGTCGCTAATAAAAAAAAATCGTTCAGCTGTAGCACCCTTTCGGTGCCTAGCTGCCATGCCACCCGAAGGAAGCACGAGGGCTGGGATACTGCCAGGTTGCCCAAGCCTAGACAGGGGAAGTCGAGAGGCAGAGGCAGGGTTCGAACCACGGACCTTCCGGTCAGTACGCTCGCGCTCTAACCGCCGAGCTATCTCGTTAATAATACGGACACTATGTGTAGCCCCTCCCCAAAATGAGTAATTATCATTGCAGTCACAAAACCATGTTTTAGGAAAAAATCGGACAGTATGACCGGAATTCCAGGCAGCAATGTATTTTTTGTGTTCTCATCTGCCAACACAACGAGCAGAACCAATACTTTCGATTTATTTGATTGGGTCAAAGCTTGATTTTTTCCTTTTTCAGACGGTTGAAAAAGTCCTACTGGCCTACACAGATCGCGTCCTGGTGGATTTTCCCAGCTACAAGTCGGATCAACGGGTGGCCTGTATTTTGGTGAATAACACACAGCAACTCAGGGTTCAACTCGAGAAGGTCTACGAAAATATGGCCCGAGAGAGGTGAGCCAACATGAACACTTTCCATGTTTAAGGACTTTTCACGCTACATCATATCTTTAGCCTTCCATAAAACCTAAACTCCCCGTACTCCGATTAGTAAAGTCTACCTGACCGGAATTATGACACCCAGCACCAGTTTAAAAAAGTCACGTACAAAAAAACTGTTTGTGCACACAAAATATACCCAAGTATAATCAGACAGGGTTGTAAACTGTTCCAGACACGACCGGCGGCTGGTTTTCATTCGGCCTCCTCCCCCCTGGGGAACACTAAGACTTCTTTATAGTTAAGGTATTGTAATTTTATGACACGTAGCATCAGTTATAAACTCAACCGATGGGAAATGTGAAACCTGCCCACATTAAAGAGAGCATAAGAGCAAAAATCGTCTGATGGAGGGACTCAACAAAACTCCCTCCACCATTGGTTCGACTATTTCGACAATGAACAACAAGGGTTTTGGAAACACATCGTGTGTTCATCACCTTTTCGTCATCACTGTAGCTAACAACCACATCCATTACTCGCTTATACTCAACGATCCGGCTTCCAGTCACAACATTACAACACACGGTTATGCTGAGCTAAAAGAGGTCAGGTGGGGAAGCAATCTACTGAATTTCGTCCTGCCTCTCCGAGCATATGAAGTTGGATCGATTGCCTGAGGTTCCGGTTCTAATTTCGCACTCAACACCACGTGACAGCCGACCTTACATAGGTGCACGATTTTATGGAATCATTTAGTTTATTTGGATTAGTCTCTGCCTCTGTATTCACGACCCTCGGGGGGGATTCAATGCTCACAAAATCGCGGGCTTAGACTTTCTAACGGTACCCATAAAGTCGAGGCGGCCAATCTTGGAAAATCAATACACCCTGCGTTTCCTATTGATCGGAACTCATCAGGTAGGTGCAGCATAACTCGCCCGTCCGATGTACACTTGTGCTCAACCAAATAGGACCTAGGCAAGCCTAATTTACCTTTTTGTATTGGAGGAAGCCAACTGATGGTTGAGTCCTTTACTGAGTTTTCGTTGTAAATGTTTCGCCACTAATCGAGTTGATACCACCAGTACCTATTTGGGTCAGTACACAGCGGCGAACCACTACTCGACTACGCATTGATGAGCCATCTCCATTGGTAAGGAAACTTTCACAAGAGACTTGTCAAGCTCAGCCAACTAAACTGCCAACCTTGTACATCAAGCTAGCTTGAATTCCTGGATTTGGACTGCGCCCAAGCAAGTCAGGCACGAGGGATTTTGTTGCCCATGCACCTGTGCATGCGATTGAGACCTTAGTCAATTGTTAAACCAAAGCTAACTGACACAAACTTCAAATTTTCCTAGAACCTGAACAGCTCTATCTGCTCTGTTTTTCATTTGTTAGCCTGGAAAAGCGAACCAATGACCGACTGACTGCGCTTCAAGGTCGTTTAAACGAGGCCGTGGACAAGCTGGTCAGTCAGCTGACAGACGAGTTTGAACCGGGTGTACGGACGCACGTGCGCGAGTGTGGGAAGCTTTTGCAGAAAGTAAGCTTACATATTCGACGTCCACGCAGCACGCGTTTTCGAATGCTCGTTTCTCTCAGTGAACGCTACTTTACACACGCTGCTATCGTCATATGAGGCCTCTTGGGTCGGTTCCAACAGAGCTCCGAGAGCCCTCCAGAGAAATTTCAAATCAGCTCTAGCGTCGTGATAGAGCAGACGAATGAACACGTCTCTTTTCACTGCTAATAAAATTCACGAAAATTATTATATAAAATCATCTGTTTGAAAGGAGCACAAGCACCGCCCTCAGTGCAGTCATCATTTCCGTCCGATCCGCTAAAATACACCCGGGAAATTCTTGCATTCTTACAACCCACGCAGTTACGTCCTGTATGTGCCTTAACAGATATTTTCAGTACACCAGAAGTAGTGAGCATTTCCTCAACATCTTGGTCGTAGTGTTATGCCCAGTTTACCGAAGTTTTTTTCAGCCAATGATTTCTCTAGAGAACTATTCATCAACACCCAACACAAGTAAGGCAGAAAATCATTGGTTGAGGAGTCCGGGCTACGAAATGACAGCAAGCTTACCTCTGGGATCATTTACGCGCCATATTCGGTAGCGTATCCATCCATGCATAAGAAGAATCATATGGAACCCACTCGGAGGGGCGCAAGGGACGCCCAACTGGACAGTAGCCAATTGATTTCGCGCTGCCACGAACATACAGCAGCCAGTTGATCATGCTATGCTCAGCGAACATTGATGATTAGATAGTTGAGGACATTTAATGTCTTCACGCCGCGGACTTGGGCGGCAGCATGCCATTTTGACATGCCTATGGCTGAGATCTACAGATCGGCCACGTTGTGGCCGATGTCGCATGAAATTATTGGCGTTTGTACGACTAGCGTTTGTACGTGGGCTGGGATGCAGCCACATCGTCTAAGGTTAGACAGTAGGGGGATTAGGGCCGTCATCTACAAGGCAGCGGCGTTTGGCTCAAGAATGCTGGACTAGTGTAGAATTTGAGGGACATCCCGCCATACATCTTTAAACCTGCGACCTGGAGGGTCAAACCGTTGTTTGTCCGACCTCTATCCGTAGGTTAACCTAGTGTGTGCAGCTCTGTACAAAGCGTCACAACGGCAAGGTCCAGACTTTCCGTGACATAGAGGATGGGGACGAATTTCTCGGTGCCCCCACACACGTTCTCGACGTTCGTTGTCTATGCTTGGGCAACCTGGCAGTATTCCAGCCCTCGTGCTTCCTTCGGCTGGCATGGCAGCCAGGCGCCTAAAGGGTGTTACAGCTGACATCTCCCCTGGTTCTGACCCACTTTTGAGAAGAGAATGGCTTCCGGACAATTCACCTCATGCAACACACAGTCAAATCACACCTTGTTTGAGATACTCGGAATGGTAACTGAGGAGACTGATACTTTGGACCGTCGAGTAACGACCGAATCTGTAAACACCAGGCTGAGGTACTCTATTATGGTTTAGTCACTAAAACTCTTCACGTTTGCCCACATTTGTGTTGGCCACTTGGTATGTCGTCAACAACTCATCCATCCATCTACCCATCCTTGACAGTAAGACCCGATGGGAAGACTGGTGCTTGAGTACCGTATCACCATGTCGATTTATTCGAATAAAGCCTTATAATGGAATGAACCCGAATGGTTGCTGTGGGAACGTCTGGGCTATACTATGCTGTTCCCGCTTCCGGCGAGACGACTCCATGGGACTAGAGTCTTTCTGGCCTTTCCATCTTGTATCCACGACATTCTTACTAGCAAAAAAATTCACAACCAATCTAGTACAGTTCGTATGTGAAGAAGTCACGTTATTTTAGTTTCTAAATATTTTATCGGCCTGGTAACCAAAACGCATTCAACTGCACTAATTTCTGTTTTTCTTTTCACCTGTTCCCTTTCTCAGTGCAAACCAAGTTACGGACATGTTTCTGGTGCTCGTATAAGCAAGGAAGATGAAGCGAACGAGTGTTTGAGACCACTCATGGACCATTTCGAATCGATATTGTCCGTACTGGCCACCACATGTGACAAGACAGTGCTCAAACGAGTCTTAAAGGTAGGTACTTACCGGTAGGGTCTTGTCTGCCGCAATCGGTGTGCATGATGGGCTTTGGTTTATTCTCTGAGCTCTGAGCAATTTGGTTGCAAACGTTTCATTACCAGTCGAGAAGCGAACAGACAAGCGACCATCATTACGATCTGAGCTACCAAAATTCTTTCCATTTGGAAGTCATTGTATATTGTAGTGGTTAACGACCCTAAGGAGTCTCTAGTGAACAGAATAAATTAACAATGTAAGCCAGATGCAAAATCACAAGGAGAAAAAATCCAAGTAAATCTTGACTCACAGTTCAAAATAGGAGATTCCGTAGTTCCGTATTCCGTTGAACCACCACACCAAGAGAAGTTCCACCTCCCAGGTATTCCAGATGTCCGGTGATCGCAATATTAATTCACAGGTGCGAATAGATTAGTCCAGCGTTTTTAGCTAAAATTCATGTTCACGTTTAGAGTTAGCAGCAGCTAATTATAGCCAACCGGCAGTCACAACAACAGTCACTCAGCATAAGTCTCAAAGTCACGTTGGACCCAAAAGGTGGGCGGTAGCGGTTGTATTGTAGTAAAACAAACTTTTGTACAGTGATGTGACTGATGTTGATGGGGAAAAGGAAGATGATACTGAGCATGAAAAATAGCAGTTTACAAGTGCTACAATATATTCCAAGATTGACTTGGCTTTTCAGGTTAGTTGAAGGGGTGATCATTGTGATCTAGCAAGTTCTTCTTAGGAGTGTAATTGGATACGGTACGAACCAAAATCGCATCACTGCTCACAACGAGCTCCTCCTCAGTAGTTTTTACCAAGAACTAACGTCTCACCAGCAACTGGCGGGAACCATCTTCAAACCTGGTTTCCGTTCACATCAAACCGAATCGAGGGTGACTCGGAGAATTCAGTTTTTCAATGTTCATTTAGTAAACACGGAGAATCTGATTGCGAAACAAACCGAACTGATCGCAGAGCGAAATGAACTACGAGGAGAATCACCAGCGGTTAATGACATTGGTAGAATTGGCCCAATCGCGGAGTCAAGGGCGCTCGTGCATCAAAGCTAAAAGATATCGCCTTTAATGCATAGCTATCCAACTTTCGAACAAACTGAGTATTCCTTCACCTTCAAGGCTTGGCTGTATGTCCCACACTCTCCCACTTTCAGGTGATCAAAACTGTAGCAGCTGGAACCAATGTGTCTATGGTACACGGTTTATAGTTGGTAAATTGAATTGAATTGAAGCAGACATAATCCGAAGTCACTAAAATCAGTTTTGGTAGACATATCGCTAGGTAAAACTGGGGGTCAACATGACATGTTTGTGCAACTTTGTGTGTGTGTGCTCATGGGCTTTGCTGTTGGACATCAGTTGGCTTAACCTGACTACTCGTGACTACGTGTGAAATCATAATCCCTGCTGAAAGACCAAAAAGTACTGTTTCATCCGTACTGAGCACCATCAGCAGTTCAGCATCATCATCATTCTCACCATCATCATCATCATCATCATCATCATCATCATCATCACCATCATCATTTGTCAGCTGTAATCACCGCGTACTTGTCGTAAAGTGGTTGCAGCTGCCACAGTTTCGTTCACCGATGAGTTGGGGAGGTGAGGTAGGTAGCTGCACATCGGAGGCGGGAGCTGATAAATTGGTGCATAAATACAGCACTGTCAGAGGACTGTTAAGTGGGGGAATTGGGAAGGGAGCTATGCATTGAAGGCAATAGCTTGGATGCATGAGCGCCATGTTCAAATCTCCTCAGATGAGAAGTCACCAAGGGCCTGTTAAATTCCAGGTCAGGCACACAGAATTTGGACAGATGTTGTGATCAGGATGTAGCCACGTTCTCACTTAGTGCGGCTGGCTTTGGGTGACGGTTTTCTGAAGTCTGTTTCATCTTCGTTCACTTGTGTGCTACTGCAAGAAAGAGCGAGTTTGCAGAGCATCTGGCCTGACAGAAAACAACACGGTGTACACATTCCGCGACACGTAGTACACAGTAAACACGTACTAGCCTCCGGTGTTGATATCGTGAAACATTGGTACCTATTGACATTGAGTTTTTAAGGGGCACTGTGAAAAAACTCATTTGTTTTGAGCTGTGCGATGACAGGATTTTATCCAGCCGCACCTGCTATGCTGCACTGAACTCATTCACACACAAACACACACACACACACACTAGGTGTTGTATTTTTTGTCAGAATAAAACCGTTTCTCTCTCCTGCTTTTGCGCCATCGCCTTGAATCTTCAGTTTGAGGAACCCTTAAAAAGGTGAACTATTTTTCAAGGATGTGATGTGTCCGTGGTCGGTTGGTGCTTGTAACGGGCGAACAGTATCTTCGGGTGACGCGTAATACCAGAACCTCCGAGCAGGCAAAACAAAGTCGGAGCTGGGTTTCTATACGGTACTATTAATATAAGACAAATTCACAAATTGTACAAACCTCGACAGTAGATACTCGTCCAAGACAAATGGTCCACTTAGACTACAAAGGTACAAACCAAAGGAGCAAACAGGCTCCCACGTGGGACAGTCGCACGTGCACAAAGTCGGTCACAAATGGCCGGATGACCTCAAGGCCAAATGAGTGAAGTGGTAAGGACAAACAAACGCTAGTTCATATACACGCACTAAACACAAAAGTGGGGCGGGGGTTACAAATAGGGACAGAATAAACGTGGGGAATTTCAAGTGTGAACGTAATGGACGATACTGGTTCACTTGGTTTCAAGATTTCACTGGGAACGAGTCCTACGACTTATAAGTGCAGGGTTCTAATGAATGGACTTTAACGCACTATTTCGACTCTCTCTGTCTCTCTAATGCCTTTAGCTGGCATACTCTAGAAGAAGGGAAAATTGTCATCTCGTTCTACATTCGCCCGTGTCCTTCTTCGCAAATAAATAAATGATGAAACAGACAAAAGAATTCTATTAACTCCCACATGTAATTTCACACACACACACACGCGCACACCCACAGATCATCACACTGACATACAGACATACGCGCGGCCTATGTCACGGAAACCGTCCCTAGTGAGGCAACCCGACAGTGTTTGGAAGTGTGATTAGCGCTCGACCGTTGGGATGTCTAAATCGTTATCAAACCACCCGATCGTTACAGATGAAAAAATGTTTTAACCGCAGTTTTTTTCCAGACAGATCAAATGATGAAAAGAGCAAATTCGCCACTTTGAAATGCATTGTTTTCCCATGGCTTTTTCATTTTAGGACGTCCTGGGTGTTTGTAAGAGATTATCATCATCATCATCATCATCATCATCATCATCGTCATCATCATCATCATCATCATCATCATCATCATCATCATCACCATCATCATCATCATCGTCATCATCATCATGATCATCATCATCACCAGAGGCAACAACATCAGTGTTGACACCCATGTTCCACTGTCATACAACCATAAAGTTTATCCCATTGTATTTTAAGCCTCAAATTGGAAAGAAGAGGATAGAATGGGTGGAGGAGGGGACCCGGTGCTGACCAGTCGCAAGTATTCTGAGGTGCCTACACCTCCAAATGCTCAGTCAGACAATCTGGAAAGAAACTGACAGCCTGAACGTCACTGACATCGATTAGCCGCCATTTCTTGCAAAGTTTCCAGCCAAGCACAGAGGCGGGGTCACGGGGACCCCGTCCTGGAAGGCGTACAGCACCAACAACACCCAAACTCTTCGTGATCTCTTTCACGCCTTTCTGCCAAGTCATGCGCTGTCCACCTCGCGGTTTGCGCCATTCTGAAGGATGCACGGAAATCAGTATTCGTCTCGGTAGATGGTGTTTCGGCATGCGTAGCACATGGCTTAGCCGCGGTAGTTGATGGTGCTGGATGTTCTCCGCCGTTGAACTACCTGCTGCAAAACCAAATACCTGCTTTCTAATTGCCGAATTTGTTGACCCATCCGACGCCAGCAGCGCTCCCGAAGCATCGATGGTCAAAAACCTGAAGAAATTTCCCATCTGACTCGAGATGACTCCCAAATTTTCCTGGGAGAAATCTCTGAATGATCCGATGTCAAATTAAGATGTCCTCAGAGTTTCGTAACGCCTCAGGTTTTGCGACAGAGTTCGAACACTCCATAGGACAAATTCAAGTTGATATCGAGTCATCTTCACATTCCTGCCGAGAAAGTTTATTATTTTCAATGAGCCATCTTAGGAAGTTGTCGATAAATCTGGTAAAGAACAGAACATCTTGAAAGGACAGAATATTTCCCTCGATCGGGGCAGTAAAATATTCCTAATTCTTAGGCGGATTTTAGCGCTAAGGCAGCGGTGAATTCAGAAATTGCCCCTGAATGCGGTTTATGCTTAGAAAGACGTCTCGCATGAGGACTCTTGTCCTCATTGGAAGTACTTCCAGGAAAGGATCCTGCCCTTGGCAAGTATATTCTGGTACATCCTCTATCCTCTGCTTCTTGGCTTATCGGAAGAGTGATTAACCATGCTTACTTGTACTCACAAAGCAGGAATTTGTTGAAGCTGTCATTAATGGAGAATTCATCTGCGACCCTCTGAAACGACCCTGGTTATCGCCTCTCTACTTCGATTCACGAAACCTGTCAGTTGTTACACGAAATGTTCGGGCATTTTAAAGTGATCGAGTTGCTTATTGTGCACAAAACGCGGTCAAAAGCACGAGGTCTTTACTTAAGATGAAGGCAAAATTCCCTAGTGCCCATCCCGTTCAATGTTTTGAATCATAGCCCAGAAAAATAATCATATCGACAGCGCAACCGTTGTCGTGTGACCACTGTTAGCTAACCCAGTCTCGTCGGTGACTTTTTTAGTCGTATAACCAAATGGAAACTTACCGAAACTGTTTGCTCCTTCTACAAATAGCCTATTTTTTTAATAAAAGTCCTGAGAAAATCGATGTTGTCAGTAGCAACTGCTCTTCAGAGTGCATTCGAATAAGGGTATCGGGAAAACCAAAGAATTGTTCATCGTGATCGTTGTTCCCCTGTTCTTTCACTGTGAAACCAGGGTTCTTGTGGAAGTCACACATTCGACTACATAGTTGAAACAGCTCGACGGAAACAGTTTACTCCCCATTAAGTCTCAGATCATCAACAGTTTAATGGGCTGAAGTTATCGGTTTCTGGCCTCACGTGCGATACTGCAGTCGTGATTTTCTCCCAATGACCGCTTGCAGACACGCGTTTTTTGTCGTTTTCCATGCAGAACCAGTCAGTCAGACGAGTTTGATATCGCATCTGCTCACGCGGCCCCAAAAGCGTGTTTTCACGTTACTGACAGTTGTGCTGACGTTGCACAAAATCGCGCTTTATTGCATACACATTGACAAGTGGCTGGAGGTCTCTGTGCTGGGAATATTTTCTGGGTTAGCAAGGCTGTCTTTTCTTCCACCAGCCTCCGGGAATTGGCGTTTCGGACAGTGGCGATGTCATGCATGGCTTGTACTAACTGTACTCCGGAAACAAACATCCTTAGGTGATTAGAGACCCTGAATGACACAACTTGAAGTTCGAACTAGTTCGCAACAACTAGATGGTGCCTTACAAACTCCTGATAATACATGTGTTTATGGAACATACTTTTTACGTACATACTTTTTTACGTATAAAGTTCTCCCCCTGAAGAAAGGATAGATAGATAGAATAAGACGAACCATTCTAGGGGCCATTACTACTTTTTAAGGTTTTAAATGTCCACCAATCAAAAGGGCTGATGCCTGTCACGATGAGCGGTGGACTCATGCAGTCTTACTAGGCGTGCACGTTAATCCTAACTGAAATAATCGATTCTCAATACTCACCTGAGGAGTATGAAGCAAACAAGTTAACTCATCCGACCACAGTGATACACCAGGAGTGATTCCAGACTTCCATTTGGAACAATGACTGAAATAATCTTGCTAGATAGGTTCAACTAAATACATGCAGCTTTCATGTAAACGTCAGAGTGATGTTTTACATCACAGGACATTTGGCGCTAAGTCCCGTCAAAGTAAACCATCCCTCAGCAGGGTCCAAATATCCCGTTGTGTTCCGCTTCTTCATCATCAGAGTATTGTACATTCATTCTGAAACAGCGCACTACATCACAAGCATGCTCAGCTCTTCACTGCTCTGTACTATGTTCCTACTAGGAAAAGGTCACTTTAGATTAGTTTCTGGTTGACTGTGCAACTCCTTTTTGTTTACATTTTGATTTTTCTGTCCGTTGAAGACAAAATTGCTATTGTTGTCCAAGATTGAGCGGCTGTTGTCAGCAAGCCGCATGTCAGGGTGAACGTGTTTGTATCCGGTATACCGAAAGTAATGCGCCTTTCTAGGCGTTCGTTTTAGGCCACCGTTATACCGGCCCTGATTTTTTGCTTCACTCGCCCATGTTTGGCCCCGACTGAAACTTCAAACTCTTCCCACAACTTACGAAATATAAGTAACCCAATCAGAAAGCAACACACCAAATAATTCCCCTGGGACTCGCATGGGGAGCAATGACTTCGCGAGGTGGTCTGTTTAGATTGGATGGGCAAAACGAACTGCAAAGATTTCTGGAAAATTTCCCAAAACAGAAGTGGGTGGTATGTTCAATTTTCAACTTGTTCTGTTGAAAGTCAGCTTGGAAATATGCAAGTTTTCGTCTTTGATTTTTTCCAACAGCAACTTTGGCGAGTAACAATGTGCAACTTGGAAAAATTGGTCGTACTACCGGCAATGGCGGACCCGAAGCAGGTAAGCGCTCCACGACGTCCAAACCTGTCCACTCATCCAAGCATTTTCAGCTACCTGCTCCAGGATCGCAGCAGGGTACTTGTGATAGCAAAGTATGGTGGGCTTTTTTGATATGGTCACGTGTTATTTGAATGAAATGAGAGTGAAAAATATCCAGTGGTTTTTTAGAATTCCATTTGGTGTTCCTGCGTTGTAATCATCGTGTCCACCGGTAAAGACAGCATACTTGTACAGTGGTTATAGCTGCCACAGTTTCGTTCGCTGATGACCTGGGGAGTCAGCGGTATATAGCTGCCTGTTAGAGACGGTAGCTGATAGAAGGTTGTCAGTGGACTTTTCACTTGGGAGTCCGGGCGAGGGGGCTATACATTAAGGATAAAAGCTTGGATGCATGCAGGCCATTAGGCGTGCGACTAGGTCATCTCCGGCAATCTCTCTAACCACTGATATGTCCTATCTCGGGATCACCCTCCAGGGGGACGGCAATGACCAAGGCGGTTTAGTTTTCTGATAATAGCCTTCACGCTTTACTCCCAAGTTACCGCTTGACCTCTTCCCGCTCGTTTGCCTCCTCGGCGTGTTTGTGCGAAAAGAGACCTTTGAGAAAGCCGGTCCACTGCCATACGTAGCACGTCACCAAGTCAGTGCAACTTATGGAGTGTGATCAGTTGGTCTATCGTGGGCGAATTATATCTCCCAAAATCGGCTTGACGCAATTCAGCATTAGTGATCAAGTTTTCCAACCAGACTAGGGCAATGTCCCGAAGACACCGATGGTCAAACATTGAACGTCATTCGATGTCCTCAGCGTGCCAGGTTTCTAACCCATATAATAATATAGAGCGCACCACAGCATTATAAACCCGATCCTTGACGGATAGGCTGATGTCACGCCGATGCCACAGACGATGCAGTCTCACAAAAGCTGCTATGACCCTCCCAGTCCGGATGGAAAAATCATTGGCTGGTGCGCAGGAACTGGTACAACTGTTCTGAATAGGGACGTCTCCCAAATTGGACGAGCAACAGGTTTGAATTGGAAATCTATTTATCTTGGTCTAGAGTGCGTAGCATAGCTAAATAACTGTATATCGTGAAGAGAAAGCACTCATAAGGGCCAACCCAAGCCACTGAAATTTGGGGTCTCTGGTGAATTGAATGTGAAACTGGGCTGCACGTAACAAGTGAATCAGGACCCACTACCTGTGCGTTCCTGTCAAATGACATGTAATACAATTCGACTCGTACTTACGTTCCACTATCAGAGGCTCGAAGCTCACTCGCCACTTTCAGACGCTGGCGGACTCGGGCCCCAAAAGGGCTTCGCGTCACGGCTTTTCCGTACGAGAGCGTATTGTTTATGTGCTTCCTGCGCTTCCATTCAACAACGGAATGCACACTCGTGAGAACGGGCAAATTTGAACCTGGGTCAAATTATTTACGTGCTACAAATCTTTTGTCAAGAAAAAGCTTTCTTGGACAGCCGCATCCTCTTGTGACCACCCATCACCGCTTTTACTACTTACACAGATACCAGTAGCTGAAAAAAATTATCGTTTAGGCATAGGACAGCCACTCCCGGCAGCCGCATCCTGTTGTGACCACCCCCACCGCTTTTACTACTTGCACAGATGACAGTAGCTGGAAAAAATTATCGTTTAGGCATAGGACAGCTCTGGGGGCTTCATCGCCTGTTCAGTCATCTGAGTTAGTTTGTTTCGTTCCACGTGGTGCGTGTTAGCAAAAGTATCCGCACTATAAATTTACACAGAAATCAGGGTATGAAATACATTTGCGTTCCAACGTACGGGAGTCTCTCCTTGTGACACAGGTCTGTGTGCATTTTTGAGGCAACTCCATTGGTAAACGAATCCATCTGGCCTCCTCACGGAAACTCGCTCGGTTTTATATTCGGCTGATAAGTAAGAAGCCAGTTAGGGTTCATTTCTGATGAGGATTGCGAAGTAGAATTGAAAAGTGATCCGGAAATTGATGCCTACATGTCCTCCTGGAAGTTGAAGGTCATTTGATAACCCTAAATCTTACTCCTGAATGGCCTACTGGACTGCTAGCATTCTACTGAAAGTGTAACTTTCCCGTGGTCATCGGGGAAACATACTTCTCTATCGATCAAAGTAACAAGCTACAAACTGAAGTAGTTCGATGGCAGCCCTACAGTTATCACAGATTCTTGATTATGGTAACAAAATGAGGAAGCTTTCAAGCTGATGTGACTGGCAACTTTTTTCTAGTGACTGGATAAACTGATAGCTACTGATCTGAGGTCAAATTGTGCGCATGAAGGATGTTCTTTTTGGGTTTATCCGCAAAATTCACGCAGGAATCTGCGTAAACCTGACGTGGACCAATGTGGGGTGATGTAGTGATTTTCTGGTTCTCGAAAATCAGTCAAGTTTCAGTCGTTGAGTTCTTCTGTTAATTGTGCCGTGTAGGATTTCAGGACATATGAGTGTGAGCGGTTGATATCAGTTGAGCTCATTGTACCCACTCAAGTATAGATGTTATTTTGTATGTGACACGTCCATCCGTTCATTCTTTTATCTTTTTGAGTATAATCTTGAGTATAATCCACACAATTTCCTAGTACATGGTCACTGCGTGTCCTTGGTCGAGTCGGAATTAAGTCTCCGAACAACTGACGTGCGATGCGAGAATGCCATGCTTACACCATAGTACATTCCGGACGCGCCTGTCTGAGTGAGCAGTTTGAGCATTGTGACTAGGCTTCTCGAGAGGTCAAACGTAAACGTTTGTGTTGGCTACTTCGATCGACCTAACCAATCTAGTAATGCTACGGGCGCCTGAAAATTCTTGCGAAATTTATGAAACCTGCATCCACATTATTCCCGTGTGAACGGTCCACCAGTTGAACTAGTGCTGAGCCCCTAGAACAGTGAAACTCAAGTCCACTGTTTTTTCGCTTTAGTCCGACTAACCAAAATAATTGTTCGGGATCACGAGGAGAACTGGTTAAACAAGGGTTGCGCAGATGTTCATCTCACGCAACCCGCAAATATTCACTCTTCTCGCCGCATAGCTCGCCATTAGTTGTGCTGTCATAACCCTTATGGGGAACGAGGCCAAGCAGGCTTCTCAAGAAGTGACTTCCCTCTCCAAAGAAGCACACTTTCTTTAGAGGCTGACAGAGAATCTTGTCCTAGGGAGTTGGCCCCACTTTATAAGGCCTAAAAATCAAATGATATTGCACTGTATAATGTTTCCATCTTGGGTGTTTTTTTCTATCAAAGCTGTTATCTTGTCTTCCTTACAAGCAACTCGCAATGGGAACCCTTTTGGGAGCAAACACTTCGGCCAAGTTGCTTGGTAGTGCGCAGAACCTACTTAGCCACGTGAGTGGGCAAACTGTAACCGGAAAGATTTTACAGGTGAGTCCGATGGCGTTGATAGATTTTCCAAAGGCTTCATATGATCTTGCGTCGCGTGTTAGCAGTACGAAAAGCCGCTGAGACGTCTTATTTCTTGCATTGGATGTATACCAATTGCATTGGGAGGCGCGAATTTACTGACCGGAATGTCTGTGGTTCGAACCCGACCTCTGCCTCTCGAATTCCCTTGTCTAGGCTTGGGCAGCCCGGCAGTATCTCAGCCTTCGTGCTTCCTTCCGGTGGCATGGCACTTGGGCACCAAAAGGGTGCTACAGCTGAACGATACATAGCCAAACAAATCCAATTTTATTAAGATTCTATTAGACTCTATTGGAAGTCACTCCATCCGTTCATCCTTCACCACACCATGGCCTGATTGATGTAAACACTCCTTGGTTTTTTATGAACATTGGTCAGGTTGCTGTCCTTGTCCGTACGACCAATCGGCCTTTCTCATTTATTTTTCGTGTGAATTCTGTCGGTGTTGTAGGAGGTTTCGAAAGAACCGGAACGTGGCCTGACTCCGTACCAGTGCGAGCTGCTTGATCTGTGCTTGGACACGATTCGAACTTACTTCCATGCTGGTGGAAGGGGTTTGAAACGATCCTTCCTGGATCGGAACCCCGAGTTGCATAGTCTGCGCCAGGTGTTGGCTCTCTACTCACAAGCCACGGATGAGCTTCTTCGAGATTTTGTGGCCATGCAAACCTCACAAGGTCAGTTTTTCATCCAGCGAAACACTAGCACTCACAATTGATGTGTCACTAAAGTTTAATATAGTGGATTACATTGCAAACCCATCCGGAAGATGTAATTGGCACTCTCATATTCCTGAGGTTATTGGTGCGAATAAGCCACCGAAAGGTCACATTAACGATCTCTTTGCGCCAAAAGTTTTCAATTTTTATGTTTTATCAAACTTTTTCAACTTTTCGCTGCCTAGGCTGTTCAATTCCCTTCATATTCGTAGTGGGGGTAGGTTACGCAACATCCTTGTTTCGCCTTGACGGGATGACACTACCGCCTGTTACGGTTATCCATAAGCCAGGCGAGTCCGAACAGAGGCCACCCTCTCGTGGTCTGACTTTCTGAACAGTGTGCCTGGTCAGCCGCGACCTAGTTTAGGAATTTGTCGAAGATTCACTTCGCAAAAGTGGTAAAATCCCCTTGTTCCTCATTGGAGGGTTTCTGAATTGATTCTGGACAGCTTTTTGGGCAATCATCTGAGGATTCCCCAAGGAGCAACACGTGACCACGTGTTGTGGACGCCATGACGGAAGGATGAGTGGCTCTATATTCTGTCTTAGTGCAAACTAATCAAACCGCTAGTCAGCCGCTCGTGGCAGAACTGAGAAGTGTTCAAACTATTACGAGACACCCTAGAGTTTCGTATGATGCGCCCAGGTGACGACTCCCAATGAGAATGAAACAGCTGTACGGTGCTTCTGAGCCTTTCAGCATAGACTGGATTCATTCACAGGACAAAACCATCACCAGGGATAATTACTTATTCAATCAAGTATATAAGAGAGGAGATTGCCCTTCGAAGAACCGTCTTCAGGGGATTCCGAAATGTCCCCCCCCGAGGAAGGCGTTTCACTCGTGACAGGTTGACTCACAAGAACTTTTTGCCCTAGTTCACTGAATTTCCACTTGCATTCAACCTTTATAAATGGCTTTCTTGATGTCAAGATCACACTATTTGCTTGGTTTACAATGGATGCTCCAGATATGTGATGACCCGTGATCGACAGTTGCCAGCGCAACATAGTGAACTCGTACAGTGATCCTCGAATACAAACCACTGTACAAAGTCATGTATCCATGTTCACGGCCGATGAAGGCACTTATCAGTGCTTGATGGGTATGAGCTATCGCGAACTGCTTCATCTTATCACTCGGCCTATTAACGCAACTGTGAATTGATCGAATGAATGGTGCGGTATGTGAATCCAAGACTACAGTGCCGGCTAAGTCAGAGGACGATCAATAATGTGCTAGTTAGATTATCAACTGCGCTTCCAACAAGAATCGTGCCCTTAAATACGTGTTTTTTAAGCTGTTTTGAACTTACAATACGTTTAAAGGTCCATACCAAATCTCGGTTGGTGGTCTGTGGTATTTTCTGTCGCAGAAAGTTCGTTTCCCCAGGTGGAGATTACACTGGGGAACAGTCCGTGCCTTCAGAATTGTCTTCTCTAAAGGGATGCTGCCTCAATTGAGAACTTTCTCAACGAGAGTACTGGATTGCGATTGAGTATCGGCTCCAGGGCGGCCCTCACCGATCCATGAATCCGACTACCCCATCAGACGTGTTCCGGGTCAAATGTCGCCTCCGCTGTAGGTCAGCACTCTTCTCTGACCTGTCAGTACAGGGAAAACGTCCATTGTGGCTGAAATTTCTTGTGTCACTCCCCGATTCTACATACAAACACAAGTTTACTTTGTTAAAAACAGACTGTGTGTCTCTTTTGTAAACGTGCATTCACACTTGATGTGGTTACCTTCCAAAATACCCCCCCAGGAAAACGACCATCATGCTGTTCTCTACTTCACTGATTTGCAGCCAGCGTCGTACAATAAAAGGGTCCTCTAAAACGACATTTGGTTGAACCATCCAAAAACGCTGGTTCTAGGGAGGTGCTCTCTGTAAATGGTGTTGAACCTCAAGAATCCTGTGCCAGAGAAGATATAACTGAATCGAAAGTTTGTGTACAGTAATTATATCAAACTGTTGTGACTGCAAACTTTAGAACTTATTCTAAGAATGCTAACCAGGAATTTTCCCGAACTGGGAAACACTGGTGGTTGCAGTGGGGGTGGTGTTTGCTGAGGCTATACTACTGAATGCTAATAGTAGTAGAGCAGTTGCGGCTAATTTTCTCCATCCTGGATTGGTCTAACTTGCATGTTTATTGGATTTTGTTTAGGGTAGAAACCCCTGCCCACCAACGTGATTCGTCCAATCCTTGTTACGCTGTCACTAAAATGACTTCCAGTCAAGGATAAATTTATAAGCAGGCCAAGTGTGTCAGGCTTCTTCCAAACAGACGTCTTATTTTATCTGTAACAAGTGTCAAGTGTTCAGCGTCCAGCCTTTCGACTGATCCGCTTCAGCTGTCACTGAGGGGTTCAGTATTTCCTTTTTATAAATGCAAAACAGTTTTCCAGTAAAGCTCTCAAGAGGAACAAGGAAAAATCATCCGATTAAACCTGGTCTCTGGAGGGGAATGATGAAAACTTTGTAGATATCAACATATGCTTTTTTTTAATTGTCGAAACATGTAAGTGCATTTTACCGATTTCTGAACCGGAACCCTAAATTCAGCTTTTTGAAGACATAAAACCGTCCTTCTGAGTTTAATAGCTGTTCGGCTTGTCCACAGAAACGTTTGCCAACGAAGATCCCGTCGGGTTCTTGACAATTCAAGTGGAAATATTCAAACATCCCGGGACTGGAGAGTACAAAGTCAATGTGAAAAGTAAGCCGTTTTTCTACTGGAACAGCAGTCTGACTTAAATCTTTTGCCCCCACTGCTCGTCCGAGTTTAACTGATGCAATGCTGTGTCTCCCCGAAGGAAGTCCACTCGCGCAAAACGGATCCATGGGCATGAATTTGAGGTCATCCTCTTCAAGGGGGACCCCTTTCACAGGTCGTTTGGGCAGATACGGCACAATAAAGCCCTGGAACTAGTGCAATTGTGTTGTGCTACGTTCCAATGGGACCTCCAATACGGTGAACACCTCTCCTCAAAACCCACCACTGTGGTAAAACTGGGACCAGTCCGTTGGAAGGACTATCAAGAAAGGCATTATCGTGACACATTTTGCCTGAGACGTTTAAATTTGACAAACGTTATGGCCTAGTCCAACAGACTTTCGTGTACAGTCCTGCAACCCGAAGCTAGAGTTCATTAGGCTGTCACGGCATCGTCGCGATAACCCCTGGCGTCTTATAATACATGTTGAGCTGGCATCCGTTTCTGGACTTGCATGTCACATGAAAATATTTCGGTGGATCCTAGCACAGGGCAGTTTGCGTTGAATGCGGTTTCCAACCCTCTTTCGTCCGGTGTAAACACTCGAGAATGAGATAAAAGGGTGAATAGGAGGACAGAGTTCTGGGAACGCCAGTGTTTCACACCGATGATTCATTGTTTTCTATTAAAATACTCATGTGATTATAAATAGACCGTTTGCAGCACTATCGTGACATGTCCGTTTGAGTGGAAGTACGTTTCAACGTTTCAAACCTACTCAGAACACACCTAAACACAAGACGTGCGAGTTCACCCATGTTCTTGTCACTAAGTCATCGTCGTTACCAGTTAGGACCACGCCCTGGAAATATCACCTTTTACATTCGACCAGATTAGTCGTTGTGGGGACCAAGAAGACCACAGTGTCAGGAAAAGAAAGGCTCGACAATCCAAGTGCTATTTGCAGTTGGTTGCTGGATTTATTGAATCAAAGTTCACATCACTCTCGTTTGAACACTCGGTCCTCCCATCCTGGCGCAACTGTTCTGGTGGGATATCAATGGACTCGAGTTCCACTCAGCAAAGCTCAGTAGTAGTGCATATCCTTGGCCGGGGTTTTAACTCCGGACGTCTGAAATGCGAGCCGAGCGTGTAACCACCTCCCCCCACACTTGAGCGATGTGATTGGTTTGCCCGACGCTTTGAACGACAAACCAGTAACTCTCCTGATTTTGTCGATCGACTGACCCGCCTGTCGGGACTTCCCAGTCCGAGAGCGACCCCCTGGACGATTTTCGATTCATTGTAGATAGTTGTGGAATTTATGGAATATTCAGTTGGACAGTCTCCTCCTTCAGTCCTGGTACAATTATTCTGGTGAGTTTACGCCGAAGGGGCTGAGCACTTGACTCGGGTTTCCATTTTTTATTAGAGCTCTAAGCAGTGCGTAGCTTTCGCCTTACCGTGGTTTGAACCCCGAACATGTATGTCAGATGTTCACATGTGACACACACCTGGACGTGCGATCTAAGGGTTCTCAAATCATCTGACACTGTCAAGTTGAACCATTTGGTACTGTAGCTTCGTCGAAGTAGTGATCTTGGAGTGAAAGTTTGCAACTCTTCGTTTACACTACATCGACGGCGTTCCAATGGAGTAGCACTGAATACAGAGCACAGAGGTCGTAAAGTCTGGTAGTGCCTGAAGGGAGCTCCATTAAGCTACACAAGTGACGAAACGAACAGACAGTGGAAAGCTTGGTGTTCTGTTTTCCTGATGCGTCATGAATCAATGCTCACGACAGACACCCATGTATACAACACTTGTCCTACAACCGACACCGAATAAATCCTTCCGGTTACTTTCAGGCGCACAGGCTCGAATTGCGATTTTTTCAAAAAGATTTGTCACTGGATTATTAAATCGATCCTTGACAGCTGCTCGAGGTGTTTATATGAAACACTTTACGGCTTCATTTCGGTGCATATACATCCCAACTATAAGTAGTGTAAAACAGTTTTAGCGTTTTAGGCCCCTTTCATTACCTTTCCACTTCGAGAGACCACCGAGGAGTTTTTGAATCCAAGCTCAGCCAATTGTAGGACCGTACACAGTGGATGGGCTCTAATAACTGGATATGCATCTAGAAGGTCCTTGAGGGTATTTTCAAGATTGTTGCAAGAAAACAGGTCAATCACAACTCAAGTTTTCTCAACGATGATTTCTTTCAGACATTTATAACATAGTTCACCACCGCGTACTTTAGTGAGGGATGTTGGAGCACAATTCTGTCTTATTTTGGGTAAACTCAAGGAAAGGAGGCAAACCTTCTTAGCAGAGTGCTTATAAACCAATGGTGAGTGATCGCCAAAACTTTCCTTTTGACTTATCAGCTCTAGCTCCTGTCTAGGCATACCATGTCTTGGAGTGACTTGCGCGGGGTGGGGGAGGGGTATCACTCTTTTTTCCTCACCTAACTAACTCATTCACTCTCCTTTTGAAATGCTTCATTGACGAAACAAGACCGTCCCTTCGTTTCTTTGTGCAGTGGCTGAAATGCTCAAGTTGATAAAGCGGTGACCAATAATCACGCACTCATTCTTCCCCCCGTCCTTACTAGTCCACACAGCCTCTGATTTGAACTGGTCCATGGCGTCCGGCGTCTTTCGGCCATTTGTCGAGGTTTACATTTTTGGTCCTTTGCTGGCAGACCGGAAGCGCAAAGCCTCGACCAAATCCAAGTCCGTCACCACGATGCCAACCTACAACGAAACTTTTGTATTGTAAGTCATGTGGACCCTTTGTCTTTTGGTAAATCGACCAAATCCAACCTCGACAAGTACTTGGTACTTGTTGGGTAATATACTCGTTAATAAGTCACTACAGACAGTGTACTGAGTAAAGATGCTTAGAGCTTATGAATGGTTTGAACGAAGTCCCTATGTCTTTGTGACGAGTGGGTGGATCGATAGAGACACCGAAAAAAATCGTTCAGCTGTAACACCCTTTTGGTGCCTAGCTGTCATGCTACCCGAAGGAAGCACAAGGGCTGGAATACTGACAGCTTGCCCAAGTCTAGGCAGGAGAAGTCGAGAACACTGAGTCCAGCTTGCTAGAACCTTAGTGATCGAAGCGCGTACACGAGTCCTGTACATGGCTTCCTCAACTTGTGTAAAACGCTGCTCACACAGCAAGCGTTACAAATATCCTCTCTCTCTCGCCTCGCACACATTACTTTTACTCAAAATCGGACGATGGATCACGGGTAATGTGTCGACATATTGATTGCTCGCGTGAGTCGATTGGTTATCCTTCAGGTGGCTGATGATCTGTTCGCTGAGCTTGGCGATTAACTTGCAAACTTTTCGTCACCAGACGAAGAGATGTCGTCAGTGCACAGTTGGGTGGAGAGATGAGATCAACGAGGCTGGCACTCTACATCTGATCGTCACATCGCTAATCCGTCGGGGGATATCCATCGCATACCTCTGGGGCTAAAATGCATCCGAATGCACCCAACTGAGTTGACAGATTATCTGTATGACTCAAGTTAACTTCGGCTTTTCTAAAGAAGATCGTTGGCATCTGTACATGCCCTGTTAAGTGAACCATCAACTCACGTGAACTCGCATTGCAGACCAGATAATGGCTGTTCGAAGCTAGGCGGTTGAAGTTGAAAGTAGATCACGTGATCGGGTTTACTGGTAGCACTGAATGCAGTGAACTTAGACAGACCTGCTGCCAGAAGCCAAAGCCCTGGTGATGAACGTGACAACGACAAGTAAGTCAGTAAACTGATTTAAACGACGTAGTCACAATAAAAGATGGTACGAATTCAAGGAACACCAGCTACCTGGTGGGATCCTAGTCAAATGGATGTCTAATTTGTCTTTCACCAGCTGACCCATCATCACCTCAGGATTGCCGTACTTTCATCAGTTCATGTTTTGGAATTTCCGAAGCTTTTCGAATTAGGGAATCCCAGTTGGGTTTACTAGTGTTCGACTGTGAGCACCAGCAATAAAAAGCAAAGGCGCGTCTAAACTAGGGCCACTACTCACTATTGACTGGGCTGAGTTGAAGTTGAACAGTTGAAGAGAGAATGGAACTCAGTGGAAAGTTGCAAATTACTTTATGGAAGCAGCCTTGGTTCGGAATGTGCCACGGAGAGCTCTGTCTTGATTCTCTGTTTGTGTAAACCCTGTTGAAGTAGTGAGAAGGTAGGTGATAAATCTTTTTCGTCTTGAAAGCAAACACAATAGGTTTTGGCCTTTGTCACGGTGATGTTGGCTAGTTCCAGAGATTCTTATCGACTGTGTGTCGTTTTTTGTCACTTTATTGCCGCAGCTATCTATCAAACCAAGGAGATCCGGAATGGTACGAGCTTCACCTGGCGGTAAAAGACTATTGCTTTGGTCGAACGGACAGACTGGTGGGAGTAACCGTCCTGTCTTTGTCTCGTGCACTCAACCTTGGTGCTACCCCACTGAGGCTCCCCCTTGGCCGAAGACTTCACTATACAGAGACCGGATGGACTGTACTACGGGTGCTGTCTCAACGCGTACAAACAGACGAAGTGGCTCGCGAATTTGTACGGGCCAAATCGGAATGTCGACCGTCTCCAGAGCTCGAAGCAGGAAGTACGGCGTCGACACAACAAGAATAAATACCTACACAGAAGGTGTTCCGACCTGTGCCTTTATTACAATTATCAGGAGTTCTCAAGAGCTTGGATTACACGCCGTAAATTTATCTTGAACATCTTTATGAAAAACTTCCAGTACTGCAAATCAAACCATCCACATAATATCATTACTACTGATAATGGTTGCATGTACTGATGACCTGGCGCAAAAAAGAAAATAAACAGACACAACCAAAATTAACTTCCTTCGATGCCTGTTATGTACAGAAAGAAAGAAAGACTTCATTTCATGTACATAGAAATTGCTTCCCTCACTTACTGTTAGCTTTTTGTACACGCAAGGGACCTGCATCTTTCTTTCCAAGAGACGCTTATTCCTCCAAAGTTCCAATGATGGCTTGGGATTTCTTCGTTACTTTACTATCGATCAGAGTATTACTATTATTATTATTACTATTGTTATTATTACTCTTGTTATCACCCAAACGTGATGATGACCACCACCCACAGAGCCAGTCAGAACTTGATGACCAATTGGATCAATGCAACCCAAGATCAATCCATATGTGGTTGTTGATCAATACTCTTATTTATGAGTCTTTTTCGACGTTCGTCCTTTTTATTGGTACCAGAATGGGTAATAGAGAGTTATTTGGAAAAGCACATCTCCTCACACGGTGGCTTTCATCCTTTTTATGCTCGCCGGCTAGGCAAAGAGGATCGACCACGTAACTTTGCTGCTAGGTTCTTTGAATGTTGATCACCAACTGTTGACTAAAGTTGCCAGTTCAACAAACACTGCTTAGCAACGTTTACAACCATTTGGAGGGCAATGGCATTTGAACCCCAGGATTTCAAGTCATCCGCAAAAAGTAGACATGAACTTGAAAGAACACACCTGGAAGGTCGTTAACTTAGATCAGGGACAGAAGTGGTCCCAAAACAGAGCCTTGAGGAGACTGGGGCCGAATAAGAGTATGTCGAGTCGAATTTCGCTCAGAATGTTCGTTCGATAGGGACGCCTTCATCCAGCGTAGAATTTTTCGTCGTGTGTCGTTTGTGGAGCAGAGGGACGTGTTACACTCGACCGACTGCCCTTAAGAAGCCGAAAAATATGGCATCCGATATGGGTCCTTCGCCTCTAGCTTGCTCTAAACTGTTCCTAAATAAGAGCATGTTCGTCACGCAAAAACGGTTTGGGGGAGGACCATGTTGCACTGAAGATATCAAGCTGTTGGTAGAGAGGTGATTTAAGATGGCCCGCTTCAGAATACATTCTATCACCTTGCACGTAGCTAATAGACCTGTAGCGGCCGGGGGATAGTCGGTCACCACTTTTGTAGATTGGCGTGACGATCGCTTCCTTTCAAGCAGAGAGAAGGTTTTCTTCCTCGGGCAGCTGGCAAGACACCAGGTAGAAATGCTTGTCAGTGTGAACTATGTTTTTTAAGGATCCCTGAATGGAGCTCGTTTTGCCCCAACACACTGAAGGGGTTTATCTTGTGCAAGAGTTGACAGATGTCTTCCTTTGTGAAGACGAAGCTGGATAGTGGCCGTTCGTAGTTACGCCTTCACAAGTTAGGATGTCACGAGGTTTCTGGGTCAGAATACAGTCCTGCATAGTGTTCTTTGTAGACTTCAGATACCACTAGTTGATCACTCGTGAGTTCCCCGTTGCAACCCAAGATCAATCCATATGTGGTTGTTGATCAATACTCTTATTTATGAGTCTTTTTCGACGTTCGTCCTTTTTATTGGTACCAGAATGGGTAATAGAGAGTTATTTGGAAAAGCACATCTCCTCACACGGTGGCTTTCATCCTTTTTATGCTCGCCGGCTAGGCAAAGAGGATCGACCACGTAACTTTGCTGCTAGGTTCTTTGAATGTTGATCACCAACTGTTGACTAAAGTTGCCAGTTCAACAAACACTGCTTAGCAACGTTTACAACCATTTGGAGGGCAATGGCATTTGAACCCCAGGATTTCAAGTCATCCGCAAAAAGTAGACATGAACTTGAAAGAACACACCTGGAAGGTCGTTAACTTAGATCAGGGACAGAAGTGGTCCCAAAACAGAGCCTTGAGGAGACTGGGGCCGAATAAGAGTATGTCGAGTCGAATTTCGCTCAGAATGTTCGTTCGATAGGGACGCCTTCATCCAGCGTAGAAGTTTTCGTCGTGTGTCGTTTGTGGAGCAGAGGGACGTGTTACACTCGACCGACTGCCCTTAAGAAGCCGAAAAATATGGCATCCGATATGGGTCCTTCGCCTCTAGCTTGCTCTAAACTGTTCCTAAATAAGAGCATGTTCGTCACGCAAAAACGGTTTGGGGGAGGACCATGTTGCACTGAAGATATCAAGCTGTTGGTAGAGAGGTGATTTAAGATGGCCCGCTTCAGAATACATTCTATCACCTTGCACGTAGCTAATAGACCTGTAGCGGCCGGGGGGTAGTCGGTCACCACTTTTGTAGATTGGCGTGACGATCGCTTCCTTTCAAGCAGAGAGAAGGTTTTCTTCCTCGGGCAGCTGGCAAGACACCAGGTAGAAATGCTTGTCAGTGTGAACTATGTTTTTTAAGGATCCCTGAATGGAGCTCGTTTTGCCCCAACACACTGAAGGGGTTTATCTTGTGCAAGAGTTGACAGATGTCTTCCTTTGTGAAGACGAAGCTGGATAGTGGCCGTTCGTAGTTACGCCTTCACAAGTTAGGATGTCACGAGGTTTCTGGGTCAGAATACAGTCCTGCATGGTGTTCTTTGTAGACTTCAGATACCACTAGTTGATCACTCGTGAGTTCCCCGTCCCCCCCCCAAGCAGAAGCTGGTTGGCTTATTTCTCCGGCTGTGTCTCACGTACTTAAATAGCGCATTTTTGTTTTTCTTGGCTAGGTTATTTTTTTTAAGGCATACTACTGCGGTTTATACGACAGGGAATCAGAGTTATTCTTACGTTTTTAGCTTAGTTAAAATGTCTTTATCCCCCTCAAAGAAGCCCCATTTATATGGCGTACACATATTCTGGAGGAAGAACGCGAAAACTGCTAGACAGCTTTCTTGTTTTAATCGCTCCAACCAAGGTCTTCAAATTATCCGCTTTCTCGAAGGTTTCCGCGCACCAAACGAATCTCAAAGCTTAGGGTTCTGATCAACAAATGTGGTTTATTATTTCCTCGCTCTCCTTCGAGGATTCGACAAGTGTTTTGGTTTGCACATATCTAGGTTGACGATACTAGTTCCCAACATATTTTGCGGGAAGCAAAATTCTGAACATTTCTCCATTGAAGACTTTTGGTACGGATAAAAATAATACGAACAATACAAAAGTTTCTTGCGTGTGGCATGTGCTTAAACATGGGTGAGTGTCGCAGAAAAAGGCCGCAATAAGAACTCAAAAGGTCGGCCCAACGCATCTGTTGTTACTCAAAGGGTTGAGTGAAATTTTTCATCCAGAAATACCGGTTTGGTTGTTCATTCCAATTATAGGCATTTTTCAAAACCAAGTCATCATCACAATACTGGGTGGCAAATTCGTAGCTTTACCTGACCAGTACACTAGCCGAGGTATGAACTCAGAACGCTGATGAGTTGAACAAGCAAAAGAACCGATTCTTAGAGGCACACCCAAAATTTCTTTAAAGCCATAGCGTGAACGATATTAACTTTAACATAAAGATTTAACATCTGATGGTGTTTACTCAAATGCGTGAAATATGCCCCTGTGGCCGCAGTTTGTTGGAAGTTGTTTAAGCACACCTTCGTCCGGATTGATATTTTTAGTGGCTGCCATGTTTCAGCAGGACGTCTCCGTAAAGATAGAGAAATTGTGTGAAAAAGTTGGTTTCTCTACGAGTTCTGCACCGCATCGGATTTGAAACTATTTTGAAAGGGTACGCAAACAGTGGCTACGTCGTCTTTGCCCGCGCGAACTCAAAACGGAACATTCGTTCGCGACCCATTTAGAAGAAGTCTCCTGATGTTGCAGCAGTCGCTTGCTGAACAAAGCCAAGGAATTCGTCGCAGGTAGCAATAGTCAGCACGCGCTGTATTGTGTGCACGGCAAAGTTTTTTATTCATTTGTACAGTGACTCCTTGATAGTGCCATCGGTGGAATCATTTAGTTCTTGGGCGGTACGAGCAAACAATACAATAAACTGGCGAGTTCTCCGGAGTTTTGGCACAAATTCAGCGTAGTGAGATGTTTTTGGTGCACATGTAACACGCTTGGCGTGGAAATATTGGACACACGTTTAAATGCGGGCGGGCCATCAAACTGTGTATGGCGGTTGCTGTTCCGTCATCACGACGTCGTACTTGAGTTCGTGGACAACCCCGTACGTGAACATCTTGAGTGAGTTAGTTGGGGTTGAGGACAGCGCGTGCGGTTATCATGATGAATGGCAATGGTTGGTCCTACTTTCTGGCAGTGTCGTTGGGCTTTACTAAGTGACCCGGTTAAGATTCGCCACCACAAACAACGGGAAAGATATTGTCTCTTTGGTACTTTATAACGTTATTCAACTAATTACCTGGGTGAAGTTCGCGTTGGGTGTTCTACAGATGTTAGCTCCCATTTAAGTAATACCGCAGAACGCTAAAATATGATAAGATTTGATTGCGTGCTTTGCCTTGCCGCTCAACAGAAGTAAACCTAAATTAATTTAGGTTTACTTCTGTTGAGCGGCAAGGCAAAGCACGCAATCAAATCTTATCATATTTTAGCGTTCTGCGGTATTACTTAAATGGGAGCTAACATCTGTAGAACACCCAACGCGAACTTCACCCAGGTAATTAGTTGAATAACGTTATAAAGTACCAAAGAGACAATATCTTTCCCGTTGTTTGTGGTGGCGAATCTTAACCGGGTCACTTAGTAAAGCCCAACGCGCTGTTTATGGGGCATCAGATAGGCATGGTAACCTAGTCCAATGGTCAACGACGGCCCATCATTCTCATACCTGTACGCATTGTCGCTTATCTTTGCTACTTATAGTAAACGCTAGGCCAGTATCCATGCGGGCGAATGAAAATGCCACCGTAGCGAGATTCAGAGATATAACGCTTTGATGTCATAGGTGTCTCAACCTGGCAAACGCGACCTAAACTTTGCAGATTCGTGCCTTATCCACATCTATCACACTACAATCAGAACCAATAAAATTTTGAGTGTACATAAACCGCTCAACAAATTAGTGTAATCTCCTTGCATTGTAAGTTGGGTGTTTGGTGAGTGCATGTCCAGGAGCATTACCTAACACTTTGTGGGTGCAAAGTGCATTCCAAAGGAGGATATGACTTCGGTCGGTTCATCAAAAAACAGCTGCGCTTCTTCCTTGTTTTCAAAGATGGGAAAGATATCGTCTGTATATTCCGGATTGACAAGTATTTTGTCAGAAGGTATTTGAAAACCGGAGTTTAGAAGTCCTTTCACCGTTCGCTTCATTATCTTGTCGATCACGAAATTAAATAGCAAGGGATAAAGTGGGCAACCCTGACGGACACTACTTTGTGTACAACAGCCTTTGAAGAGTTCTTTACGTTTTTCCATACCACATCCCCCATTCCGCGCCTCCTGCTCCGACGATGCAAACAATCGCACGGTTGACATCATCATCATCAAAGACAGCAACATCAGTGTTGACACTGATGCTTCACTGCCGTACAACCATAAAGTTCGTCTAATTTTCTATACATAAGAATATATTAAAAGCCCTAGAGTGAAAACTAGGGAAAAAGAGTGGATGAGGGAGGGGACCTAGTGTTTGTGTACGGAAGCTTTTGGAGAGCTCTTCATGTACTCTCAGGCGTTCGAAAGTCTGAGGATACAAAGAACTTATTGTTTTCACGAACTTCCTATGCATCTCTCGATAGGCAAGCGTGCCAAGACTGGTCAACCAATTCAAATGCGCTTTGGAAGTCCAGGGACACTAAAATTGTAGGCCGTGTTTACGTATGGCATTGTTATAGCACCTGACGGAATGTGCTGACCCTAAACATCCACCAAATCTTCCCGTTCCGTGTCCGCCCTCCCTCTCTTCGACGATGCGAAAGACTGCACGGTTGACAACTCTCATTTCAACTTCATGCCCTCTTCCTAAAAGTATTCTTACCGTATTCCAAACCTCATACTCCGATTTCGGTAATAGAAGAGAGAGGAAACTAAAATGGAAACAGCTTTTGTCGGGCGCCTCGATAGCCTGTACTTGTCCCTTTTTTGTACCCTCCAGTGAATCCAAAAACTCATTGATAGCGGAGCAAAAATGCCGACAGAGATTTAAAAAATACACGCGGTATATTCCCCCCGGAGCAACTCGTTCTACAAAGCCTCCACGTATTTTAGGCTACAATTGCGTCATTCTTAGGTAACCTCACCCTATGAACAAGCAACATCACCAGAAATCTAACGTTTTCTCTTATCCCTTATCCCTACATATTTTGAGCTACCTTAGCTGTGCACAATCAAGCCAATGCACATGTCTCAATCACATATGACCACAGCCGTATGCATATACCCCATACCTACTATCTGCACCTGAATATCGATTACCGTTTTTGAAATTGGTCGGTGTCGCCTCACTGCACTAGTCAGGAATTTTGACCACTTTTGTCTGCCCGCTATTTTAAGCCGCGCTCTAACCCAGAACATAGCTCCTTATAGCACATATTTTGACATTTTTTTTCCTATTTTTGGTCCCTAATGTAGACATGGCTGTCATATTGCCCTGTTTGAACAGCAGTAATGAATTACCATGCGCCCTCGATGGACACAAGAATATCCTTGATCCATCTTGTCCAAATCTGTTGCGATTCCTTGGCAAATCGCACTAAAATTACAACCCAAAATGACTCATGTGCAAGGCTACTTACGACTCCGAATATCACGTCGCGATGATGCTACCGCGACTGTCAAACCCAGTCTGATGACTTGCCCGTAGCTCACCATATCCCTAACATTTCCCGACTGAGTGTGTTGCATGCGCCCACAAGACCTTCTCCTTCGGTTGAATTTGTGCCAGAACTTAAAATTACTGGTCACCCTGTTGCGCTGTCTGCCTCTTCTGTTCATAAAAACACTAATTCATCCAATGGCACTATCAAGGTTCGGCATTCCGGTGAATGTAAAACCTTGCCGTACACCCGATTTGGTGTGTGCTGAACATCGTATAAAAACTTGTTAGCTCTGACAAATTCCTTGGCTTTGTTTGGCAGCGAATGTCTGCTCCATTTTTAGTTTGAGAAGAAACAAAAAGCGTAATTATTGTCTATGTAGTTTTGCGATTATTTCCAAATCTAATCCAGAAGAAAACACGTGAAGGCGCCAGCTTTTCCACAAAATGTCCCACCGTCTCCACGGGGACAGTATCTGAAGCCATTAGCAGGCATTAAAATGTGGATTCCGCACCCATACTGGAAGTAGAGTACGTTTAAGCAACTTCCAGCAAAATTGCGGCCGCATGCGTAGATTTAAAGGATAGGGATAAACACCATCAAATGCTCAAAATTTGTGTTAAAAAATCCCTTTTTCGATATACCGTTTCAGAGGAGGTAGAGGTGTGCGCCTGAGGGTCGCCTTTATCTCGTACACCGATAATCGCGTGCGAATTGACATTGATAAGTGGACTTGACGCTTCGCTCACTTGAAAAAAAGCATGATGCACACATGACTAGAATGTGTAAACGGATAAGATTAACTCCGCACAAAATTGGCAACTTAGCAAACCCCATTGCTTAGGCGAAATTAATTTCGGCCTACTTTTGGTAGGTGGCCCCAGAAACTGGGACATCAAAAATAGCTATAGAAAGTGTCTGCCTACAGACTGATCGTTTCAGTTGTATCTTTGTTAAGAATTCCTCGGCACAGCTGTCAATACCGTGGGCTCAGTCAGTCAATTTGGCAGCAGATCCATACATCTCAAGCTCTGTGAAAAAGCTATCAGGATGTGGGGTCAATGAATACGAGAAGAGCTAAATGTTCTTGCCAGGTAGATGTATCGTGAACAACAAAAATGAGTAACCTGGACATCAAGAATGCAAACCACTCCTGGTTCTGCTGCCGCAGTTTGTTTGAAGACATGCAACAAATGAAGGCTTAAAAGTACAGACGGGCTAAAACCTATTACAACAATATAAATATCAGTGAGAAAAAGATAACACAGCTGGACCCGAGGCTGTAGGAAGATCGAAAGTCGTAGGTATCCGCAGTAATCTTCCAACTAAAAACCACGCAGAGAACGACCCAAATGATTCCGGTTGCTGTGGCGGCTCTTTAAGAATGAATGCCATCCAGTTTCATGGTAAAGGTAGACAAATATTTGAAACCTTTGATGGGCGCTGACACTAGTCTGCCTGGTGCAGCACCATCGAGCAGAATTTCGCTTCAAGATTGTGCCTTAGAGGAGTCCTGGAGTTTGAAGCCAGGGATGTAAAACTCTGTTTACCATTCAGAACGAGACCACCCGCAGGATAAACGAGTGGCCTAAAGATCGGTTTGTTTGGTTTGCAATGATAATACCAAACTTTTTCTCATTAGAGAGAGAATGAAAAAGGTCTCATGGCAGTTGTCTCCTGCGACGAAAGTCTTGGAGTTTTGTGCATCTGAACAAACAAATCTGCTGTACAAGTCAGTTCTGCAAGTTCTCCACAGATAGTCTTTTTAGAATGATAAAATTCAATACACTAGGCGGCCTTTGGTGCCTCCCACAGTAGTTGAACTTTTCCAGAAGAGATTTGACCCTATGGTGCCGGTTGAAACGTGGTTCCCCCATAGGGGAAAGCCTTAGTAGCTGTTAACCATGCGAATAAAAATGATGCCGTGGCACCCTGTGTTCACTCAAGAAAGCTGCGTTTCCTTAATTTGATCGTTAAATCACCTGGTTGGTGTGAAAATACAACAGTCCAGTGCAAATGCTTTTCACCTCTGTCCTCATTGGGATGATAGCTTACCCCTTGGAATGAGTGAGAGTGATCCTTTTTAGGAGCTAGGAATCTAGTTTTCCAAGAGGTTTCTCGCAAGACTAATCTGTCAGGACAGCTCATTAAAAGACAGAGTTGAGTGATCCTTTACACAGCTTGTTGCGCTATCGGGCAAGACACCGATCACCAGAATTTCTGATTACTGCAGGTGATACGTAAACCGTGGTTCCAGAGTCTGTGTGAACAAAATTCACTTTATCAGCAAACTAGTGCTGTCATTAAACTGCACTCCTCAGTGCAAAGGTGCTTTGGCCCAGATAGACATTCCCCTCCTAAGTGCTACTTAGTTGTTTGCTTCGGGTACATCTTGACAAAACCTTTGGCACTACGGTGTGAAAACTAGCCGAAAATGGCCGACTTAATTCATGTTGCTTCGACACTAACGATACGTCCGGTAATGAACAACAGTCATTCTATTCTTTTAATAATGCTTCGAATCGGCGAAACAGGTGCGACACTTTGAAGTCGTGTTTCAAATTAAATGATCGCCGCCGTCCTGTAGAAATGCTTCCCAACCATGTTCTACACCGGCAAGTTTATCAGACTACTGACCTGTTTCACATTGTTTTCTGCAGAATTCACGGCGGATGTCTTGCAGCTGATCAGCAAACCTTAAGTTCAAGTAGAACATAGTGTTGACGGAAACTCGGGAACTGCGCCTACCTAATGAGCCCAAAGAAGGAAGAAGCCAGTCGTGGGCTGTCGAAGAATTTTAAGCAACCTTACTGGTGGTGCATTACGCATATAAACCTTAATCCACTGCTAATGTTGGTTTCGACTTTTTCGTTGTATGTATGTCATCAGTTTTGCGCATAACAGTGCGTTCTTCATGCACTCCATCATGCGTCACGTTTAGAGAAGAACAACTTGTCGGGGATATTAGAGTGATTTTTTTTCGAAAGGACCCCGAATTCAACGCGAATTTGAGCAACCGTAGTAATATGGAATTAAATGGGATGGTTCCCTCCGGGGGAGATAACCGTAGGTCTACTATATATGGAGTACAAAAGTACGGCCATTCATCCTAATGACATCAGTAAATCAAACATTCTTGGAGTCCACATTTTGCGAACCAACTTATACAGTTTGGAAATCATGGCTGAACTAACTTTGCCAACAACTAACTTGTTTCAGAAACGTGCCTTGCAACCACGACGGGTTACATACGCCAAAGGTGATCAGAATCAAACAAATGTACCGGGGGAAGCGAGCTAAGAGCTAGTAAAGCCAAGCAAAGCTTAAAATGATGTTAGTGTTAGTGTTAGTTCAGTACCTAAGCCATTGACTTATGAACAACTCATAATACGCAACCACAAGACCTCAGCAAACGGAGCCGCAGAATGTAGACCCAAGACATACGACAGGCGCCCTGACAACCAACCATAGATTTGATGAGGAGTTTCTCTATGAACATTTGTGTAAATTGTATTACTGACTCCATCCTATGGGCGAGCTTTGCAACCAAATGACAGGGGCAAATAACCACTCACTTGTCGTATCATAGATCATAGAATACTTGCTTGGCCAAAAAATTCGGGTCTCTGGGACTGTCCCACCGCGCATGGCTGCAGCGGGCAGTGAGGTTTTACAAGGACTAGTATTGAGGCATACTGCTTAACGTAAAAGAGCCAATAAAATCAAACCGCAAGTGGGTCAGTCCCGTTTGCTGACGAGATGAAGGTTTTTCGCACCAAAAGCAACTGAGAGTTTCTGTAGGACCTCGGCAAACTGGGGCCAGGAACCTCCCAATTGATGCCAATAAATGCGCGAGTCACTGTGGCCAACAGATCCACTGGACAGATACTGCTGCTTACTTTGCACCACCAGCAGTTTTTATCTAAAAACGCAACTGAAGATCATGGAAATGGTAAAGCTTAGCAAACGGTGCCTTTGGGCAAACGCAGCTCGGTTGTTTTAATTTTTCCATGAAGCACGGCCGTTCAACCTAAATTTAATCCATTCATAGAAGCTAGGACCCGCGGAGTCTCTACGACGTGCAATGTGATTGGTATGAGAGGTTAAGCTTACGCCTTGTGGGGAGAGAACGAAGGCCATGGGCTTTTGCTACGTAGGTCACAGATGGTTGATGAGGGGGTATAATGCCCAGCTACCAGCCTCTGCCGGCGAACATTTAAACTCTTGAAGAGGGGAGTTCTCTGCGGAAACCAGCTCATACTTTTTCAGGAGGCAGTCGTGAGACTTCTTGAAGACCCTACCAGAAAAGGAGTGCTTGACGCCAAAACTAAGTTCCCGGTGAATAGCATATAAACCGCGGGATCTGCGGTGGATTGTTTTGATACAGAACAATGAAGACAGTTGCCTTAATTATCCAAAGAGTGGTGCATAGATGTCGGATTCTTTGGCTCCTGATTAGGAATATGCATCAGGGTTTTTCAAAATTGTATGTTGCTAATGGATTTCTTTCATCATATTTGTCATTTTTGGAAGAATATGGTGATGGCAGATGCCTTATTCTTTTGGCGCAGTCGGTGATAAAGGACCGGCTCTCACCCCCATTAACGTGAAACAGACGGTCTGTTTGCTTTCTGGTCCGCATGCTTTGTTCCTCGTCTGTTTCTACCTTTCCCCTCCCTTTTACAGTGCTGCAGAGCACGATCGATCACGTGCACAGGTGATGCCAGCTACCAGGCATTTTTCCACGTCACCTTTCACTCTATAATCCGCTCGGCTGCCGTAAAGGTTTCATTCCAAATTATCCCGCTATTATAGGCTCACCAACTTACTTCCGATGCATCTCTGATCGGATGGGCTTCCGGTGCAACAACTTTGTAATTGTCAGCTGGACAAACCTTTACGGCCCTAGAATCATTAGAATTAAAATGATTTACGATCCACAGAGAGCCCACTCACTTCCTCAATAAGCAAACCCTGGCTTTACCTGCGGGCTTAAAATGCGGCGATTCGGACTATCACACTGATAGAAACCTTGTAACCTTTGGGACGAACAGGATCACAACGATCCTTTAATAAAATAAGCTGATTTGAAGCGATCGAGAAGTCTCCGATTGAATGTTTGCAAACGTAGATGGTGGACTAGTACTCTCTGCTGGAAAATGGGTAGGGAACCCGTCACCAGGGAGTAGTAAGAGAAAAAGGGTGGCTGGTCTGCTGCGGCCTCACGATGCGGAAACTTTTTATTGCGGAAGATCCTGAACAAAGTACCGCACGTCCGCTTTTCACCCAGTGTGTCATGTCTACTGCCAATCTTGCAGGCGTTCGATGAACCAAGTTCTGTGGCACTCGTCCCACTTTTTCTAAAAGGGCGAGGTGTTGGGAGACCCTCAGGTCTTCTAGTGGGTCTGTCATTCTTAAGGGCCAAAAAGACTTCTAGAGTTTACTTCTGCGACCAGGCTTTCCTAAATCACTGTATTGTTGAGATGCCGTGAAGTTCGAAACTGGACAGATACTATGTTTATTCTACAAAGTCATTTCGCGCCGAGTTAAGCAATATTCTATTGTCAGGAAGCGTCCGGACAAGAAAATTACATGTGAAGAGAACGCGTCCTTAAGGTCACCGTCGGTGCCACATTTTCTGCGTAGCGGGTGAGTGGGTGGAGCTTACTAAACACTGCTTGTCAGCATGCAACCAGCACACAGGGTGTGGAATAGTTCACCACAGGAACGTCGCCATTGGTTGGATAGAACGAACAAGCGAGTGACCATATTTGGCCCCTTTGCTCTCCTATATATCTTCATGCAAACTTCTGTACGTCTGCCCTAAGAATAAGGCAGTGGTCGGGATTTTTCCATCTTTTCCTTACCTCGTGATCCGGCAGGATCAATTAATGCGTAAAAGTTAGGCGGTCACCGAGGATACAACAAATGTTCCAAAGGTAAGTCTTATTCGTGTGTAGACAACCCTCAAATCATACCCTCAGAAAGTTAGAACACTGAAGGGACGGACCGAATAATGCAGTCTTCCTGTACTTAGGTAAATTTTCGTTTTCGGAGTGCTGTCTAACAATAGTTCTGGTCTTCTCAGTGGTCTCCTTTTACATTTCAAGCGCTTTTGAGTACGTTATCCTGGACCGGCACAATTTTCAGGAAAAATTGTACACAGGTCATTCGTAGTCTTGATGGTAACCATGCTGTCCCCTCGTACCAAGCCCTTCCGCAATGTTGCAGTTTAGAGGGATCAGTTTGGGAGCATCCTGGGAGAGAACCAAATTGAAATACTTCAGAATTTTTCCGACTTCAAGTCGTAGTCGGGAGCCACCACATTACCTGTTATAACAAGCTGTGATAACCCCTGTCTCGGACTAGAAAAAATGCGGATCTCCGCAACTCCCTTTCGAATTTTTTAGGGCTTTACCTGCTAAGCGCCTTTGCATACCCGTTGTTATCTTCCCGCTATTTTTATGGCAAAATCTTGGGTTCTACGAAGTGTAATGTTGGGACCACTGGTGTTTCCCATATATGTCAACGACCTTCCAGATGTTCCTGCAAGCCGATGTTTACTTTTTGCGGACCACTTGAAATCGTGGAGTTCCTATGCCAGTGCTCTCCAAATGGATGTAGACGCTGCAAAGCAGTGGTTGTTGGACTGGCACTTTTCTCTGAACGACGAAAAGTGCGTCCATGTGTCATTTAGATGAGACGCGGCGAAATCCTTTGTCATGCATGGTGAGGAGGGACCAGAAGACATCACGAGGATAGATGCCAAAAAGGGTTTGGATATCTGGCTCTCCTCATGCATCTCCTCATTGCACCGTGAGAAATCGGCCCAAAAGGCATTCTCCGTTCTACAGACGATTCGGCGCACCTTCACCTGTATTACGCGTGTGGACTTCCAAATATTCTATGCGCCTATGTCAGACCGCTCCTTGAATATGCCGAGCAATTTGTCTACTCAGGACGCGCGAAAGACGTAACCCTCATTGAATGTGTCTAGCGAGCTGCTACGAAAATGGTTGCCGGCCTCAAATCCGTGGACCACGGAACGCGTCCCGCAGTGCTTGACTTCTTTCTCCTGGAGTATCGTCGCCTCCGAGGGGATCTAATACTTACTTACGACTTGTTTGAACAAGGCTAGGCCAACAGGTTTTTCACCGCCGACCCAGCAAACACACGGCGGGGACATGGCAAGAAGATTTTGAAGCTCAGAGCGCACACCTTCATTAGACAATTTTTTTCTCATTTCGGGTAGTCGCTGCGTTGAATAACCTTCCTCAGACGGTTGTTCACGCTCCTTCTGGAACCCAGTTCAAAACACTATTAGACACTTATTTGTGCGAGTCCTCGCACTGACAAGCATACTGCCTCGAGTTGAGAACCTAAAGAACAGTGCCACACCCTTTTTTACTTGTGCCTTTCAGGTGATCGACAGCCGCTGAACGACAAGAACAAAACCGGTCCGGGAAACTTGGGTGAAGGCCTCGGTCCTGTGTATCAATCCGTGAATCCGTGTGGCACCTCAGGATTCAGCAGAATTTATTGCGGGTCGTTTGTTTGTCTCTGGAGACTTTGCAGACCGTTCTCCTGGACCGTGGGCTACATGTCCACCGATACTTTTAATATATGCTTGGTTCTTAATGAGCAAACGCCACTGGATTGTGGCTCCGCTTGCTCGAAATGCCATACATTTTCTACGACCGCGCTGCTGTTTACTCCGGTGAAGTTCCCGCATATTCGTTAATGTGTTCAAAGCATTCGAAAAATTCCATTTAACATTTGTATCAGACAGCGTAAGCAGTCAGTACGAGAGGCGATTTCGCCATCCTGTCCTTTCCCTTGACCATTGTCGCCTCAAAAGATAGTGCGCCGCTGTCCACGGATGACAGCTGATCGGCGCCCTTCCTTACACATTCATCCTCTGTTGCTTTCCCCTCTTGACTTTTCTTCTTTTACTCATGTCTCCTGCAGGAGAGTCTCCATCCCGGCGCGGGATTCAGACCCTGTTGTCACATATGGCTTTTAGCCCTGAACACGCATTCTGGTCGCAGGCTACCATTTGGATGTCTCCTGAACCACTAATTAGTGCTATCTGTACCATTTGTACAAGGGCATCACACCTTCAACACAGGTGCATCCGACGCAGATAGCGCAAGGAAAGTGTACTATGCACACTCATGCGTCAGGTGGCCAAAACCAGGCCACGGTGCGGCCTAACGCGTTGCCATTGTGAGCAGCTGAACAAACCCCCATCAAAATTCTTTTAACGACTGCTAAAATTCACGTAAGTCAGTTTTGCTTGCATTTTGACCAACTTACTTTGTTCTTTATTACCTCCACTTGGTGCTAAAAACGCGAGAAACCGCTGGGTTCCTAACCCCACCGTTTTGCTTGTGTGTCAAGTGCACCCCGTAACGCGGGTGCTTTTGGGGTAAAAGCGTCACCCGTTTTTAAGCCATGGATTTGGCGCGGACGCAATGATTTGATGTGTTTTTTGGTAAAGAATGGGTGCCATTTCTAAAGTATGTTATTCGGTTAGTCGGATTTTCGCAGGACCCTGTGGCCTGCAACATTTCTCATATATGTTCTGCAGATAGCTGTTTTAATACAAGAATAACTAAGTGTACACTGAACCTTTGAAACTTTTTCTGTGTGGGACTAATTTGCTCCTCCAATGTGTTCATAGGCTTATAATGGGAATAAGGCGGTTGTAAGGGAAAAAATGGTTGCTCTGGATAAACTATCTTGCTTATGAACGAAGGTAAGTCCGCACTCTGATAGAGCTGAATTCTGTGGAAAAGGTAATAAGGGAACTTTGAACTGCCATCGTGCGGGAGTAACAGTAGTTCGGAAGTGGAATAATGTTGTGTGGATTTGTTAGGTAATATACCGCAAAAAAGCATGTTAGAAAAATAAGTTACACAGCGTAGTACACAGGTTTGTAGTGTGCTACTAGCTGCACGTGAACAGAAAAATAATGTTGACCTAAACACTGTTGTCTGGCTGGCAGGTTCGCGTGGTTCACGGTCGTTCCGTTTTGTCTGCTTAAACTGGTCGCTGCGCCTAATACGGGACCCCAGAGCTTTGAAGTTGACACCCCTGTACATGACTAAAAATATACCACAGGGAAAAGGTGTGAACAATGTGAAAGCACAGCCATACCGGAGCCCAACAGCTTGGGAGCCCGAAGGTTTTCTTATCCCGCGAAAGTGGCCGTGAGATTAGATGCCCGAGGGTTCACGCATTTTTGTGGCAGTATCACCAACGTTCAGAAAGTTCTTGCACCAAGTGGGGGTTGATGACGATACGTGGGAGAAACATTGATTAACAAAAGCAAAATAGAAACTTGTGGTGAGAGAGAAATTGCGACCATAAGAATTACGCGTTTCCCGGTTCTTGAATGAAGCATTTTGGATAAATACACCAGTTGGTGTGTATATTGGCCAAGCTTTACTAACCTGCCCCCAATAAGCTAACTCTTTCAAGATGCCCATGAAAACCTGGAGCTAAATGGTCACGCATGCTTCAATTTGCCTTCTGTTTACGGTGGTGACAAACGCAGGTTAAGCCGGCGCCAACATATTCGCGGGAGATCCTAAAAGCTTTGATAGGGCAGACAGCGTTCATTTATCTCACAAGTTCGTTTAACGCATGAAGTAAGGATTGGTTGAGACTCGGTGGGCGAGAAAAGTGTCTGTTCAAGGATATAGTATGCCAGGTATGACTATGTTCTCCCTGAACATAAGTGCCCCCTGATTCTGGGTGACTTAGAAAGGTTTGTCAAGAAGACCAAGTATGACCAGGGGCGGAAATTTACTCGAGCCACAATCCTAGTCATTACTAACACAGGTGAGTCGCGGAGGGAAGTCCATTTACTGCATCCGGTGCCCTTATCATTTAACAGCACAACGCTGCACCTTTTACTGACTCAAGAATTGGTCAACTGAGCCGCCGTTGTCTAGATAATAGGAGAATTTTGGTTCAATGCATCAAATTTTCCTGATGGATTTTTCTACAAGTACGAAATTGCAATCTTTTAATCGGGTCGGGCTTGGGAGACGTTTTGAGAGTTGAGAGGTTCAATAACTATTTTTCAAGAACTGAAGAAGACACGGCTTTCCTTTATGCGAACTTCGCAACATTCGTCCACACCGCTTGCTAAAAGTTGAACCGGTTAAAAGCTTTCTGCAAAACAATTTATTACGGCAGTCGACAGGATCTTGAACAAAGCACCGGACGGATGAAACAGCGCAGCCGGTAAGTGACATGTTTGCTAGACAATATCTCAGTTGCAACGTGGGTTAGCTTTTGCGGGAGAAGTACTCTTCCGATTACTGCACCGTAGCCCTGTCCAGCGGCCACCGGCGAACTAAGATTTGCGCCACACTCTTCTCTGGCGTGTACCATCGGAGTCGATGGGTCAACCATTTTTTATCCACTGTTGCAATCGTGGAACACGCTTCTTGGGCTGAGAAGGTTTGAATCAGACTGCTGAACTACAGGCGGCAGTGTTTTCCGTTTTGCTCGGTGGGTTTCGACCAAACTTTGTGACTTAGAGTCAGTCTCCAGCTAGCTGCTGGACTGTGGTCACTTGGGCGACGATGATAATAGATTTTCCCATATCTGTTTTGTTAGATGGCAACCAACTACTTGATTTCAATGGTTTTTGGAGGTTCTGGGTGCTAATCTCTCCCAGTGACACTTCGCCTTAATTATGAACCCATGTACTTACAAGCTCCTAATCACCCCGGTAATGGATGGCATGAACCAAGCCCTGAGACATCGAGCATGTTTTCGTAAGGGGTGGACTGCACTTCAACACGAGAAAGCACTATGCATTTTTGTATTCCACTTCGTCCACCTTACATGAGATTGTGACTAACCTGCAATTTACGGACAACGGCTTTCGTAAGGCCGCCATGGCCGGATGAAATGTAAGCCCTGCCCGGCCAAAAATTTTACGCGCGATATTGCGTCCTTCTCTCTACAGGGAAAGCTTTTTCTCTGTTCAAGATGAAGCTATCATCAAACCAGTTTATATAACTGTAGGCCACCTAGGACACAGCTGAATGCGAGAAGGTAAGGCATTCTGGAGCAGTCTGCTCCAACTCACCTCATCACTTAATGCCATTGGGTCAAGGTGAACCCTTCAAATTGCCATTGTGTGACAAATATGTCCAAGTTTATGGGTGGCATGACACAAACCAAAAGTAAATGACTCAGTTCAGACGCAGTATTTTTGACTTCCCAAGAGCATCTAACCAAATCAAGGTGAATAAGGTTGAATGTAAAATTTCGTGCTGAATCAATGCTACCGATTTTATGGAAGATTTCCGGTTGATAGTTGATTGACCTACCCATTCTTTTAGGCCATTCTTCACTGGAGTTCCTCAAAGTTGCCTTCTGGGACCACCGTTCTTTTGCATCTACGCCAACGACCATCCCCGAGCGACTTCAAACCCACGTCTACGTTCTTGGGATGGCATGAAGCCCTGGGGTTCCGAAATTAGCTTGCCTCAAATAGACACAGGTACTGCAAAGCAATTTTTAACGGAGTGGAGGTCTCTGAACGTCAAAATATGCATCCGTTTCTTAGCTGCCGGGAATTCGGCAATACTTTTCTTATGCAAAGTGGTGATGGACCAGAGAACAGTTCCAAAAGCTACTTTGGTAGCCGGCCATCATCAACGAAGCCTTTCCCATTTCATCGTGAAAAATTGGCTGAAAAGGCTACCATTACTCTTCAGATGATTTGGTCTGTGGACGCTGCGGAGCCTAGGTCAGGCAGGCCATCGCATACGCTAATCAGGAAGTCCACTCAGGACTCGAAAGGCACTTAATCTTTACCTAGCCTGTCCAACGAGAACGCCAGTCGTTGGGTGCCGATCTGAAATACATTGCCACTAGGCACGCTCGGAGGGTTTTGCTCTTTCTCCCGGACCTACAGATATGCTTCACTTGAGCAATTAATGACCGGTAACTTATTAACTTGATGCCATTAAAGCAAGCTAAGAATTCTTCATTTATGCAGAACAGCGGTAACTGTAATGTCACTCATTCCCTGTCATCCTCGCATGGAGTGGCTTTCTCCATATTTGCTTACATTACATGCGGGACCCGCTCAAAACAATTTCAGGTGGTTCTTGTGTGAATCCTAGTGCACGCAAACTTGCCGTCCGGTTAAGTGGTTAAAGAGTAGAGTGGTGAAACGGAACATTCCAGCAACAAGAAAAACACCGGACCGGGGAAGCCTGGACAAACCTTTCTATTCCGTTTATCAAACACAATCGGGCCTTGATGCTATTAACCCAAAACCATCCTTCCGAAAGGAGTGAGAGAACACGCAAAAAATGCAGCCAATTTCGGATGTGGATGCAACTGTCGCTCCTGAAAGTAATGCCCAATAGCAAGGCTCACGTGGCAGGCGCCACATTGTCTACTGGGTCCCACATATCTGGCACAATTTCCAGAGCGGTGGAGAATAATCGGGGGTGATCAGCATATTTGGCTCTACCGAGTGAACGTCCTCGTTCTTACCGTCACCGGAAGATTGCCCACAATATCCAAGGCCTGTATCCGTTACGGACCCACAGTCAAATCACCCCGTGCAGGCTGTTAAGGCACTTTATCCTGATAAGGAATCTCTTTGATCGTAAACGGCAGCCCTGGGCAAGACACCAGTATCCGATACTAACATGACCACGGTTACTGGTTGACCACACAACGGCGGCGAAATCTCACAAGTGGAAAAGTTAAGTCTGAGTCCACTAGAGAGCATGCAACCCATGCAGGCTTCCTTTCGGCTATTCGCAGATCCAGTGGAGGCCCAAACCGTTGCCTCCGTCTATTCTCACCCAGCGATGTGCTCCTTAGGTGAAGCCTCTAATCTACTTAATTAAACCAGCTTGAAACTGTACCCAATCTGTATACTTTGGATTCGCACGTATCCTCATAATCCGAAGGTGGAAGTTGGCTTTCTGAACAATGAAGCCCTGTGGCTTCTCTTCACCTGCCACGCAGGGTGAACCCTGGCCTAAGTTATGTGTATTGCGGAACCTTCAAAGAGTGTCCTTGAACTATTGTACCACATCCTGTTTAGCACAACTGCGTTAGATACCCTCTGCGACCTGAAGCGAGCAACCGTTCACTTCGTGCGTTTAAGAGGTCGCTGTTACAGCAATTATGCTTACTGCCCGATCGGCTCTATTGTCCTACTCTTCAGACTCATGGATGGATTTATGAAGGCGACCCTCATTTCCTTCCGAATAGCCTCCTTTCAACTTCGAGTGTGTAGTGGTCTGGCTACCCAATAAGTTACTTCACCAGGAGTGCGTGGCAAAGAAATAAAAATAATAACGCTAGGTTGGGCATACAATAATAAAGAGGTCAGATGGAACAGACTCACTAATAATTGTTCTCTTTAAAATAGTTCGTCGTTGGCCCAGGTCAGCGAATAAACAACAATCCAATAATGGTGTTCCAGGGATCTCCTTCTGAACAGTTCCCGCATATAATAGATTCCGAAGATGGTCTGAAATGTTTTGATACCAGAGTTAGCACATGAGACTCGCAAATGACCGCTGCAAGCAGGAGCGAAATAAAAAGAGGGAGTCGAATCACGTGACCACGTTTGTATTGCGTAAAACTGTACAAGTGCGCGTTTTTGTAGTTTTTCGTATTCAAACAAAAATCAACCAAAAAACGATTATGCAATTGATGAAATACGTAGTGTTATAATGAAAGCAAAATAAAGGTACAAAACGCCACAAGTGCCTTCCGAGTTTGGCAGAAGCCGAATATGTCCCTTCAAAATTCTAGATTGCGGGCGGATTCGCCTAACATCCCATCGTACTGCGGCCAATATTACGTCCGAAGCTTTTCTCTAGCACCATTATGGTGGATGACACCTATACACCTCGATGCTTCCCCGAATAGGGTTCCAGCTTTAATTTTTCTCCCTCCGTCACAAACCAACTGCGTTTCCATCCCCGTAAGTCCCTGCTGCCGGCTCACTAGTCGCTAGAGATAAGCCTCCCGTATGCTGTAGCTGTGCTTTTCTGGAATAAACTCCAAGAATCCCGCATTTCAGCCCCTTATACTCAATACTTTCAAAAACCTCTCTGTTATGCTCCCTAGGTTTGAGACAAACAGGACCGGACGCTGGAAGCGAGTGTACAGACGGTAATGAAGCTAGGGATGGGAATGAAGTCCAACGACATGCGCATATATGCATGTGGTTGGTGCGGATGAACAGTTGTGTGAAAATGTTGGACAGTTTAAGACAGAAAAAGGCTGCTCCGCAAAGTAACCAGACAGTGGGTCATTGCACAATTTGCATTCGCCTGTTTTCGTTATATGTTTTTCCTAATGCCCAGGCTCAGGATCCTAGACAGTAAGACCCATCCGTTATTCCACTGTTCCTAAATGAAATTCAGCACACACGAGATCAATTGATCCACGTCTGCCAAGGTCCTGCTTCCTAACTGCGTACACACCTATTGAAGGTATTAAACCTCTAGCAACACTGCATATTGTTCCACCAGAATACCGTACCTGCCAATGCAACCAGAAGGTTGTCCATTAAAGATCTGAACCACCGAGAAGCGCTTCGCTGTACTGAATCCGCTAGAAACCAATGGAGGTCTTGGCGTTAGAAACATGCCAATCGGAGTTGCGGCCTTTTCGCCGGCCAGCGGCTCGACCAATCAAGTGCGACATAGTTTTGTTGGTCCCTGCGGCCTCTGGCTATGTACTGTTGCAAGGTTTCGCAGTATTGATCCGTTCAAGCCCCTTCCACGCAACATTCGTGACATTCCTCACCCAATCGGATATTTAGATGAATGTACGCACTTTTTGGGCGTTGTTGTCTGGTTCAAAGTTTGTGGCTCGGGTGAATACATTAGTGGACCTGCCGAGTGGAACTGACTGACTGTTATCGAATCTACCGTTCTATAGACCTATGCGCGATGCGTGGCATATATGAAAACAATGCGGGATCGATCAAGTGATATTGTTCCTGTGATGGCTCTGCTCCTAATCGGTTGTCTCTTGAAATTTATCGCACTGGCGATTACGCGTTGAGAGAAGCAGCCTTGGAGGATTCAGGAGTCGTAAAACCGGAGCTGAAATTCACGTAAGACCCCCGGAGAAATGCGCTGGTGCTCACGTGTTCCACTAAATGAGCATAAGCAAAGTCACGTTCAACTGTTTTGCGGTCACCAAAACCGAATAATTGACTTCGGATCAAGGGCATCACGAACAGACTCGACTTTACTGTTGTGTGACGGTTTGTGTGCCTCTGTGACTCATTGAGATATACTGGATGGTGTCCCTGTGACACTCGCATTCCGTCATACCAGGTTCGTCAGTGGTTAGAAGTCTGACCAATAATCTCCTGGCCCTTCAGTTTGGGGATCGGAACATGTGGCGACTTGTTCTGTAAAATTGAAGTACACTTATTTCCTCTCAAATACCGCTACCTTATGGCCAGGATTTTAAGCCAAAGGCTTTGATCGAGGCTCTAATCATCCTGATCTCTAGATTTGGGCCCTGACACCTTCTGAGCCCACATACAACCATGATACTTACTAATAATACTCTCATGCCACATCGGCTATCGCGTGGTTTCACCATCCGGGTCGTCCTGCACTCTGAAACAAGCAGGATAACAAGCTGCTCTTGCGCTCACACTGGACTCGCTTGGCATTGATGTGTGCCGCGTCTCAGAAACGAGAATTCAAGATGCAAACACAGTGATTGAGCTAACTGTCAGTCTCCACTCGCCTCCGGCTGCGCATCTGGTGATCCAGAGGCTGCTGCGGCGGGATGTGCAGGGGTTGGTGTTGTCCTAAGTCACCGGGCGGAAGTATCCTTACTTGACTGGATACCTGTTGATAGTCGCATCTTTGCGGTTTATCTGGCAACTGCCATGAAGGAGTCTCACAAGCAGGAAGCTGATCGTTGTCCGTTTGTCGCGTCCGCTTACACCCCAACTGACTGTAGCCTCGACGCCGTCAAAGATAGATTCTACGACGCCCTGAATGCTCTGTCGCGGAGAGCTAAAAGCTCGGATGTCTTGGTAGTTGCTGGAGATTTGAATGTACAAGTAGACAGGCTTAGCTTATCTGAGACTCAGTTAGGAGGTTGACATGGATTGGACTCGGTACGTAAGGACAATGGCGAACGATTTTTCCAGCTGTGTGCTAATCACAGGTTGTTTTTATACAGTACTAACTTCCGAAATAGCCGAAGTCGGTGTCCTCCAACGGCATGCCGGCCACAAACTCGAATGGATCACATTGCCATCAATTACCGATGGCGTGGATCAATAACTGACTGCCGGTCGTTTTAGAACACATTTGTGGATTCCGACCACGCACTCGTCCGGAGTCACTTCTCCCTACGTTTCCCTGGACCGCGTAAGGTGCGGGCAAATCGCCTGGCAACTGAGAGACTGGCAGATCCGGATGTTAGACGAACTTACCAGAATCGTCTTCTAGAGTATCTTCCAAATGCTCCACCATCAGATGTGAACGCATACTGGGACGAGATTGCCACCTCTTTGCATAGTGCTGGGAATTTTGCCTGTGGCACGGCACCACCAGGTGCGCGAAAGCACTGGATATCAGACCGAACGGTGGCACTGTGTAAATCTTGTAGAAATATCCCAGCCGGCTCGGAACATAACTTGATGCGACGAATTATCAGACGTCATGCAAGCTGACCGTGGAATGTGGTGGACACAGAAAGCTAAGGAAATAGAAGGACCCTAGAAGCCGAGAATGCCTGAAGATTATTTCAGTTGATCTGTGTGTGTGTGATCTGTGAGAGCGAAACCATCAAGGACCAGAATGGAGTGACCACCAAATAAAGGACTCCTCGACCGTTGGGTCGAATACTTCGGACAAAAATTGTCATCGCCACCAGCTGCCACCCATATGAAGCCCACAGGTAACGTAGAACCCTGAACGGTGAACGTGGAACCACCTACGGCCTCGGAGGTTTATGACTGCATATGTTCTTTTAAGCGCACCGAGCCTCTGGTCGGATGACCTCCCACCACATTGTTCAAAGATCGGGGTCAAATCCTCAGTTGGCGCTTGTCTGATCTGTTTGCTTGCATTTGGGAAAAGGAGTTTGTCGCAGACAACTGGGGAGAGTAGGTGATGGTGCCCATTTTCAAAAAGGGCTCGTAGTGAGTGTGGAAACCACAGGGGATCAGCTTGACCCCGGTCGTAACGAGAATGTGGGCGTCACTGGTGCTTCGTCGCCTTATGGTGGCTCGTGAACCACGTACTCGAGAGCAGCAAGCGGGATTCCGGCCTGGTAGGGGTTGCGTTGACCAAATCTTCACACTTCATCAGGTGCTAGAACAACGCCATACGTACAAGCGACCCACCATATTAGTGATCGATGAGATAGTGATACGAACGCTGGAGGGTCTCCAAAACCCTGGTGTTCAAATAGCCTGTGAAGAAAACCTTATCGATTTGGAGTATGCAGACGACATCGTTCTCATCTTCGAAGAGGAGGAGAAGGCGCAGGTGTTTTTGGATGAGCTGACCAAAATCATCCCGTCCTTTGGTATGCACTTTGCACCCACAAACTGTAAGGTCATGCTCGTGGACATGCAGTCACTGAACACGCCAATTATAATCCAGGGAGAGGCACTGGAAGTTGTGGAGCGTTTCGTATCTTGGAAGTTGTATTAGTTCTGATTGTAGTGTGACAGATGGGGTAAATGCACGAATCTGCAAGGCTTGTGTCGCGTTTGCTAATTTGAGACACCTATGGCGTCAGAATGGTGTATCTGCATCTCAAGGAACATGTGTATCAAGCTACAGTGCGGGCTGTTTTGTTGTATGGCTGAGACTCGGCCTGTTCTAGCAGCGGAACTGAGATGTTTTCAGGTGTTCGACAATCGTTGTCTCAGAACGATAGCTCGTGTGGGTTTTTGTCGTATCCTTAACGAGGCAATTAGAAAGCTAGTTTTCGGTTGTGCAACGGGTACTTCCATTGAAGAATGTATCCAGCACCAGAAGCTGCGTTGGTTGGGACATGTGTTGCGCATACCTAACCATTGTTTGCCGAAGAGAGTACTGTTTTCCGTGCCCAATTCAGAGTGGCGGAAGCAGAGAGGTGGCCAACCCTTGACCTGGCAGAAGGGTATGAAAGAAATCACGAAACGTTTGGGTGCTGTCGATGCTAGCCGCCTTCCAGGTTGGGGACCGCGTGATCCTCACTGCGCCTGGTTGGAGACGTTGCAAGATGTGTCTGCTAACCGATGTCAGTGGTGATCTTGTTGTCAGTTTCTATCCAGATTGCCTGAATGAGTATTTGGAAGTGTAGGCACGTCGGAATGATTGCAGTAAGCTAACACTATGTCCCTTCCCCGCCCACCTTCATTCTTCATAATAAGGCTTTCAAATAAATCATGGTTGTACGGCAGCGAAGCATCGGTGTTGAACACTGGTCATGCTGTCGATGATGGTGATGATGACTATTTTCAAACAGGGTACTCGCAGTGAATGTAGTGACCACAGAGGTGGTCACCACTGAATGGTTAGTGGTGTTAACTACACTTGTACAGAAGTTTGTGAGCATAATTCGATCCTTATGCTCACATACTTCTGGGCATGTGAGAGTGTATGGTGAACTCTCCAAAAGCTTGCATACAAGAAAATAGTGTCCGACAGTGATGTCTACTCTCATCCTTCTTGTTCAACTTCACCATTGATGAAATAATGAGGCGAACGCTGAAAAGTCTTCAAAACCTTCAAAAACCTCAAAGGTCTGAATCACGTTTGATCACTTGTTGCGCCAAAAAGGCGCAACAAAGGGTCTTAAGGGTCGCGTGTACCAGGCTACAGTAAGGGTTGTGTTGTTGTATGGGTGAGAGCCATGGCCTCTACGGACAGGTAACGTGAGGCGTCTTCAGGTTCTTGACTACCGATGCCTCAGCAGCGTTGCCTGTGAGCGCGCACGAGTATGCTGGAAGCTCTCGCCTGAGTTCACCACCTCTAGTGGTGTAAGACAAGGCTGTTCTCTTTCACTTTTCCTCTTCAACTTTTCTATTGATATGCTGCTTGAAATTTCTCTGCCTGCCTCTGAAACATCGGGGGTCGAAATTCTCCCGGGACGGTCACTCACAGACATGGAGTAGGCAGACGATATTGCTGTCCTCGATTCAGATACTCCTTTAAATAATCTGAATAACTCTGCCGCACAGTCTGGCATGAGCTTGTAGCGATCACTTCCCTGTTCCTTCAACCAACTTCGCTCAATTTGTCTAGTACATCCGTTCTCACGAGATCACGCGACTCCTTTGTTCCACAAACGCACAAATCACGTGACAAAACCCTGTCCCGCTCGCAACTTAAACCGACAAATCAATTCACGTCTTGTATACGTCATGTACTATACACACGACAAACCTTCCTATATATAGGAAGACACAACACAGCCGTCACATATACTCGCGCGCGTGCAGATCGCAGGGAGTAAACCAAACTCTTCAAGTCCACGGACGATTACGGAACACGTATAGCAATCATACTGCGGAGAAAACACGTTCCCACCATCCGGACTTTCACTCAGGAACTCTCACGAGTTATCCACAAATGATAAGTAACCTATTGACTTATTCCATTGTTCGCACTATATTTATTTTACCATGGTGCAACTAGTAACTATCTACTATCTACCACAGTAAAAACTGTTATCAGTGTGTATACCTTCTGAGGTACAGTATAGCTATCGTAACCTGTACACTAATAAGCTTCACGCCTGCAAAGTGCAAAGTACTGGTTCAAGACTGCGTGGGACCAAACCCGAACCTCATGCTTGCAGACGGGTCAGTCGAAGAGGGCAGTTGTAAGTTCCGGTGGACTGGCTAGAGGTGAGATAATCCTCCCGAATCGGGTAGGCCAGGACAGCTTTTGCCACCCTCCGATACCTATGACGCCGACGTAACGTGAGTTCGTCTGTCAAGGGGAGAGTTCACACTACAGTGCCACGATCCATACTGCTCTATGGATCAGAAACGTGGTCTCTACGCGCACAGGACATATGAAAGATTTCATTGTTTTACCATCGGTGTCTCCGAACCATCCGTCAGGTCTCGTTGGAATATCGGATTAGTAACGCTGAGGCCCGCTAGGTAGTCCTAGGAAGAAGGAACACCTACGCAATGAATGAATTACTCAGGCTTTGTAGTAGTTTACGCTGCTTAGACACGTACTCCGCATGCCAGAAGACCATCTGCCTCGCAAAGCTCTTTTCCTCCAGCCCTGTGCTGAATGGGAGCGACCGAGAGGTGGACAGTGTATGACCTGGCAACGAAGCACGGAAAAGCTAACCCGTAAACTTAGTCGGGTGGGCAACTGCCGTCTCCCGGGATTGGCACTCCAGATAGTAATACGGAGCGCACCGCAGCATTATAAACTCGACCCTTGACGGATAAGCTGATGTCACGCCTACGCCACAGGTGACGCAGGTTCACAAAAGCTGCTCGGGCCTTCCCAATTCGGATGGATCAGCGAGACCACCGGGACTAATACAGCTGCCCAGGTAAACAAATTTGTCTACTACCTCAATCGGTTCACCCGCAAGCATGAGGCTAGGGTTCGGGCCCACCCAGTCTTGCAGTAGCACTTTACACTTTGCAGGTGTGAAGCGCATGAACCGTGAGGCGGAGTTAGATTATTTAATATTCTTTGCATTACCACGGCGTCAGATCCAAGAAGAGCTATGTCGTCTGCATACTCGATATCTGTGAGCGGACGCCCTGGGAGCACTTCGACTCCACAGGCATTAGAGGCTGATAGTGAGTCTTCCATGATCGTATCAATGACGAAGTTGAACAGGAAAGGTGAAAGAGGACAGCCCTGTCTGACACCACTTGATGTGGTGAACTCAGGCGAGAGCTTCCCGTAGACCTTCACACGGCCGCGGAGTTGGCGTACAGCGCCTTAAGGAGGGTCAAGAATTTATGGGGACACCTTTGCTCCACAGACACTGCCATAGTGCCTGGCGGTCTACAGAGTCAAAGGCAGCTTTCAGATCGAGGAACACAACCATTGTTGGTTGCTGGAAGCAGTGTCGCTGTTCAAGAATCTGTCGGAGGGTGAAGATATGATCGATGCATCCTCTTGCAGGACGGAACCCAGCTTGGTTTTCACGGATTTGTCTCTCCCTGTGTTCAGTCAACCTTCGAAGGATAAGACCAGAGAGCACCTTCGATGCCACAGCTAACAGGCTGATGCCACGGTGGTTTTCGCACAGGGTCCGCGTACCTTTTTGAAGATTGGGATAACTGTCGACATGCCCCATTCTGCAGGCACCTTCTCTTCGTTCCATATAGCAACAAGCTTTGTCAGATGGGTCACCAGGGATTCTCCGCCTTCTTTGAAGAGGGCTGGATAGAGACCGTCCGGTCCTGGTGCCTTCTCACGTTTTAGTACGGATATTTCGTACTTTATTTCCTCTTCCGAAGGGCGAGGTTTACATTCCACTCGCCTGTATGCATTATCTCCACAGGCTGTGTTGCAGAAGGCCAGCTGAACTGTTCTTCGAAGTGTTCGGCCCATCTTTCCAGTCGACGTTTTTGGGAGTGAATTAATGAGCCGTCTTTTTCACTTATCGTTTCGCTGACCGTTGCTTTCCTGGGACCAGTCGATCGTATCAGTTGATATAGGGCACGGCTGTTTCCCGTAGCAAAAGCCTTCTCCATCTCTCGAGCTTTCGATTTCCACCAGAGCTCTCGGTCTTTCCTTAGGCTCTTCACTATTTGGCGTTTAAGGGATTTGCGTGCGCCGTCGTACGCGTTGCCTGCTGGTATGGATTTCCGGGCATCAATCATGGATAGCGACCTCGCCGATATCCAGTGGTTTTGTGGTCGAATCGGGGAGGTTGGACAGACAGCACTGAACGCCGCTAACATGGCTTCTTTCACATTTTGCCACGCTTCATCTACATTCTCACTGCCAGTGCATGGAGAGTTGTTGGGCTAGCTCAGATCGGTACTGTTGAGCTATGGTCGATCTTCGAAGATAGTGGATTGGCATGCTTCTTTCTAGTTTGCGAGGGCCTGAAGGGAAGCGAACTGTCAGGCGTGCACGCACCATGGCGTGATCGGAATCAAGTGGAGTGCCCCAAAAGGAACGGCAGTCTTGAATTGTGGCTCTCCACCGGTAGCTGATGGCCACGTGGTCCAACTGGGTCCACGGTTGATTTGCAGTTGGTGGCCGCCAGGTTACGCGATGCGAACGCTTATGTTGAAAGTTCGTACTTGCCAGAAACAGTTCATGGTCAGCACACAACTGAAGGAGTCGATCTCCGTTGTCTGTGCGGCGAGCATCGACTCCAAATCGACCGCCCAAATGTGATTCCAAGGAGCTCAGACGACCCACTTGAGCATTCAGATCGCCTGCAAGGATCACAATATCAGTGCTTTTGCCTGACGAATGAGCCCGGATAGTTCTCGATAAAAGGTATCCTTCTCAACATCAGAACTGCAGTCCGTTGGGGCATAAGCCGACACTACAAACAGGCAGCGCTTTTATGCCGAGAGGCATTGAGCTTGATTGAACTGGATAACCGGACGGCGCAAAGCCGACTGGGATCCAATCCAGCAAAGCGCGTTCAGCTCTGGGGCTGAGTGCAACTCCCACGCCATATAGTCCACGAGTCATCGCTTCTGGGTCACCGGACACACGGAGGGAGAAATGTGAAAGAGCTGAGTTCATCCTTGGCGTTCTGAGATGCATAACCACGCTTGGGTCTTGTATGCGTGTTTCGGAGACACAGCATACATCAATTTTAAGGGAGTATAAAGTTTCAGCAAGCTCTGCCTGTTTGCCAATTTGACATAGAGTACGGACGTTAAAAGCTCCTATATAGAAAGGATCTCGTGTTATTTTGTTTACTGTTAATAGGCAGCAAGGGGCATAGGGCCTTTCGGTCAGATAACTGACAGTCAAGTGACCCAGTGACGTTTGCTTGTGTGGTGGGAAGGGGTTGGGGAGGGACATCGGTGGACACAGAACTGCGCGGGCAAATGATACTTCCGGTTGCCCAGGCCGAAGAAGGGGTTTGGTTGAGGTACCCCACCTTGAGCCTTTGACTCAAAAGTCTGACCCACAAGGCAGTGGGAGGATGTAGGGTTTTGTTCGGGGACCCTGCCCTAGCCTCTGACTTAAAAGTCTGACCCACGAGGCAGTGGACAGTAGGGTTTTCTTTGGGGACCCTGCCCGGAGCCGATGACTCAATAGTCTGACCTGCTCGGCTGCAGGGGTTGGCCTAACCCGAGGGCGCAGGGAATAAGGCATTACTGTCTCATTCCTGATGCGGCTGCGCACAGCAGGTGCCTTTTGAGCAGCACCGGACTCTTTGTTTTAAAGTATTTCGACCGTAGTGGATAATGCGCCGGCGGTCACGGTCAACCGTTGGGCGATCGGAGTGTGCGGTTTTAGGGCCGACCTTTTCTAACCCGTCCTTCCTGGGGGAAGGCCATCGCTGCTTTCATAAATATGGAGATGCTGGTCGCCTGGGGGAAACACCTTACTGCCTTCACACTCCTGTCGCAGAGGACAGTACGACTTTACCCCCAGACCGCCTCGTAGCACGATTACTCGTAGTACGGGGTCTCGCTGCTCTTGGTCTGACTGCTCCCCTTTGGCCTTCCTGGCATGGTTGCACCTTGTGGAACGACGTTCCAGCCAGTGTAGCCCGCGGGATCATTGCAGCACTCAAGCCCGACCACCACGTCAAGGTGGCAGCTTTAGGTCGGGAGAATACCACCTGCCTCACAGAGCTCTTTTTCTCAGCCCTGTGCTGAGTGGAAGCGACCGAGAGGTGGACATTGTATGACCTGGTAACGAAGTACGAAGACACTAACCAGTTAAATTAGTCGGGTGGACAACTGCTGCCTCCCTGGATGGGGATCTCGGGACTCAGATCACCAGTGGTTAGTGACATTGGCGGAAATGGCCCAACCGCGCAGTCAGTGGCGCTCGCGCATCAAAGCTATCGCCTTCAATGCGCAGCTACTCAATTTCCGAACAGTCAGAACATGCCTTTGCCTCCAAGGCTTGGCTGTATGTCCCACGCTCTCCCCTTTTCCGGCGATCAAAACTGTAGTAGCTGGAACCAATGTGCTCGCGGCACGCGGTTCGTAGCTGGTAAGTTGGTTGATTGGGTGCATTACTGCCTCCTTTTCATCCCCCTCCGTTCTATTCTCAACCAAACTCAGCTTTCCGATATGATATGATATGACTCACCTTCAGTCCCCAAAATATTTTGAATCTCACTGCTTTCACCTTAAGGACCGTGTCTAAAGTACCATCGCAGGAAGCCTTACGAAACGAGTCACACAGTCCGGGTTGACGAACCATCCCTGCTTGCGACATTGTCAACCGGTGCCCAGCTCCCATCCAACTGATTGAAACTGTGCCAGCTACAGATTCAAACTAAGACCTAGCAGGAATCAAACCATGACAAGCACGATTGTTGTGTGAACAGCCGAAAAGCGACAACACCTCAGGTGAGATTATGGGTAAGCGAAGAACCTGAGAATGAATTCTGTAGGACAAGGCTGTGATTTGCTGACAACGACCCCGGCGATAAAATTGTAGGATATCCTTTAGCTGAACCCACTTTCCCGTAGTTTTCACTCTCTTATCCCCCATCGATTCGCGCACGCCCCATTTTCTGTTCTGCAGTCACAGACAACGTATTTTTGTTGCTCATTTAATGTCTCGCCGTCAAGAGATCAATTGCAAAATATTCCCCAGTCTCCGACTTTAAATTCAACATTCTCGGTGGTTTCGGTGTTCACAGCGGCTTCCGCTGTATCCATCGATGATGCCGACCGCTTTGCAGATTGCTTTCCAACTACCGGCTGTTTTTTGACTGCGTTATTTTCCCACCCGCAGTCGGGACCTTGATGGAAACAATTCGTGAACCTTCGACCTTTTGTCACCAGGCCCACACGTCACGTGTTCTTGTACGTCACTTGATTCTTGTGACTACAAGCTTGTCGTGTGTTCACATTCCGCTCTGTACACTCAGTCGGTTTCAACCTATTGATGTGGTTTCTGGTGATACTCTTTCAGCATAACTGGAAGTATATCTTTATCCTTTTTCCCCTGTCTGCGGATAGGTTGTTTTAAACTTATCCATTCTCGTTTTTTACGAACTTCTTGGAAGTACATCTTGATAACGTGCTTCATTTTCACCCCTCAACTCTCCCAATTCGAGTCTTCTAAGTGGTTTATCCATGCTTATCTCATCTCGTCTGAAAAAAATTACATGCTAAAGTTTGCAGAGTAAACCCCCACGCTGACCTGTCAAGATTTAGTTTCTGCACCCAACTTCTTCAGTTTTGCATTCCTTTAGCCGAAAGAGGATTTTGTCGATCGCAAAGTCAAGCGACTGTAACGCGTTCCTACTGGGAGTCGCTAGCGGCCAGTCATGGTTTTTGTACTGCCTGGGGGAATCCAACATTACCCCCACTCTTTGTATTGTCCTTTTACCCCACATTACAACTTGTCGCATCCTCCCTCGAAGTACCCACCAAGCCCTGCTCTCGCCGCCTCCGAAAAGCCATGTCTGGTCAATAGCGTTTCAGAATTGTGCACAGAAATCTCCCGCTTGCCTTCGTGAAATCGGGTCATCTGACCAGTTAAGCCCGATAAACTATTCATCAGATGCATTGCTCACACTGTTTCACGCCTTTCCTCTGTCGTTGCAGCACATTTGCGGCCAACACGCTGACCTCGCTGAGTGACCAGTAACATCAACCGGCAGCTTGTTTTTCACAGCTGATCGGAACATGCGGTTCCTTAAATCCTCCTTCAGCTACTTTCGGTCCATCGGAAGGTTGGTCTCTTTTCTGCTCTTACCATGGTAAAATGTAGGAAGCACTCAACAACTGCCCCCCGAACAGTCGCCCTAATTCCAGGAGATGGTATTGGGCCTGAAATCTCCGCCGCTGTGCAAGAGATTTTTAAGTTTGCCGATGTAAGTTTATTTAAGTTTAACTAGAGGTTTCTGTGACCTTACCCGAACTTTCGTTTTATTCATGAGCCACACTTTGTTATTGTTATCGATTTTTGTAGACAATGTTCGGATTGTATTTTCTTTTGGTTTGAAATTAAAAAAATCAAGGATATGGATGATGCAAACAAGTTGAGAAACACCGGAGGCGGGAGTCGGACCTGTCGATTGTCAGATAAGTGTCCTGAGTCACAGCAGGTACATAGCTACACAAACTTTTTGTGCATTTCATGACGCATGGACCTGACGGCTGGACATCTGGAGTCAGAAGTTGGTATCGTCCAGACGTCCATGAGGAGCTCGAGGTAACTCGGTGGTTAAAGCGCGAAATCACTCACCGAACGCTTCAGGGTTCGAAACCAACCCCGCCGTCTCGACCGCTCCTGTTTAGGCTTAGGCAACCTGGCAGTATCTTAGCTCCCATTCTGGCAGCACAGCAGCTGGGCACCGAAAGTGTTACAGCTGAACGATTATTTTTTATATTTATTGTCCATAGGGCGTTTTGCGAGCTGCATTCAATTTGCGGCGAAATTATCTAGATACCACTGGGTCATCGGCGGAGTTTGTATAGAAGAGAAGGACATCGTTTTACTTCTAGTGCCCTGGGTATTCCGAGTTCCAGAACTATCACACAGTCTGTGTACAATTTATAAACAGGATTTAACGAAATACACTCATTTGCAAACAAATTTGGTTTTGCGAGAGACTCAGCTGGAACCCAGCTGAATCTTTCGTTTGTGATGTTTCCAGGCCACTGAATGTGCTGCACCCGGCCGCCTCATGTTCCAGTTACTACGCTATTCGAGATTCATGTATAGACGTAATGCACTACTCATAAGGTTGCTGAAAATTCTTCGACAGCCCACGACCGGTTTCGCCCAGGAGAGTTTCAAGAGGGGTTTTGTGCATTTTACCCACTCTTATCTCAACTTTGTTTTTCAACTTGGCTAGCGGTGTTGCGCCGTGGAGACGCCACATGTGCGCGGACACTCGCACACCTTCGTCTTCGCGTGATTCACCTAGCTATCGATCGCTCGAATGGAGACACTGAATTGGGACGCACTTTGGAATTGTTGGTCATAGAGGTCAATTCAAGTGGACACTCCACCCCATATGCCGTTTTTACTTAAACGTCAATGTGGATAGTAGTGGAAGGAACAGACCGTGAACAGCTCGTTACATCATGACAGTTGGGCACACAATAAGCCCACGGGGACATCCGGGACTTTATTAAATATGGAACTTACAGACCCGCTGAAGGCTGTAAAGGTTGTTCGGTCGGATGAAGGCTCTGACCCTAGTTGAATTTCACAGGACGTTTTGTGAACCTGAAGAAGCAGGTTTCAAAGTCCATTGATTGTGGGAAGGAATGGAGAGTAGAAGAACCTTGATCGACATCGGGGATGAGATGGGGTTAACGGCTACCTGGCAAGTTGATTAAAAGTAAGGAGGGTGGGACAAGACAGATGACTTCCGCTGGCTGGTCACCATGGTTGCGGAGGTAGAGTAAGACTGTGTTTTGATGGTGGAATGAGATCGGAGGTTGTTTGTTGAATGAATGAAGTGGCGAGCCGCTTGCCGTTATGAGTCCCGGTAATTCCTGTGGGGAGCACACCAAACTTAGCGATAATTCGCAAGATCGCTCTGAATTTGGTCCTGGCATTCGAGCAGCTAGACGCGGTCGGTAAGCTTATCTGCGGCGCTGCTGTCCAAGCGAATGCAGAATCGCGAAAACTCGCTCCTCTCTCCTCTAATACATGTACGTCCGGGTTTGTACTGACAGCGTGTCGGCGGAGGGTAGAGTGCACAGTGTTCCATACTGACACACACCACACAGCCAGCGACGTTGTACCCACTAACTTGTTTCTAATCAGTAGTCTGCCATTTTTCTTATCGGTTCATTCTTTTTCCACCATCCATCCTACTCTGTCCACTGCTACATGATACAATGATCCAATCCGAAGGGGCGAGATGGCTCAGTGGTTAGACCAGAAGGTCCGTGGTTCGAATCCGACCTCTGACTCTCGACTTCCTCTGTTTAGGCTTTGGCAACCTGGCAGTATCCCAGCCCTCGTGCTCCCTTCTGGTGGCATGGCGGCTTGGCACGGAAAGGGTGCTACAGCTGAACGATTTCAGTGATCCGAAACACACTGAACTGAACTTGTTTGAACTTGGCTACTCTTCTCTGCTAGGGAGAAAAACAAACCATCGATGGTCTTTTTCATAGAGTCTTTCCATTCCTTGTCATTGAAGCTCTGTATCGTCTGAAGCTCATCTGAAGCTGTGCTCATCCTACATCTTGGAGCAGTTAGACGTGAAGCATGCACCGTTATCTGCCCCGGCCTATCAGTATGTCTTGAATGTGTTTGGTCCATTTCGTTTGGCATCTGTTCTCATTTGGGCCAGTTCGGAATTCATACCGTCACTGACCATTCAGACGTTGCTTGCAGCATTTCATAGTAGGGACATGTGGACAATTCATTAACTAGTGGCAGAGTAGTTTCCAAACCCATCTTGATATCTTCTGGCATCGATGGGCAGTGACTTCTCCGGGAAACCACCGGTGGAAACGTATTTGCTGCGACAGGTGATCGTTTGTTCGGATGAAATCGTGTGCCTCTTTTCCAGACTTCTTTCTACTTCAGCTCGGTCACCATATCGTATTTTGTTGGAGGGGAAGAGGGAACCGTCTCGCTGATTATAACCACTCCGTGGAAAACACGGATGTCACAGCATCTCTTTACATAGAGTAGCAATGGACATTCATGGTTCTGTGTTATGTATTCCATTCACGAGCACGGTCAGTTGCAGTCCGTAATCAGTAGTCGATCGATTCCCCTCCGGTGATTAACGCTGCCTGAGCTATACACCATTTCTCATCATGCTCTTTTGATTGTGCCTGCTTCCTCTCCACTTCCCATCACGACAGGTTCCAATTGAATGGGATCCCGTGGATGTGACCCCACAGCCCTGCCCAGATGGTCGGTTCCGCATGCCCCAGGCTTCACTGGATACCATTCGTAAACATGGTATCGGTTTGAAGGGTCCGTTGGCTACACCGATAGGAAAAGGCCATCAGTCGTTGAATCTCGCTCTGAGAAAGTACGTTTTACTGTTTAGGCCCGAAACAGTAGCCTTTTTTATTGATTCTTATGACGTCACTTTTTAAGTCGCGTTTATCGACACGTTAGCCATGATTCATCCTGTAAAGTAACCGCTTTCGTATGCTTTTGCACTGAGAGTGTACATGCAATCGACCTCGTTTCACTTGCGTCACTTAGTTGGCTCCAGAAGCCCCGAACAATGCAGGTGCACTGTTCTATACGGCATGTAGTTGTGATCTCTTGGTGACATCAACTTTGCGATGAAATTGTCTAACTGTACGCGAATATTTGTGACCCTAACCAGTAATTCACCTGTGCAGTAGGACACAGAACGTCAGTGTATTTTCTTACCACGGTCGAATAGCTGGTTTGTATCAATGGGTGAGCAGGGAGACAGTTGATTTTTAATGAGTACTCAGACAGAGAATGGTCTTGATCGCTTTCGACGGTTTTCTCACCGTGTCCTCCAAGTCACACTATGTTCTGAAGGGCCCTCACCTATAGCAAACCCAATGCAGCGCTGTGGTCAGAGTGCGTCACCTTGCGCTATCATAGCTAGTGAGTTAAAACTAGTCTCGATTTGAACAACAGTCAATGTCGAAACGGCCGCTATAAAGTGGTAAAGGCAACTGGTCGCTTTTGAGACCGGCATCTACGGTTACCACGGTTACTATGACTGGTTTTCGTTTTGGATCGCAACTGCTTCAGTTGTCTACAGAAGTTAGCAAACTTATCGGTTTGATTATGTACAACTTACGTCAGGACTGCGAAGACAGTTGCTGTGTGACTCCTCGTTATCTCTGCCATGTCCCTATACTTCCGGCTACCTCACCCCTCCTCCGTCACGTACGCTCTCAAGTGTCCAGTCCATCTATCATACCAAATCCAGTTGCATGGTCTTAACAAGGCATGTGACAGTGCTGGCTTAGGCAGATGCTTGTATCCGCGTGTTTGATGATCATGTGAGGAGATTTGGTAGTTTTCATTTGAGTCCTCTTCCTGTAGGTGAAGCCACTCCATGCTGAATGGCCGGAGGCAATGTACAGCCGCTTCCTCTTCATTGGGAATCATTAGCAGTGCGCATCTCACGAGACTCCGGAGAGTCTCTAACCCGCGACCTCTCCGCCAGTAGTTTGATCACTTGATCGTTTGGCCACGAACTGCTGAACAACACTCTGACCAACTCGCGTTTAGACAGGATACAGCGCCACTCATCCTTCAATCACAGAATCCATATCGCGTGGTCACATGTTGACTGCCTCCTCGAGTGTCGACTTCTCAGATAGAAGTTTCACTTACCGGGTGATTTTTATTTTCCCTCTAAGCTACTTATATGTGTACTTGTTCAACTCTGATGAGAAACCAGTGCGCGCTCAGTAAGGCTGCATAATCTCTCTCTGGGCAACAAAGTCCTTCAAAAGAAGTGAACCAGACCCATCCTATTCAGACATACGACTGTGCGGTTGGCACACTGGCCCGGTTTCACACTTGAAAATGTACCTCTGTAAAACGTATAGAAACAATAGTTGTCCAGCCGTGACAACCTTTTGACGCATAGCTGGCGTGCAGTTCGAAGATAGTACGGAAGGTTTTCAAATCCTAGACAGCGGCGATCGAAGGGCGAGGGTTAGGTCTGAACTATGGAACTTCCCATCCGTAGTTTTACGCCTTAATCGCTGGACTATCTCGAGCCTTTATCAAACCTGCGCGTAATAAATGCTCTGAAAACATGAGAAGATGTCAATGCGCATGGAACTGAGTTAGTGGAACCTGACGTATGACTTCGCTAGGACAAAACCGCAGTTTTTTTCTAGAGGCGGTGTTTGTGAGGGGGTGAGATTCATTATCCATCCATCAGTGGGAAAGTGGTTTCCGTGAGGTGGTGGTTTTTGTCTGGAGTGCCTTGTAAATGGTGGTCTTACTTTCCCCTTTCAAATGCAGAGAGTTCAACTTGTACGCAAACGTCCGGCCGTGCAAATCAATTGAGGGCTACAAAACTGCGTACGATAACGTTGATCTGGTGACAATCCGGGAGAACACAGAAGGCGAGTACTCCGGGATCGAGCATGTGGTAAGTGGGTCATATGTCTTACGGAAAGGCATTTACGGAGTAACTCTGGGGATTTGCACCGTTTTCAACGCATTTCGCTAGTTACTGGGTGGTCTGATTTGCTCCAAAACGACCAGAATTTTCTGGAGCACTTGGATCTAGTGGGTGGTTTGAGCTTTGATCCTAGATGGTAACCAAAGGATTCGTGGGCATCACTCGGAAGTAAGCTCTGATCTAGGTCATGTTCGACGAAACCTGGTCAATAGGAGGGGTCACGTGAACTGGCCGAATCATTATTTTTTGGTTTCGGAGGGGTTTTGCATTGAAAAGGGGAAATTAGACAGTCGGTTGGTCGAGAACTACTTGGAGTAATATCTATGAACAGAAGGCTTTCTTAGGAGGTGATGTTTTGTGGGTCGAGGAAGCGTGTTGAAGATGTATACCTGGCAGAAAGTAGTCGTAGCCTTTTCTACCTAGTTGTACAACTTACCGATTTATACTGGGACTAGTCTACTGGGAATGCTCACTAATTTAGACGAACTGCTGCATTCTGTCAGTGTGACGCTCGTTCCGACTTCTTACTCTATCCGACTAAAAAAAAACTAAACTGTTCAGCTGTAACACCCTTCCGGTGCCTTGCTGCACTGCCACCCGAGGGAAGCACGAGGGCTGGGATACTGCCAGGTTGCCCAAGCCTAGACAGGGGAAGTCGAGATGCAGGGGGTCCGGTTCAAACCACGGACCTGTCTTTCAGTAAATTCGCGCTCTAACCACTTGGGCCATCTCGCCCCATACTCTATCCAAAGCACCTGCGTAATCGGAAGGCAACTGTCAAGAATTGGAACATCTAGTGAGCCTTAATGCTCGTTCAAGCCTTCACTCTCTTTCGTGTGCTCGTAGCATTCGCCACAGATCAGGTTGGATACCATCTATTTTCAAGTCCACATCATTCTCTTTTGAACATTTTTATTATTTTTTTGGAGCAGTTATTTTGATGAGTCCTCACCAATTGGGGGAACCTCTGACCCGAGTTTCGCTCTTATCGGAGCCCATCAGCAGTTCACATCCTTGACCTCGCCAGGGTTCGAACTCCAGACATCTGACTTGCAACACACACTGAACGTAGCCGAATTATAACGTCTTAACAGATGAACATGTTCACGCTTTCGCAATAGGATTGATTGGCCCGCCCACAGCAATCCATTTTCTCCCGTTGGCTACTCCCGCGCCCACCTAGATATAGCCTTGGTTTGACAAGCATAACAGAACGGTAGTTGAACAAGAGGCCTGAGTGTCCCCGCCCTGCTAATCCACCTCTGGATTCTCTGCTCTTTTCTCTAGGTTGTCGAAGGCGTTGTACAAAGCATCAAGCTGATCACCGAACAGGCCAGTCGACGTGTGGCCAGTTTCGCTTTCCACTACGCGAAACAAAACGGACGACACACAGTCACAGCAGTACACAAGGCGAACATCATGTGAGTCAGTTTACGCATGCGGTACATAGCTATTGCCTCTTGTTACTTGCTACTTGTTACGCTTGTATCTAGCCCGCACATTGGACCATAAGCACCCTCCCACGAATGCAAGGTATATCTTATTCCCGAAACTTACTGCGTTCTTCGCTTTGCTCCTGCAGTGGCAATTGTTGCCGTGGCTTTCAGGGTAGCAACATGCAATCCGGCCAGGCAGTAGTGGCAAGGAAGCCGCGGTGTGGTCACACACACCAACGTGCGATGGTTTCTGTCGCTAATATCTGCCGCGTTGTAATCCCTCTTGACTAGATATAGACGACCAGGGTGCTGAAACAAAGAAACTGCTAAAACATAGCAAAAGATGACCGTAACGTGCGGCGGTTTATTTATTCGATTCTATACTGTACTGGTGGGGCCAAGGCAGCCAGAGGAGTTTGGCTTCGTAAAGACTATGTGCACCCCACGTGAGCAGTTTGGGTATCTCCAGGTGATACCCGAAAGTTTAACTATCAGTATGCCTATCAAAGCCCAGTACCATGATGCCTAGAAACAATTAAATCGTCCAACTGTAGCACCCTTTCGGTGCCTAGCTGCCATACCACCAGAAGGAAGCACGAGGGCTGGGATTCTGCCAGGTTGCCAAAGTTTAGACGAGAGGCAGAGGTCGGGTTCTAACCACGGACCTTTCGGTCAGTAGATTCGCGCTCTAACCACTTGAGCCATCTCACCCCATGGCGCCTAGGGTACTCGATGCATTGGCGACTGGATTCGTCACCTTCAAGGAGCTGGACCTTCGCCAGACTAAACACAGAAACAACTGATCGTCAGTTCGGGTAGTTTCCAGTTTGACTGAACACAGCTAGAGACAGATCCGTGAAAGCCAAGTTGGGTTCAGTCTTGCAAGAGAATGCATCGATGACATTACCACCCTCCGTCAGTTTCTGGCACAACGATACCGCCCCCAGCAACCAACTTGAAAGCTGTGTTTGATTCTGTTGGCCCTCAGGATATTCGTTCACGGATATTGAATACGTAGACGGCATAGCCCTTCGTGGGTCTGACACCAGCTTACGTGAATGCGACGAATCCAGTCGGTCAATCGTCGGATTTCAAACAGAAAGTGCGTATTTGTGTGCCTATGTCTATGGAACGCATCCATTGGGTATCTGAACGACTGAGTACGCTGCTCGGATTCCGAAATGGGATACTGTGGGTTACACGCGCGCTTGAGGTTTTATTCACCTGGCCAAACTGGTTTCACATCGTCACACGACAAACTTGCTATCGGACAGTTTGAAATGGACTCCAAAACTCGTTGAACTTTCGTCGGGAACACCTCTAAGTAATCCCTGGACGGCGTTTTGTGACTTTTAAGGACCTTTAATTGAGAAAGGTGTAAATGGGACGTTTTTGGAACTTACCGGAGTGCTTTGTCGTTGCTGTAAGTCCCGAATGTTTATCTTCTATCGTAGAGGAATGTAGACTGCAATCATGCTCACTGGCCCCCATGGTTAGCTCCAAGTGGTAGCTCCGTTTGAACCATTATACTTCTGTTTAGGTGGCCGGTTACTATTTCGCTCTATGACAGAGATAACAGTGAAATTTACAGAAAATTGCATCAACACTTCACTTTTAACTATCCGACTTATTCTACGTGGCTTTGTTTTAAAGTCCGCGCAGAGACATTCTGGTCACTTTTTCGACACTGTCCATCTTAGCCAACTTTCAGCTAAGCAATGAGCCTTTCTCCATCCGATATGTCTATTCCAGCTGGACGTCTTTAACATTCGTAATCTCAGAATAATCAAGCAGCGAGCAACCTTTACTTGCCGGGAGGCTTTCGTGTTGGGTGAAAAGCACGGTTGTGCTACTCTGTCCTACAACATCTTTACTCAAAGAGCTCTTTCTCTCTCTCACAAAGGCTGTATACCACGTGTGTTGCTCTGGATATCCAAAGCTGTCATCTTCTGGTGGTTGTCGGGCTTCTGTGATGCAATGGTCCTGCGGGCTATACTGGCTGGAACTCAGCTCCTAAAGGTTCAACCATGCCAGGAAGGCCAACGGAGAGCAGCACGCCGAGGAACAACGAATCTAGAGGAATCGTATTATGAGACGGTCTGGAAGTAAAATCGTACTGTCCTCTGCGATAGGTGTGTGAAGGCAGTATGACGTCCCCCAGACGACCAGCATGTCCATATTCATTGAGGCAGCGATGCTGCCTTTCCCGGAATAAGAATGGGTTAAAGAAGGTCGGCCCTAAAAACTGCACATTCCGATCGCCCAACGGTTGACCGTGACCTCCGGCGCATTATTCAAAACGGTCGAAGTACTTTTAAAACCAAAGAGTCCGGTGCTACTCAAAAGGCATCTGCTGTGCGCGGCCGCATTAGGAGTGAGATGCTTATGCCTTACTCCCTACGTCCTCGGGCAAGGTCGGCCCCATGTAGCCAAGTGTGTCAGACTGTTGGACCATTGGCTCCGGGAAGGGTCCTTCAAGAAAACCCAAACAACCGCTGCCTCGCTAGGGGCAAGGTCCCGGAATAAAACCCTACATCCTCCCACTACCTTGTGGGTCAGGCTTTTGAGTCAAAGGCTCAAGTTGGGGTACCCCAAACAAACTTTCTTCTTCGGCTTAGGCAACCGGGAAGTATTTTTCGCCCTTGAAGCTGTTCGCCCACCGGCCGTTTCCATCCATCGAATGATGCAGTGGGATCAACTGCTCTGGAAGTTCAACCGCTTCAGCTTCGGTAACGGCTGGAGTAGGAGTAGCCTTGAATTCCCGTACCGGGTTAGTACTCCTCTCCTGGATGCCAGTTAATAGTCTGGTTGAGTAATGCAGGATGAATCGTCAAAGAGATATCAAGCGTGTTTGTCGGTTCTGTCTACGCGTCGACCAAATGTAAACACCTAAGGACGAGTTCTACCCTAAGTTGAATCAACTGCTTGCCAAAGCACCGTGTTCAGACATCGCCGCTCTATCCGAAGACTTCAGCGCACGCGTTGGTAGACTAACTTCATATGACCATGGCCTCGGCATACACAAGGATGACAATGATCTGTTGCGTATGTGCGCTGAATTTCTGTCCAATACACGCCAGCGCTGAACGCCAATGGACCACGTCACCGTTGGTTGGAATGGCTGTGCCAGGATGGGGACCGCGTGATCCTCTTTGAACCTGGTTGTATACGCTGCAAGATATGGTTGCTAACCGATGTCAGTGGCGATCTTGTTGTCAGTTTCTATCCAGATTGCCTGAATGAGTGCTTGGAAGTGTAGGCACCTCGGAATGATTGTAGTAAGCTAGCAGCAAGTCCCTTCCCCGTCCATGTTTATTCTTTTCTTCAAAATAAGGCTTTCAAATAAATCATGGTTGTACGGCAGCGAAGCATCGGTGTTGAACACTGATGTCATGCTGTCGATGATGATGCTGTGCCAATCATTGTTGCTCGCACTGGACTACCTGCGTAGATTTCAACGACATAATTGTGTGTGCGAAGAGGCCTATGGTGTTAGGTAACCGTCGATCAAGTCACTTTAAGCGGATCAATTTTACAAATCTCCTCAAACATTAGACCCCAATCGGCCGCAAATTCCTGCCCCGAGAACCAGTGTTTTCATATAAAGCATTCGGCGCGCAACGTAGCAACCGATATTTGTGGGATCTGACGTCGGCAACACGAACTACGTATCCTAGGTGCTTCGGTCCAACCGCTGGGACTTGGGTGAACAGTTTGTTCGGATCGCACTCATAACAAGAAACGCCGTGTCCTCAAGCTTCCGCTCTCTAAAAGCACACGGACTGAGGGAAATAGTTGGCCACGAATGGTGCTTTCCGGAGCAGCTGGGACGACAGAAGATGAGTACCAATTCTTTCTCCTTGGTAAGCTCTAGATACCCATCTGTCAGCGAGATAATATTTGGACCCGGTAAATAGTCTTTCTCGAATGCTCACGGACGCCCTCTTAGGCAGATGGGGCACTTTAAGGCAACCACCCTGTACTCCAATTGTGTAACGGACTGAGTCCGTTTCCACGTACTAAACAGTTACGAGAAACCCTTGAAGCCCAACTACAGAACAGACGAATGTGGAGTCTCGTATGGCTGAGGCAGTCTAGGTGACACTAATTTTTGGTACTCATCTGTAGCCATCTCTCAATTTGATTGCAAATGTTGACTCGAATGTGGCGGAAGTCCCATCTGCCTTTCTGGAGGGTTTCTATCGGTTCTTTGCTATGTTTTCTTAAAGATGGGACAATCTCTACTTTGGAGCTACTTGAAATCCCTAGTAAAATTAATCGGAAGGATACTCTGAGAGAACTGGAAGTCAGTTCGATTAACGGAGCATCGAAGAGAAACCCGTTTGCCAACCCGCTTCCTTCGGGTGGCATGGCAGCTGGGCACCGCAAGGGCCTTACAGCTGAACGATTTCGATTCCTTCAACAGTGACTATCAACACGCTTATGCTGTCAATAAACTGTTAAAGCATCCTTACAGTCGAGGGACTTACTTCGTTATTGTTTGCTTGCCCACTCGTCGTACTTTCTCGAATCGGTTCTTAACAGATAGCTGTGGTGCTAGGTACCAATGTTCCGGATGCACATTGGGTGATAAAAGAGCCGATCCGGACAGGCACACATCTTTGGCGGGGCTAGATGGTTCAGGTGGTTTAGAGTGCGAATTTACTGACCGGAAGGTCCGTGGTTCGAACCCGACCTCTGCCTCTCGACTTCCCCTGTCTAGGCTTGGGCAGACTGGCAGTATCCCAGCCCTCGTGCTTCCCTCGGGTGGCATGGCAGTTAGGCACCGGAAGAGTGCTACAGCTGAATAATGATGATAATGGTGGATGTTATCTATAACTGCATACATGCTTCATATCAGATTTCTACTAGACCGTTTAAGTTGCAAAACGTATTTTACACTCGTTGGTCTATTCGATGACGCGCATCTGGCCCTGAGGTTCTCCCGGCTTGTTTAGCTGTCGTTCCCGAAAAAGGTTTTACCAGCCAGCCGTTTGTTTGGTCGAATCACGGACTAAAATTCCTCGACAGCTTACTGTCAAGTTCGTCCAATTGCCCTACTCAGAGTCGATCCGTGTGCTCTGAACAACACCGTGAGAGAGAAAGATTCGTTTGATTCACCTTCTACCACTTTTATTTTGAAACTAAGTGTTCTGCCCCACACTCTCTTCAAGGAAAATGTCCGACGGCCTGTTCCTCCGCGTTTGTCGTGAAGAGGCGGCGAAACACAAGGAGATCAACTTCCGTGAAATGTTCCTTGACACAGTCTGTCTAAATGTAAGTCCAGATTGAGAAGAAGATTTTCACTGGTTGTTTTAAAAACGATGATTTACTCAGCTGTATGCATTCTTTTGGCCGTTTCTCATGCTCTTCTGATTAGTGGAACAGGGCCAACGAGGATGTAGCTTTCTTGCGTCCTCCGCGTTACACCGAACTAGTTGTGGTCAGGGAAGTGCAGAACTCCACCCCCCTTTCACTAAGAGACGGATGCCCCATAACCAAACAGGAGACAGCATCTTGTTTCCGGATTGGTTAATTAATCCCTCTTTCCGTGCGGGAGGTCGATATTCTTTGTTACTGACCCAAGTCTACTAGCCTATGTATCCAGCGTTGTTACGATGCTATACCGCGATGTCTGATTGAGTTGGCTACAGTTATTCGAGGTAACAGTTTGGAACGTATCACGTGGTTGCAATATGGATTTAAGGCACCGACTTCAGTTTAGATAAGACAACCTATGAGTACTCGTCGCAGTGACCTCTCTTCAGGAGTGAATACCATGCGCAAAGAGAGTGCAGACAAACATTGCACTGGTCCTCCTAGTCCACAAAGACACCAACAACCATTTTAGCAGAGGCTCCCAGTAATGTGGTTTGTTTTCACAGTATTTGAGGTCTGCAATTTTCAGTACAAAGCTGCTGTCAGTTTTGATAACCTGGGCTCCTGAAAGAGGGTACAGTTACATTGTACAGACGTTCGGTGTAACATCACCTTTGCTGTGGCGAACATCTACACGTTGTTTCCTCGCGAACTCTGTTGTGCCGCCTTTCCCCTGCTAGACTACCCTTTTCCAGGTCACGCTTATTGCATGCATCAATGTCTCGTTCGGTCGAGGCAAATAGGCACGCCATAAATCCCCTAGCTGTTTCCCGTCCCCCACTTCGCGGCTATTATCTAGCCGCCTGTCGCTTGATGCTAACCAGTTATATGTTACTCAAGGCGTGAGTTGAGAGGGTAATATAAACCGAACATTGGAGTAGGAATTTTCGAAGTTTGATTCGCTTTAGAAGCTACGGAACTCACATTTGGTCTGTTAAAACTTACAGCGTTTGTCCAGCAGGCCTGTGCGCATCGGAACAAATCGACCTCTGACGCCCGTTTTGAAATAATTTTTGTGTTGACGGGACACATTTGAATCTCTCGTTTACGGTATTTTCCTGCTCACTATGCCTGCCGGATGAGCCCCAAGAAGGCGGAAATCGATAGTAGGCTGTCGACGAGTCAACAGCGTTACGAGTAGCGTGCCATATCGGGAACATACACCACGGCATTGAGAGAATCTGCCAACGGAAACACGTGCAGTTCATTCAATCAAACAATACCGTAAACGAAAGATCCAGTTGAGTCTCCGGTAAAAGCAAATGAGTACATTCCATCACTTACGTACCAATTGGTGCTCAAGTGGAATATGAGGTCGACAGAAGCTCAGGGACTGATTAGTCTCAAGAACGCCAAAACCGGCAGCGGGCTGTCGAAGAGTTTCCATCAGCCTTATGAGTAGCGCGTTAGGTTAAACAAACCCCACACTTGTGTCAAGTTTGATCTGAAATCTGGTCACAACGAGTAATTCCTTTCTGTTAATCTCATCAGATGGTCCAAGATCCGACCCAGTTTGATGTCCTTGTTATGCCGAACCTCTACGGTGACATCCTCAGCGACTTGGCTGCAGGCCTAATTGGCGGTCTCGGGGTCACTCCCAGTGGCAACATTGGTGAATCCGGTGCTATTTTTGAGTCGGTGAGTTCTTACAAAAATATCCCGTAACTCACATTCAAAATGTTTTTGTATTGCGATTTCTTCTACAACAAAGGCTTCCCAATTTTGTGAATTTGATGGTTTTTTTGTTGGGAACTGCGGGAGTTTTTCCAAGACCATCCAACAATAAAACAGCGAACTTCTGTGAGAACCTTTATCCTCATCGGATTGGTTAACATTGTCAAACGTCACAGTATGTGTTATCTACTGCGGAACATGTAGCGGTCCATCACTCTATCCTGCTTTTGTTTTTGCGCAAGACTGATGTTGCGGAATATGGGTAGTTCGAGGGCGCTGCTCGATTGTTGATCGCTGAGCTTTTAAGCTAGATTGCAAACTTTTCGTCATCAATCAGGAGGTTATCTCCAGTTCTTGGTTGGGCGGGTATTTATTCCTCTTCTGTTTCCATTCTTGTCAAATAACTCTCTTCTGATTGGTTGGTTGCGGGATGGCTTGCAAGTAACCTGATTGGTTAGTGTATAATTTGATTCACTACATAATCCCATTACCTTGCATCGGATTCGTTGGTTGAGTGCTTTTATTTCAGCAGCTCCTTACCTTTCTCCTGATTAGCCCACTCCTTTGTTGCGTTGAATTCTGGGTTTGATTGTTTAGCCGAACAGCCTTTCATTTCTAGTAGTTTTCATTCTTCGCTGCAATTGGCCCATTCGTTGCCTTTCTGTTCGGGTCCCTATGTGATTCAGAACCCAGCCCTGAGGTGGATTTCTTCATTCGTAGGTGGCTGTTAAACTGGATCAATATGGATGTGTCTGTTGATCGTTTTCTCTGTGGAACGCTATGGTCATCCCCTTCTTGTCCTTGTCTGAGCGATTATCTGAACTTTGCTCCAGTTGAACTGATTTTCTCCGTCTTTCTGAGTTGGCATCTGCTGGGAACGTATATTCTTCCAGTCGTCATTGGATTCACTCTCCTCTTTAGTTGCAAGAGACTTGTATCTACGACATTGAAAGCGACTGTAATTCTACGTTTTCGTTTCGGTAATATTTTTTATATCTATGGGAGCAAAATTGGGGACGATTCCTCCTCGGTTGGTGGCGAAACCTCTGCGATCCACTCGCCAAACTCGGTAAACAAACCAACAATCAAGAATGATTATATTCTGGTTCGAACTGGTTTGAGTACAAACAGTGAATATCCCATTCGCTTTTATTCGCCAAAATCGTTTATGGTTTTGGTGTCATTGGTGTGGACATTAAAGTGGGTTGAACTTTTTCACGTGGATTTGGTCGTTAGGGCTCTTCTGCGACCTCGTCACACCAGGTAGCCTGTACTTTTGAAATACGGAGCTTGAAGCCTGGGCACATAGGTCTATCATATGTTCTGATTGATTTTACGGAGAAACGTTGCTCGTGTCTTTCTTCAATTTGGAAAACAACCGTTTGATCTTTCCCCAGGTTCTGGGATGTGCCATTTTCTCGCGTGAACCATCTTCTCAATGAGTCCTCATGCAACGATCCCTTGATGTGTATGCTTTGTTTTGAACTATGCACTATGCCCGACAATCGTCAACAACGTGTGCATTCTCACTCTTTTCGGCAAAAGGCAAACGGTTCCGTGGAGAGGACATCAATAAGAACACCCTACTGTTATCTCACAAATGTTTTGACTTGTCTTTGACCTGTAAATCTCAGTTTATTTCGTTCAGTCTAGCGGTTCTGATAAGCCTAAGATCTCAGATGAAACGACCATCATGCTTGAGTGCTATGCTGTACACTCAGAACGTTTCCCTTTCGATTCCTGGATGGTTTTGTTAGTAGTATACGGAATTCACATTGACGCAGAAACGTGGAGTGCACAACTATTCCCTTCAGAGCGTTTCTCAGGGGAAGATTTCGTACAAAGAGGGAATGCTGTTTCCAAATGTTGAAACAGTTCTTCTGTGCGGTCTTCCAGATACCAGCTCAACTAAATCCCGTTTGTGTATGGGTAGGCATGGGGAAACCAGAAAGTTCATGGAACGGAACGGTTAATGCGGAACATGTTTCATCGACTCAGTGGAACAGTGGCCTAAGATACCTTTCATTATCCAGGTAATCGGGGATAGTACTGGAAATCTACCCAGCGACCTAGACCGCTGGATAGTATTTTTGGAAAATAGTTTACATGATCACTGGCTTTTGTATATTTGTCTCCTCAGATCCTCTAAACTCGCGCCGTGCTGTACGAGTTCAGATTGGACCCGTGTTTACGAAGGACTAACATGTCTTACTGGCTTGAAACATCATTGGATTACCACCAGCTCTAGCTATATATGCTGTTGTATCCGGAGACAAAAACTGGTTCCAAACAACTTGGGTCCAGTCCATCGTTGTAGCTTTATTCGAAAAAAGGCATCCGAAACGACTATACATGGAGGCATAAGCCTAGCGTAACATGACCACTGAGTTCAATAACACTGTGACGCCTAGGTTCAGCACGTGAGATTAGACAGACCTGACAGTATTTTGGCTGGGTAGAGCATTCATCGGGTATCTGTTCTCACTGGGTTAGATGCTTGATCACCGCTACGCATGCCACCGGTCAACAATTGTGATTTCTGTCGAATTCAGCGTTTGGTTCTAAGTATCCTTCATCAGAAAAGAATACCCAATTTGTAATAATATTCTTTGCGGTCTGTTCGCATAAGACTTTTCAATTAACTGTCCTAAAGCCTTCTCAAAACTAACTGGGTTTGTCTTGACTGTTCCCCCATAACCGACCCGTCTCCTGTTATCATCGACGTCACCCTGGAATGGACCCCCCCACAAGCAGGTCGTGAGTGCTGATGTGAGAACTCCATCTGACTGGCGATGTGGTACTACTTTATCTTTCCATCGTTATTATTCTACTATTTCTTTGCCATCAGTTGGTGCATTCTTGCCTCAAAATTTTCAGTCCCCATACTGGTCTGAAACTTCCGACTGAGAAGTTCCAGTCCGTTGACCGGTGATCGTATCCGGATTGTTGCGTTAACGGTGAATACGGATGAGTCACTGTATCCTTTAACAGGATATGAGCAACATTTGGCAAGTTACATAATTCTTTGCATCAGAGGCGATTTTACGGAAGTCGAGATCGTCTCTGAAAGGCAACTGTAAGGGGCAGCTTACATCACCGGAAAACTTCAGAGGTCTTCAACCGATCAACCGTCGGCTGCTTCTCAGCACATGAAGGGTCTAGGAGAGTACTTAACAATGAATCAGAATTACTAAATTAGCATATAAAGCCTTTCCAGGTAAGGTGGTTGGGACGTGCCGCACATGTCCACGGCGCCTTAAATGCTGGCAACTTTTTGCCTACTTATGAGTAGTTGCGGAATTTGTCGAATTCGTGTCCCACAGATTTGCACTTGCCACTAACCATTTTGGTTCCCATCATTTTCTATCATATCTCCTCGCTCACGGCACAGGTTCATGGTACCGCTCCAGACATAGCCGGTCTGGATAAGGCCAATCCGACTGCGTTGCTGTTTTCCGCCGTGATGATGCTACGTTACATGGGTTTGAACGAACACGCCAACGTAATTGAGAAAGCGGCTTTTGCAGCGATTCGCGAAGGCAGGGTAAGTCGGCGGTCGGACAGTTTACTGCGTGATGTCGCAGTCATAATCATATTAACAAGCTCTGTCTGGTGCTTATATCATTCTCTGAATGCTAGTCTCCGGTTCCCATTAACTTAATCGAAGACGTACGATGTAGAAGGATGACCAGCTCAGTGGTTAAGGCGCAAACTTACTGAGCTGAAGGTCGGTGGTTCGGACTCAACCCCGGCACCTCGACTGTTTCTGCTTAGATTTGGACAAGTTGGCAGTAGGCTCAGCCCTCGTGCTTCCTTCGGATGGCACGGCACAACACACCTCTTTGTAAGGTTTCTGAAAGCTCTTCGACAATCCACTACTTTCAACCTTATATTCTACTTGAACACCAAATTTCACGCAGGCGACGAAATGCGCCGCTCATCTGCAAATGACTTTGGTGTTAGTTGAGTTTCCAGTTAACACGCAAGTGCCGCCGTCGTCATTTTTGTCGACAATTTCTCTAAAGCAATCACTCACCCAAAATTATGCCTTTTCTCCTCGGTTTATTTCGATAATACCACCCCCCTCCGCTACTTAGGCCTCATCATCTTCCGTAATATTCGTTTGCGAAAAGTGCAATCTAACACAGCCAACCGCGTTCGGATTCGACCGCTGTTTCCGTTGGCTGACACCACAAGTGAAGTTCACACATGAGGGCCGAACCGATGATATCCAGATTAGTCTTAGTTTCTGTTTCTCACCTCACATGCCTGAGGGCCTTGCGGCATGATACTCCAGCGTCAGCCAGATCTCGATTGTTGCACTGCACGCATGCGTTCTGATCCATTTAGTTTGCAAGGCTGATAAGAGTTTCGATGGGTGACTAGGTATCGTCTATCGCATTGTTTGGATGAGTCACTTTGATTCGGATGGCTAAGTGAACTGTAGACTCGCATTCAGCGTGACTATACCCGTACCCCGCTAATGGGGTTAGTCGGTACAGTACGGTCTAATCACACTGATTCTCCTTGAGGTGGGCTTTCGAGTCCTGCAGAGTTGACTGATAGTCATTCCACTTCCACTAGATTTAGAACACTAAACAGTTGCTCGTCTGCGACCAAATGCATCCCCAATGGGAAACGACCGATTGTCCCTTCTGTTGTCTGATTCTACTTTTTTTGTTTTTTTTTGTGCGCAGGCCTTGACCGCTGATCTTGGTGGTAACGCTACGTGTTCACAATACACCAAGGAGATCTGTAAACAAATTGAGGCGTTGTCGAAATCCAATTGAAGGAGGAAAGCGATCTCTAGTCGGGCCTCTTGTAGGTGATCGTGGCATTTCGATCCGACTCTCAGGACTTCACCGCTGGAAACAACCGACTATCGAATACCGTCCACCCGCTCTCCTACATTTTCAGTCTCATGTTTAGTGTTCCTCATTCCCGGTCTTTCACTCCTTATTCCGCATTTCCCCGCCCCCCTCTCTCCATGTATTTGTACGGTAGTGACGAGTTCGCTCGTAGGAATGAGTCATTCTTATAGTAGCTAACAGTTGTACTTCTCCGTCTGTTCTGCTTGTCCAACCAGGGTTCTGGGTTTGTGGGCTTCGAACGTCTTGCGTTTTTTCCTCTTACCAGTACGGTTTAAGCGAATGCGGCTTCGGCCTTGATCTCCAAACGGGCTGGCATTGAACTCCTGTCGTCACCTATTTGCAAGTAAGAATCGTGCGATTCCCCCAGAAGATTGTCTGTGATCCGAAGCGAAATATCAGTGGAACGAAGATCCCCCTTTTGGATCAGACTGAATGCAGACTCTTTGTAGAAGAACACAGGGGCGAGATGGCTCAAGTGGTTAGAGCGCGAATTTACTGACCGGAAGGTCCGTGGTTCGAACCCGACCCGCTCTGCCTCTCGACTTCCCCTGTCTAGGCTTTGGCAACCTGGCAGTATCTCAGCCCTCGTGCTTCCTTCGGGTGGCATGGCAGCTAGACACCGAAATGGTGTTACAGCTGGACCAGAAATCAAGAGTCGCCTAAGCTTGTTAGTCCCCGTTTTCAGTATGGAGAGCGCAGGTCTCCGAATTCCAGGACCAGACGGATCCATGAGCATCGCCTGCCGTATGTTTGAAAGCGAGTCTTCCGATTCAATTTCTCTCAGCTTTGAAATATGAGTTCAACATATCAGGAGTCTCGAATTTCTAGTGACCCGAGATAATAGAAGAAATCCGTCGCAATGAACTCGTCATAATCGGGGTGGAGAGTTCGTTCTGGTAGGGATTCGTAGGAGCAAGCACAGCGCTCATAATTCTCAGTCACAAGCCGACTGCTGCATTGCAAATACCACCTCAAACTTAATGAGGAAAGTAGCACTGATTCTCACTAACGAATCCGGGGCAGAAGTGTGATTCCAAACAGGAATGAATCACCTACTTGTCGACATGGACCCACCTCGCTGGAAGAATGAAATTTCACCTATACTCACTTTCTGTATACTGTAGGTGATTTGGTCAGAGAAAAGATGCGAAAGTCATCAACTGAAGAAGCGGTGAATATCGAATCACGTGAATTGGACTGCGTGACTGACGGTTTATGGCATCAGCTGGTGATCCACTACTCTTGGTCATCTCGTGTGGGGCTCAGTTACCCGGGTGATATACGCTAGTTCGAATCACGCCGTGAACTACCCACTGCTGGTGATTCCCAACAAAGAAGAAACTGCACAGACTGGTCTCGTTTGCACGATTCCAACTGAGAAATTAAATGGGCTTATTCGATTTCGTGACATCCAGTTCTGCAGCCTACTATCATTCAGAATGAACACGTGAAAAGGATCAAGTGACGTTTGATCGAACTTGGGAAGATGTGAACGTGGTTTCTGTGAACAGGAAAATTTGTGTCGAGTCATCGAACTGAAGGGGGGCGTGAGTCAATTATTAAACAAATCGGAATCGAGAAGACAGTGGGAGACTGCCGATAGGGAGGGAAATCATGGTAACTTCGTTTCCCTTCGAGTGCGCGCGTCTTATTTCCGGTGGCAGCCGGTCTTGTCTGGTGGAGGGTTCTGGTAGCCAACACTCTGGAATACATCCAGTTAGGATCCAGGATCCTAGATGTTCTTGGCCAAAGTGTATCGAATTGCTCAGAAATCTTGCTGCTCTCCACGATCCTCGTCGACCGGTGATCCCGTAATTTTCTAGGTTAGGTGTGTGTTTCCTGTATCCACGTGATTAACGCAAGTCAGAACAAAACGACTAGCGGATTGCGCTTATCAAGATTCCACTCTTTCATTCTGCTTTTCAAGACGGTGACCATGAACACCGGGCAATCGTTCATATGCGTTGAACTTCCTCTACCATAAACTGGTGGGGCGAGATGGCCCAAGTGGTTAGATCGCGAATTTACTGACCGGAAGGTCCGTGGTTCGAACCCGTCCTCTGCCTCTCGACTTCCCTTGTCTAGGCTTGGGCAACCTGGCAGTATCCCAGCCCTCGTGCTTCCTTCTGGTGGCATGACAGTTAGGCACCGAAAGGGTGTTACAGCTGAACAATATACATGATATATATATAGCATACACTGGTTGCCGCTCTAGGTGACCGATGTAACCATGTTCTCGTTGCGTATTAGCACATCAAATAGGCTTTTTGAAACTTGGATTGCTTAGTATTCCGAGGACGTTTGTTTCACTTGTGGTCGCCTTGAAACATTTTTTAGAGATCGAGGTGATTTGAGAAGCATTAATAGATCCACTTCGAAGGACCCACACTAAATGAGCTTTTTGTCATTAACTAGTTCTCCAGGTGGACGTGAGGTACTCGGTCCAATACATGTCGCTGTATTCTTTTGCTTCATTCATAAGCCTTTCTGTCTGTTTGACATTACAAGTGACGTCCATCGAGTCTCTGTACCTACTCGTACGATTCGTTGTTCAGCCTCGGCATCGGAATGTGCCAGCTGAAACTGAGAACGCTCGTTGCAACCAACTTGTTTGTGCATTTGGCATTCGAACACAAAGCACACATCTTGACAGGACTTCCTAGAAGGTCGTGTGGAATACTACTAAGCTGGTACTGATGGTATTGTATGAAGCCTACAATCTTCTTGCAAAAGTAGGTGTAAGAATCGACCGAACATCAAAAAGAAATCAACACCTACCAGTCATACTTATCTTTCTGCCGACCTAGTCATTCTCTGATATTTGACACCTTGTTCATGTGTAGGTAATGTGCTAAGGGTAGCTAGTAGAATAAGATGTCGTGAACTTATGCGAGCTCAAGTAATCTTACCGGAATGTCGTAACCTGAGAATTCCGTATTGAAGATAAATAGTCCACCCGCAGGCAGGCACTCATACGTGTAAAGTGATCTTAATCTGACGACGAGCGCTTCATAGTAGGATGCCTTTGAAACAGCCTTCCCTCCAAGTACTGAAAAGAATACCTGTTGCGGTTCGTTCGCCGACTGAGGATAGAGATCCTCTGCGGCGTGGACCTAGGTTCGCTGTCGGCTGCACTGATGCTCCTGGTATGCGTTCCCCACATCAGCAGGCAACCAGTTTGACCGCTTGTTCTTTAAGGTGACTTAGGATTCGCACTCGGTACCACTCCTTGGAAACGGTAATGCACGTAAAAGTAACGGACCCGGAAGCAACTGACGGTAACTCGTTATTTTCAGTCACCCGTCAGTGGTCGCTGCTGTTTCCTTTTTATATTCCAAGAAGTGGTGGATCGCTGCCATAACTGGTCCTTTCGTATGAGCTAATGGACAGTCGTTATGGCGTAACTGGTCGACGCGTTCTGTCCATCTAAGCCAGCTATGACCTTTGTGGCTGTCGGATGAAAGTACCACGGGAGTTTTCATTGGATGAAACAATAATGCCGTATTCACCACATTGGAAAAAATGTTTATTGTAACTGAACTTTCGTTGTGGCGCTTCGTTCTTATTCGTTTACTTAACATGCAAGAACTGTTGCCTTGGACTCTAAAGGTTCTTGTAATGTGTATTATTTCACGGAAAGATGCTTCGATGCCTATTCTGATAGAAAATTAAAGATATCTTAGCTTAAAGCTAAGATGACAGCTTGGAGACATCATTCCACTTCAGGACACCCTTTTTATATGGACAAAACTGTTTCAGGACGAGATACCGGATGACACTTGGAACAACCCTGGAATTCTCTTTGAAGTTTTATAGTCACTACCAATCACCTAATTAGCCGTCGATGTTATTATACTTCAGATTTCTCAGTGCTGTAGGCTTTACGCGTGTATTACCCACACTGCTGATCAGTTGTTGGTGGCAACAAGTTTTACTCTTTGACCTCCTCTGTTATCCGAGAAGTCACGAGTTACCCTCTCCCTGGAGATTCTTGGGATGTGCACTGCTGATGACGCTCAATTTGAAGTAAATTATGTATAGTACTCCTTTCGGCATGGGTTAACCTTCTTTACGGGGCATGATATCGATCGGAAAATTTCCGAACCCCCCCCCTACACTATCATCAATATATGATTTACACTCATTATGTTAGGCTTGCCGCACTGATATGTACCCTTGGACACCTATCTAGAGAAGAAGCTACATCAGGATGTGTCGAATACTTCGCATCTCCCCGATTGACAATCTTCGTTTTAATCTCCCCATACCACCACCTTATTAATATGACTTCTGTGTTTGTTTGCTTATAACCGCATTCGAATTCGATCATAGATAATGTTCCAAGTTATAAATTGTTACGACACTTCTTAGATTCCTTCTACACGAGCTACGAATCGGTGCCCCGTTTTTCCTCAGCTACACAGTCGTTAATCAAACATCCTTCATCGGTATTACGAAGGATGAATGTTCTTGTCTGACTTGGCGCTAATGAGATGAATTCATTACGCAATCGAAAGCTGTTTCTAGGTGCGACAGTCAGCTGCTAGTCTAGGCTTAAACCACACTTTATGATCACTGCTAGTTTGTTTTCTTTTGTTCAGTTGCACCCAGTGTCCCTTCTTTAGATGTGACAACCCTCATCCTGGCAGCCAGTGCAAGCTTACAACTTCGCAAACAAACGCAAGAGTTGGATGGCTATTTTCCTCACGTTCACTCTTTATATTTCAACTTAGGTTTTTGTAAATATATTTTTGAGATACGATTATTTTCGAAATACTCGGAGAGAGCGAGTGGTCTTCTATTTTTTCGCCCTCCTTTTTAAGGCTTGTCATTCATGTATTTGCAGACTAGATGAGCAATTTTCATAACATATAAATCAGATATAATGTTGTGCAGAGAGAAATGTACCGGGTCAATCATAGTCCCCACACACATCTTGACAGGACTTCCTAGAAGGTCGTGTGGAATACTACTAAGCTGGTACTGATGGTATTGTATGAAGCCTACAATCTTCTTGCAAAAGTAGGTGTAAGAATCGACCGAACATCAAAAAGAAATCAACACCTACCAGTCATACTTATCTTTCTGCCGACCTAGTCATTCTCTGATATTTGACACCTTGTTCATGTGTAGGTAATGTGCTAAGGGTAGCTAGTAGAATAAGATGTCGTGAACTTATGCGAGCTCAAGTAATCTTACCGGAATGTCGTAACCTGAGAATTCCGTATTGAAGATAAATAGTCCACCCGCACGCAGGCACTCATACGTGTAAAGTGATCTTAATCTGACGACGAGCGCTTCATAGTAGGATGCCTTTGAAACAGCCTTCCCTCCAAGTACTGAAAAGAATACCTGTTGCGGTTCGTTCGCCGACTGAGGATAGAGATCCTCTGCGGCGTGGACCTAGGTTCGCTGTCGGCTGCACTGATGCTCCTGGTATGCGTTCCCCACATCAGCAGACTGAACTAAATTTGACCGTTCGTTCTTTAAGCTGACTTAGGATTCGCACTCGGTACCATTCCTTGGAAACGGTAATGCACGTCAAAGTAACGGACCCGGAAGCAACTGACGGTAACTCGTTATTTTCAGTCACCCGTCAGTGGTCGCTGCTGTTTCCTTTTTATATTCCAAGAAGTGGTGGATCGCTGCCATAACTGGTCCTTTCGTATGAGCTAATGGACAGTCGTTATGGCGTAACTGGTCGACGCGTTCTGTCCATCTAAGCCAGCTATGACCTTTGTGGCTGTCGGATGAAAGTACCACGGGAGTTTTCATTGGATGAAACAATAATGCCGTATTCACCACATTGGAAAGGTGAACAATTGTGTAGTTATTTTAACTGGACGTATACATATGTACGCATACCTACTTAATTCAAGATTGTGTGTTGTGACTTGAAGTGACAACCAACGTTTGTCAGTTGTACGAACTTCAGTAAAACTCACTTATCGGTGTGATCGCTGGACCTGACTACTCGTAAGTAGTCAAGTTAATAGCCGCAAATTTTCAAAGGCCCCCATAAGGCAAGGAGGCGGGCACTTAAGTATGTTGCGAAGACAGGATGCGGCTACCTCTGAACAGCAATCCCTCAAGCACTTCATCCTTACTGGAGCAACAGGCGAATCCAGGAGGGCCGATCGAATGTCACTTTGGGTCCCACAAACACGGCACAATTTACATCACTGTCCTTGTGACGTCGCATCGTCTGTAAGAAGGACACAACCGAAGCTAAATCCACCTGACGAACACCGGCGAGGAAGACATGTGTGACAAATGGTATTCTAGAACAAACCACATTCCATCCGTATGATGATTCGCTGCATTTTTTCATAAATTTGATTGGGTAGCCTTTCGGAAGAAAGTTATCTTCCAGAAGTTGACTTCTGGAAACGAGGTTGTTTCTCACTCCTAATTTCTTTACTCCGCCATGCAATATCTTCCTTTCTTTTGTATAGCGGTCACATCCAACGGCTTAAGGTTTGCACTTTTCGCTTTTTGAACTCCATTCAGCCGTGAAAATCTCGGAAAATCACAGGCTGGTAAATAATTTAAGAGTACTTAAACGACTATGTAAGGTAGACACCATGCAGCATATGCAGACAAGCATTTCCCATGTGGTGTTTGGAGCTTGTATGACCTTGGCAAGTTTCCGTCTACTGCAGAGTCAGGAAACATCCCTCCGTTACTAAATTCCGTGTCAGCGCAAAATCTTGGCATTAAAGAAATTAGGGCTACTCGTGAACCACGTCAGAGTAGAATATACATGACCATGGGTGGAATGCCTGGTTGGCGGCTCAGCAATCCAGGATGGGGATGAGATCGGTGCCAGGGAAAATTTACCTGAAGGATTGCTTTGAGAACGATGGTGAAATCATAGAGAATGAAGTTATGTTTCGATTACGATGAGACGCGCTTAACGGGGCAGGCTTCATTTTAATAGCCACTTTAACGGTGCGGTAGAGATACCTGGAGGTGGTGCACCGGATCAGGCTGTTGGGGAGCAGAATTGACAAGCCAGCCAACTAGGTCATTAACGTGGACAGCACACTGCTGTTAGACACCGGTTTTTCACCGTTTTGCGACGAAAGTTTTGTAGAGAAACAATAACAACAGTGGGAAAGGAACGTACTTGGTGCTAACCTAATATAGGACTTCCAATTGTCCATACAAGTGCCACTGATTCAAGCGCTCTAGGAGGTCGCAGGTTGGAACCGCCCTAGAGTTTTATCTCATGTGTATGGCTGATGGTTCCCAATGAGGATGAAACAGTTTTACAATGCTTCTCGGCTGCTAAGCAGACCGGCTTCGCTTACGGGGCCAATTACATGGAGAAGGGCTATTCAAACAGGCATGAGAAGCTTTGAGACGCGACGTGTTGCACTGCGAGCATTTCGCAATGGGGTGAATCTTCCCCAATACAGCCTCAACCATGGGGACCTGCACAACAAGCAGAAGCACGCTCTTTAGAGGCATTGGCCGTGTGGGTTAGCACCGTGTGCACCAGTCCATCTGGGATAGCTAAACACTGGGAACCGCAGGAAGTTCTATTTTCTAACGATGGAACGCCCGACATTGTCCTCAAGCGGCGATAATATTATCAACTAGGCTAATGGAATATCGCTAGGTTATCCATTACGAACTTGAGGGTGTGTTAACGTGATGCTATTCGCAAACTTGCATGATGCTATTTTGGGGGAGGTGCGGCGCTGAAAACGACTGAACGATGACACCTTAACCTCAGTGACGATGCTCGTTGATATACCATCACGTTAAAATCAGCTGATCGCTTGCGGCCGGCCCTCATGCTTTCGCCCGCCGATCATATTCCATCTGGGCTACATCGGCGCCAATGGCTTGGGCGCAGCACTACATTCAGTTCCACGCAACCTGTCCGTCGCTCTCCTACTTTGCGCGCCCGTTCAGCAGATTCACCACTGTTGATGGATGATGATACCAGTTCCTGGATATGGCACTGGCATATCGTTTTGGCACCGTTTATAGAGCACATTAAGCCCTTTCAGACTTCAAGATCACATCGTCCACTTTGTTGGCTTGATCGCCTCCAAAATCGGTCTAACTGCTTCGTCCATTAACCTGATGGTTTAACCTAACTCCTCAGTGCGAACTTACCGACTGGAAGATCCTTGGCTCGAACCCAACCTCTGCATCTAGACTGTTCGTGTCTAGGCTGAGGCAACCTGGCCGTATCTCAGCCCTCGTGCTTCATTCTTGTGGCATGGCTACCGGGCACCGGAAATTTGCTAAAGCTGAACGATTATTTTTTTTTAGAAAAATTATACTTTGGAAACTAATTCACACACAGCGTCACTTCGGAAACGATTTTGTCCGCCTGCACAAACAGTTCTGACCGAACATACATGTTCTCAGTTGCCATAACAGTGAAACTTTTAATTCCGCAAGCCCATTTAGTAATGTTTGGTCTTTATGAATAGTAGAATAGGTTTAAGAAGGAAGGACAATCTAAATGAGTAGATTCATAGAAAGTGAAATGAGATTTTTCTGTCTCCAGAACTGTGAGGACGGAAACAAAGAGAATACAAATATGGTGTGCAATCGAACCACTGACCTTCCAGAGTTTCCAAGAACAACTGATATCCATCACAGCCATGAGCTTAGTCGTCTTTAAACCCCTGTTTCCTCGTTTGACTCGGATATACCTCCGCTTGTTAGTTTTCTGGCTGTAACGCGTCGTGGTCGTGATTCCTGCTTGACATCTGGCCACTATGCCACTATGTCCAAACCAGCTAGACGGGATGTTTGCGCCATCACGGTGATTGATGCAGTTTGGTTTTGTGCTGATCTCCAGTGCTCCAGCGCATGTGACTTGAATCCTGAGTGGAGTACACGTGTACCATCGCAGTTGACCTGATTGCTTTGCGCAGAGTGCAATGGCTGAGTTGCGTTCAAGCTGTTTGACCCCGATTCGATTTCGTGGGGGTAAATGCGCATGCCGTTTGTGCTCCGTGATTTGCACACGGAGTTACCCGGTTGTCTGGCTTATGTATTTGGCCGTACAATTTGCACAGGGATCTAGTAGACGGTGGTCCGGTTCGTTTTTCACCGTTTTGCGACGAAAGTTTTGTAGAGAAACAATAACAACAGTGGGAAAGGAACGTACTTGGTGCTAACCTAATATAGGACTTCCAATTGTCCATACAAGTGCCACTGATTCAAGCGCTCTAGGAGGTCGCAGGTTGGAACCGCCCTAGAGTTTTATCTCATGTGTATGGCTGATGGTTCCCAATGAGGATGAAACAGTTTTACAATGCTTCTCGGCTGCTAAGCAGACCGGCTTCGCTTACGGGGCCAATTACATGGAGAAGGGCTATTCAAACAGGCATGAGAAGCTTTGAGACGCGACGTGTTGCACTGCGAGCATTTCGCAATGGGGTGAATCTTCCCCAATACAGCCTCAACCATGGGGACCTGCACAACAAGCAGAAGCACGCTCTTTAGAGGCATTGGCCGTGTGGGTTAGCACCGTGTGCACCAGTCCATCTGGGATAGCTAAACACTGGGAACCGCAGGAAGTTCTATTTTCTAACGATGGAACGCCCGACATTGTCCTCAAGCGGCGATAATATTATCAACTAGGCTAATGGAATATCGCTAGGTTATCCATTACGAACTTGAGGGTGTGTTAACGTGATGCTATTCGCAAACTTGCATGATGCTATTTTGGGGGAGGTGCGGCGCTGAAAACGACTGAACGATGACACCTTAACCTCAGTGACGATGCTCGTTGATATACCATCACGTTAAAATCAGCTGATCGCTTGCGGCCGGCCCTCATGCTTTCGCCCGCCGATCATATTCCATCTGGGCTACATCGGCGCCAATGGCTTGGGCGCAGCACTACATTCAGTTCCACGCAACCTGTCCGTCGCTCTCCTACTTTGCGCGCCCGTTCAGCAGATTCACCACTGTTGATGGATGATGATACCAGTTCCTGGATATGGCACTGGCATATCGTTTTGGCACCGTTTATAGAGCACATTAAGCCCTTTCAGACTTCAAGATCACATCGTCCACTTTGTTGGCTTGATCGCCTCCAAAATCGGTCTAACTGCTTCGTCCATTAACCTGATGGTTTAACCTAACTCCTCAGTGCGAACTTACCGACTGGAAGATCCTTGGCTCGAACCCAACCTCTGCATCTAGACTGTTCGTGTCTAGGCTGAGGCAACCTGGCCGTATCTCAGCCCTCGTGCTTCATTCTTGTGGCATGGCTACCGGGCACCGGAAAGTTGCTAAAGCTGAACGATTATTTTTTTTTTAGAAAAATTATACTTTGGAAACTAATTCACACACAGCGTCACTTCGGAAACGATTTTGTCCGCCTGCACAAACAGTTCTGACCGAACATACATGTTCTCAGTTGCCATAACAGTGAAACTTTTAATTCCGCAAGCCCATTTAGTAATGTTTGGTCTTTATGAATAGTAGAATAGGTTTAAGAAGGAAGGACAATCTAAATGAGTAGATTCATAGAAAGTGAAATGAGATTTTTCTGTCTCCAGAACTGTGAGGACGGAAACAAAGAGAATACAAATATGGTGTGCAATCGAACCACTGACCTTCCAGAGTTTCCAAGAACAACTGATATCCATCACAGCCATGAGCTTAGTCGTCTTTAAACCCCTGTTTCCTCGTTTGACTCGGATATACCTCCGCTTGTTAGTTTTCTGGCTGTAACGCGTCGTGGTCGTGATTCCTGCTTGACATCTGGCCACTATGCCACTATGTCCAAACCAGCTAGACGGGATGTTTGCGCCATCACGGTGATTGATGCAGTTTGGTTTTGTGCTGATCTCCAGTGCTCCAGCGCATGTGACTTGAATCCTGAGTGGAGTACACGTGTACCATCGCAGTTGACCTGATTGCTTTGCGCAGAGTGCAATGGCTGAGTTGCGTTCAAGCTGTTTGACCCCGATTCGATTTCGTGGGGGTAAATGCGCATGCCGTTTGTGCTCCGTGATTTGCACACGGAGTTACCCGGTTGTCTGGCTTATGTATTTGGCCGTACAATTTGCACAGGGATCTAGTAGACGGTGGTTCGGTTCTACTGGGTCCTTACGAGGTGTCCTTGTAAAGTGTCATCAATGCTGATCACATCTGACTGCCGCCTGATCTCAGGGACACATCATTCAGAAGAAGTGATAGGGGACCCAAATGACGCTCGTATTCAGTTGATTTGAGAAAAGATTAGCCCACGGCAACCGAAACGTCGGATTATAACATCACCACGCACCACGCTACGTTTTGACTTCGAAAGTTCCCATATTAGTATGGCTCGGAACTCTTAACCCTGTTTGTTCGGTTTAAATTCGATGTATGGCAGTGAGCTCGCGTGTGTAGAGGTGTGTGTGTGTGTGTGACTTTTACCAAATGTTGGACTCTGACATTAATCAGATGCCCAATGAGTGTTAGTTCATACACAGGTGAAAGGGATCTGATGAGAGTTCTGTACTTTAAGGAACCAAAAAGACAATCCTGTTTCCCCCCTCCTCACCTTACACAACATGTGAACACTGTTTTCGCACTGCCGATGACCTCACGACAATACTCACTGGTGCGATCGTCAATGTGGTGGACAGAGATTGATACGGATCCCTGTTGACGGCCACTAAGGCGAGTTTAGTATGCGGAGGGCAGTATAACTGGAATATCTCTGGCTGCAAGGCATTGGTAAAGGAAGGTTATAAAGTAATCCCGACGGTGTGAAGACTGATGGTTATTATCGTCAATGCATCACAAGAACCGCCAACAACGGAAGTTGGTGCTGTTTGCCGACATGAAATATGCAAGCCCTCGAAAGAGCAGGCAAACCGTATAAGAAATGGAAAGTTAAACGAGCAAACCGGTGTAGTTGACTGGTTCATTCGTGTGCCGTTTCTGTACATTCATAGATAAGAAAACCAATCGAGTATCTCACCACCATCGTTTCTATGCGAAAAACGATTATTCCAATGTCACCAATACAAAATGTGTGACCCAGAAAATTACGAAGTTCACTAGGCCCGAATGTGTTTCATCTACCCAAAAAATTTGGAGCATGTGTCAAGTCAAGTTTTCAACTCCGATGTATCAGCTGACATCACCAGTGCATCAGCTGATTAGACCGAAAAAATTGAAGGTATGTGCCTACTTGCTTTGGGATTGGTTGGTTTGATCGACCTGCCGATTAGCATTCCAATTCCCTCGGAAATAACTGGTAGTGAAGAAACGACCATATAAACTTAAAGTGCGCTCAAGACGTAAAGCTGTGAGTTTGACACCCTTGTCTGGTTGCAAGATTCCAGCGAAACCCTGAGTTTTAGCTACTTCTCGTTTAGCACCACGCATAGCCGCGACGAAAATGTCCATATACCTTCGAAGTTGTGTAAGTCTTATCTCGAATGTTGTATGAACACTGTAAACGTGAAATTCCTCTCTATGGGGAACTTTTTCAGAAATAAGTTCTCCTTAACTTGTTGTCTAGACGTAACATAATCTTCCAATGTTTTTTGAGAACTCTTCGACAGCCAACGACTAGTTCCCATCATTTCGGGGCTTATAGTTAGTGTGCTTTTTATCTTACGAGCTATAAATCCGTCATCGATAAACCAATTTACGTGTCAGCAACATGTCACTGACAAGTAGAACTTTCCCCGAACTTTTCACCTATATGAGAACCACTGGCAAAAATCATTTTCCGGCTAAGAACCAGTGTTGGAAAAATTGGTCACATTTTGATGGCAGAAGAGTAGTGTTCCATTTTCAAGGAGGGAAACGGGTCAAATAATTCTGCTTAGACGTAATACACTACTCATAAGGTTGCTGAATATCATGCCAACTGAAACATGAGGCGGCCTGGTGCAGTACATTCAGTTACTTAGTAAAATCATAAACGAGAGGTTCAGCTAGGCTCCAGGTGAGTCTCTCGCGAAAGCAAATCGTTTGCAAATGAACGTCTTTCGCAACTACCGTGCAATTTGGGTTCAAGTAGAACATAAAGTTGACGAAAACTAGGGGACTGGACCTACCTGATGAGCCCCAAGAAGGGCAAAACCGGTCGTGGGCTGTCGAAGAATTTTCAGCAACCTTATGAGTAGTGTATTACGTCTATACATGGATCGCGATATCTTGAATATCGTACCAACTGAAGCATTAGGCGGGCTGGTGCAGCACATTCAGTTGCTTAGAAACATCATAAACGACAGATTCAGCTGGGTTCCAGGTGAATTTCTCGCGAAACCAAATTTGTTTGTTCGCTAATTCTGACTAGATTTTTTGGAAGGCCGGCCACCCTTACCCCTGTTATATTCCGGAAACAATTACATATCATAGAAACAATACGACTAGTTTTCAAGCGGCTGACGATTCCATCTGTGGCACTGGCTTTTATTTGCTCGCTCTGTGGCGCAAAACTGACTAAGGTGCACTTGGTCAAAACAGATACAACGAATCCCTGTCGGAATACATTAGAATCCGGCTCACATCATCTAGTCATCTCGCGTTGCGACAATTGGACTTTTCCACAAATGACTCTTGTGGATTATTCTTCTTTCTTCAAAACATCAGGGTTGTACGGTTTTTTGGGCGAGACAGAGAATCAGACAGGTTACGGACGGGGCTCAGTGTTCGCCGATGCTCTTAGTTGAAAAACCTTTGCGAATGGAATGAGAATTTTTACGCAAAAATCTTGCATTTTGTTGCGTATATGCTCGAACCAAAAACCATCCTACCTACGTTCATATTCTCGCAGATCACCAAATTTCATACCCCACTGGAGTAATCATACCTCTGATGGAAACATTCCGCTGGAATACTTTCCAAGCACCACTGGGACCCCGGGGTGGTTAGATGGGGCTCGGAATTTTGGATCGGTATTCTGGGACGCGTAATAGCTTTCGAAACTTCAATTCCATTGTGCGAATACTGAGTGCTATTACGGACACATGGTCCGGTTTGATTGGTCCGCTGATTACTTCGTTTGGTTGGTTCGTTGTACATCTCCATCTCAGTAGTTTTGTTTCATTTGTATCTGTTGCTTTTACTGTTGCGTTTACTGCGTTGTGCGTTTCGATCCGTCCTCCCGCTATTTGGTTGGTCGGTTGGTCGGTTGGTCGTTTGAACGCCTTCTATCTTCGACAATTCTCTTTAATTTGTGTGGTATATTCTCAGATCCTCTTGCATTGTGACCTGATTTCCGGGAGTCTGACCGGCTCAGCTAGGGCTCTCGTGTCTTGCGCAATTCCCTTTCCACTCGCTCGCCTTCTGAGTTGTTGATCTGTGTCCTGCTTGTGGTTTGGTTTTACTCGTCTAGTTTTGCCTTCTGTTAGTACTTTTAGTTGGTTTCTTTCTGGCTTCTTGCGATGATGGTCCGGAAATTCCCTTGTTCTCAAAAGTTGACGGTGTGGGTTGATCTCAAGGTGTTTGTGCATGGATTTCTCGGTTGAGTATCACGCCTCCATAAGTTCGCGTTCCATTTTTGGTTCTTGTTTGGTCTACTTCTGTTGTTGTTTCTGCTGTAGCCCCTTGGATGCCAAAGAGTCTGCACACGTACGTCAATCCATTAGCGAACCGGTGTGTGACGGCAGTGGCTGATTGGATGTGTGTCCGACCCTTTACACGCGTACCTGTCTATCCTCTAATACGTAAGAGGACTGGTGTGTGATGTCTGGAGATTTGATCAGAGGTGCAAACTTACCTTCACGAGATGGACCTGTTTGGGCCGCATCCCGCGTCCTCACACACGCATTTTCTGAGTTACTTCGGATTTACAGTATCGGCAAGAGTCTGACGGACCCATCTTGCCAAATATCTATCGGAAAGCTTGAGGAATTTACTGCTACTGAAGGTTCTTGGAACCAATACAAGAACTGGGTGAATTTTCACTTTCTGGTCAACGGGTAACAAGCGAAAAGTGAATACATTGCTTACGATGTGTGGCTCGGCAACATGCCGTTTGATACGTAGCTTGGCCACTCCGGATTTACCAAATACGAAAACTTTTGTCGACCTTGTACCTATATATATATATATATATGTACATATATATAGGATATATATATATCCTAAACCTTCCATTATCGTTCAGCGATTCAAGTTTAGTACAATAGTACAAATGGAAGGAGAATCCATTGCGAATTTTCTAGTGGAATTACGGAACCCCACAGAGCACTGCGAAAAGATATGCTCAAAGATCGTTTAGTTGGTGTGAGAAACACTCGCATACAGAGCAGTATTTGCCTGCTGATAGTAAGTTAACATTGGAAACGGTCCACGATAACGCAACCTTGCTACATCCTGTGCAATCGGCGGTGGATTCGTGGTTACCGTCGTGGAGACAGTCACACTCATCCGAGGGAATCCCGGTACAGGCAGGCGAACTGTTTGTAATCGGTGTGGCCACCTCGCGAAAGTGCGTCGCTCAGCACCAGCGTTCGTGACTAACCATGCGATTACATATCAAGTTATGTGGTCAGAAATTCCGGACTACGTACTGCATCCCATCAGCCTTGTTCAACCACCGTAGCACGCAGTAGAACTACGTGAGAACAATGCTCCAGTACTTTTTTGGACTGGATACAGGTAAAGCCGTTGCCTTATATCGTGAAAAATCGTGGCAACTGGGAGCAGGCGAGAAGCACAAACTTCAGCAATCTCCAGCCCGGCTTCGAACATATACAGGAGAAAAAGTGAAAAAGTTGGGGACGAAAAATGTGAATGTTCCATATAGAGGTGTGACAGTAAACGAAACTATGCAGATCGCTGAAGGAAATAGTCCAGATCTGTTAGGATGTGACTGGCCAGGACAGTTACCCATACCTTAGTTAAACCCGGTCTCAGCACTCCCTGAAGTTCAGTCTCTTAACGGCAATTATGAGGAAGTATTTTTAGGACCGAAGACTGACATTTTTTCCGAAGGGAAGGTGAATAGGTACGACGCGCCAGGAACATAGCCTGAAGGCTCGGTCTTTGCCTTACTTGATGCGCCCAGAAGTCGATGAAGGACTCAACCGATTGCGACGTGAAGGAATCAGTCAACGTACGGAGTTTTCGAAGTGAGTCACACCAGTCGTAATAAAACTGAAGCCAGATGGCACAGTTAGAATATGGAGTGACTATAAAACCACGGTCAATGCTAGCACACCCGCGGAACATCACCCACTACCTAAAATCGAAGATGTTTACGCACAAATTGGTAAGAGCGAATATTTTTCAAAACTAGATTTAGCTCACGCTTACGAGAAATTGGAATTAACGGAGGAAGCGGAGCCCACCACAATCATGAGTACTCATAGAGGACTATTTATGTTTAGTCGCCTTCCTCTTGGAATCCACTCTACTCCCTTTGAACGCACATTTGAACATACCCAAAACGTTCGTCTATTTAGACCAATCAAATCGAAGAAGACAACTACCGAACACCGAAGGTGTTCGATCGACCAATCAGATGACAGGATGACAAGCTGGAATGTAAAAGACAAGAAAAGCAAAATGGACCAATCGGTATAAACAAACAGAACTGCTGTAGTGGAAGTACTCGGCAAACCAACGGGCTGCAGACCTCAACGTGACACACGAATCCAGCAAGTGACAATCATATTGTGCAGTAGCCAGTTACCGAAAAACCAGCCACGTTGCAAGTATTGAGTACTTTTTAGGAGCAATAAAAATGTATGCAGGACGGGAGAGACTGCCCTCCTAATCATGCACTGACGATGTCTCATCGCATGATGACGCAAATTCTGAAAGCCAATTGTCCACCTGGGCGAACGGGTCGACCACCATCCGATAAAAAGCCAAGACTAGGACAAAAAGTTTTGAAGACAGTGTTTTTAAATCAGCACCCTTCTTGGGTCATATTCCTGCTCTGGCCCAGGCTAAGTAAAAGCGGAAGTAAATTATTTGCAAACTGCACGCCAGATCACGCAACATCTGGCTTACCAAAGTAAACTTCCTTTAGAGAGTTCCTCAAATTGCTTGGTAACCTAATGAGTAAATAAAAAGCGAAACCACAGTCCCATAAGTTGGTCTGTTGATGGCTTCACGTGCAGTAATCATGCTCTAATGCAGGCCATCTGTAGCAGCTAAGCTTGTGTTTACTTGGAGGCCCTAAATTTACCTCATCAGTGCGCCTGCTTTCTAATCCAATGTGTCTTTCGGTGTTTTAAAAAAAAAACAATCTAATCACATTGTCTGACTTAATTTCAAACGTTGGGTGCAGATCACCTGGTTGCACACAGAGAAGCATCCGACCCCTAATCTCCTACCAACGAAAGACTTGACAGAATCCAGCTTAATCCTTCGTTTTTGATGTCTTCTTCACCTGGATGTTCTGCACAAATGTCGCCCCATGTTTCATTTGGTGTGATATTCAAGATATCGCATACGCTGTCTAGAAGCAACCCACTACTCATAAGGTCAACTCCTTTCAGTTTTTTCTTGTCGAGACTAACCGCTTATATTTGTGATTCAACTCACGAAACATAGATACCACCATATCAACTAGAGTCGACCATTTATATGAAATACAGCTGAGGAGCACTCAAACATTTTCGTTGCTCGATGTATTGTTGAGACTGAAGCTAATTTCCGAATAAAGTCAAAGCGGCACACGAAAGCTTCATTTTCTAGTCAGTGGAAATGTGCACATGAATTTGTTGGGAAGCCAAGGTTTTTGGATCAATAAATTCCCAGCAATCTACGGAAAATCTTGTGGTACGCAAGTTTGTTTCGTGCTTTCTATAGTACAGAGTAAAGGGATTCCTCGCCAAACAACTGCGCCGTTACTCATTTATGTTCTGATATGTTCCCTGTCCTCAACCGGGCCAAACAAGTGACGGTGATTTACGAGCTAAAGCTAAGGAGCACTAAAAAATTTTCGTTCTTCGAGGTGTTGTTGTGTTTGAGGCTGATTCCGAAACTGATTTGGAACAAAACCTGAGAAATTCATTGTACGGCTAGTCTAATTCTCACATTGTGGTATGATCCAGAATATACAGCAACATACCAGGCTGAAGTATGAACTCTTTAGAATATTCAAGAATGTTTTCACTGACTCCTCACCATTCCTCTAATGGTAACCGGCGGTACGTTTTCTTCTAGTTAACCTACAATTCATCCGGATTTTTTCGAGAAAATGTCTTTCAAATGTTCCCGAATGCACCAACAGTTCATTAAACCTCATGTATTATCCTCAGGGTGGAGAAAAACTGAAAAAGGCCCTAGAAAACGATGATCTGTGGGAGGTTGAACGAGTTCTGTCAGAACATCCAGATTTGGGGGAGTTAATCTCTTCGGAAACACTCCAGCACAATGTGTCAGCCATGCTGCTCCGTCCACTTGATGTGACTGATGACTTCTGGAAATGTGAGTTGGTGAGTAGCACCCAAATTATCACATCGCTTTCAGTGGCTAAGTACGAAGAGCACGTTCTCTGAGGGAAGTCTAACCAAACTTCACCGTTAAAAATTGTCATGCTGAACCTATAACTATACCAGCTCACCTCTGTTTTTTATGGCATGATGGGTTCTGGGATGATGATTTAGAGGTCTTCTTCACACTTTATCCAAGTCAGAATGCTTCTGAATGTGGTCATGTCCAAGTGGCTAAAAATTCGTTTTGGTTTTGAACTACTCATGAGTAGTATAAAGTTAGGCGTCCTAAAGAAATCGCTCTATTTGGGGGTGTCCACAGGTCAGCTGAAACGAACATAGTACGGAAATCCTAAACAAGACTTCGATCGTTTCATCAATACTTATGTTAAAATATGCAGTTCACTGATTAGAATGAAGTCCTAATAAGCACATGAACCGACTGCTCGCTTTCTCATTTTTATAGCCCTGTCCAGAGTTGAGCTCTGGCAGAAAGGATCCCAGATCGAAATCTAGTCACAACAGTGCCAAAATTATTTGTTTGGCAACCCAGCTAGTATAGGTATTGTGTCTTCATAGTTTAAATCCACAGGGTTTGAAAACTACTCATACGTTTTGGATAGTGATATGTTTAACCTTCCTGACACAATGCACGACTAACAAGATGGTGGTCTTAGATGGTCCACTACCGGTGAGGTCCTTGTTGGGGTTCATCCGGTAGCCGTCGTACTGGAGCTTTCATCAGCCATATGTTCTGCTGATTATCGAATTGAACGTAATTGGAACAACTTACCAAATTGCCAATAGATGACTCAACTTAATCCCAGCTGAAACTCTGGTTGATGATATTCTTCTTCAACCAAATGTATAAAAGTCAGCTCATGTTTCAGTAGGTACGCTATTTGGGGTGGCGCGTTGTGTTTTATTCACTAATTCATACGGGTACTGGAAGCTCTTCACCGGAGCGACGCCTGGTTGATAGGTTTCAAGAGCTCGTATTCAGGGTTATTCGTTCGATCATTCACGCTACTGAACGTTGAGTCTTGTTAACGCTGCTGCTGCTTATTGGTCAACCCCGAGGTCCACATGACCAAGTGTGACCTTGAGTAGGTTTTCCAATTGGTCCATTCTATTTTGTTTCTTCCACATAGTTTGTCAACCCATCGTTCATTCATTAAGGACTCTTTGTTGAGGTATCTTCCTGGGGGACCGAAATAATAATGTACAGCTAGATTAATCGACTGGGGGCAATATATCTCAAGGTAAAATTGTTCCTTCCTTGTCAGTTTTCTCTGGAACTGTGGTTGCTTTCTGGCTAACATCACTTCAAAAATTGCAGAAAAGGAGCTCATAGAAGAGTTTGGTTCCTCACACCGGATTTTTAGCGACCTAGGTGATTGGCAGCAAATACAAGCGTACAGATCGTTTCAACCACCCGATAGATGAGTAATTTGTGGTGTGTTATATCTCGGTCTCGGCGATAGTCTACCTGGTCCTCTTGAGTCCAAAAGGCGACCAGTGCGGTCTAGGGCTCTGCACGTCACGTGATGGGTGCCTTGTCGCGTCGTACAAAGCCCAGCAAGCTTTCGCGAATTAGTGTAGTGGGCTCATTGGTTGGAGCGTGAATTTACTGACCGGAAAGTCCGTGGTTCGAACCCGATCTCTGTCTCTCGACTTCCCCCGTCTAGGCTTGGGCAACCTGGCAGCATCCCAGCCCTCATGCTTCCTTCGGGTGGCTTGGCAGTTAGGCACCGAAAGGGTGCCACCGCTGAACGATTTTTTTACTGATAGGCTGGTAGCTTGTTCTCTGGCTGAAAACGAAACACTTGGAACCGTAACTCGGATAGAACGGATCGGTAAAACTACAGAAACGGCGCCACTTTTTCACGGAAAACTGATTTGAACAGGCTTTTCTGTTTTTGCTGAATGGCGATTTATTGATGATGTTAACCAGATAAGGATAGCTATGGAGCACAACCATGCGTCTTTTTTAAAGTGCATTTGATGATGGAAACTTTCAGAAGCCCACCTCTTGGTCGTCCGATCCTTAACCTATCAACATCTTACATTACGTGCAGTTCGGTGGAATCACCACAAGTTATGATGTTGACATCTAGGAAATTCTGAAGCCCTTGTTCTTCGCTCTTCAGTGTGAATTCTTCATAATAGTAGACACTGTTGAAGATGTGAGCATGAAGATTGTTTATCGACCCAATCATGAAATCATCGTCCACCCGTTGTGGTGAATTTCTGACCGATTCTGTACACATACGCTAAGAGAGAACCTGGTGGTGTACCACACTGTCACTCCGTATTTTTGTCAATAGATCACACTGTTCAAATTGAACCGGACATCTCTCAGGGCAGAATCCCGCCCACCTGACCTACATAGTCCGCAGTTTCTGAAGGCAAGACGGTGTGGTGGATAAAGACCTAACGGAGGAGGGATAATCCATGCGTAATTACTTGGGAAGTGAAAGGGCTTCTCGGGGCGTACCGCTGTTCCGATGTGGACCACAAAAAACAACCATCCGTTCGATCATGGGACAAACATACTAAATTTAAAGCACTCTGGACCGTAACTCACCTAACTCCAATGAGGTCAGTAGGCAACTGCGTTGCTAAATGTGGGACGACGCGGCCCATGCTTTACTGTGCGATAAGTAACATGTAAGGGCATGTCCAAATGCGAGTGGGTTTGTGGGCTGAAAGATACCACGACAGTCCGGTGACAGGTCAATAAATTCACAGACTTGGAAAGTCGTGCTCTCGTGACCGGTCATTATTTTCATCAGCATTGGGAGAAAGAAAGACACACGCATAACACGCACACGGGTGTGCAGTAGGGAAAATCGATGTTGTGAATTCTCCACAGAACCTCTTCGGTTCTGATCTTTTGTCAGTGATATCTAGAGAAGACCTTTGTTGTTTTTCTGACAATATTAGTTGAAATCCTAACGGAACTTCTCTCTCCATTCTACAGATGCGAGGAATCAGTGAATACCTCATTGTGAACTTTTTAGATCCGAACCGAGCCCTAACACAATCTTGTGCCATGCTGTTGGAACTCCGGATGTCGACTCCGACCAAAGACCGTGGTAAAAATGGATGGACGCTTCAACCGTGTGACACCGAAGTTGCTCGCATTCACTTTGAACACTGCGTTGGGTACCCATGGTGTTTACTGCAGTGTTGGCGGGAAAGTTTCGATGAGTGGAACTTCACCTCTAAATGTTTGGAAAACTTGACGCCATTCTGGGTGCTCCACAGGTTCAAAACAACTGCTCCTCATTCCACAGATTCGACGGGGATTGACCCGCCATCACTACTTGAATGTTGTCGGATTTCTGTGCGTACCCATTTGATAAAACTACAAAGTAAGCGGAGCTAACTAACTCTGTGAGGCTTTCTGAGAAAGAGTGTTACAGCTGAACGATTATTACTCATTTATTATCTACCACAAGACTGTCTAGTATGCTGTTAATATCTATGGATATTATCAAAGAAAATGGTGTTGCTCCACTGCTGCCACTGTTGAGACGCAGCACACTACTCATAAAGTCGCTGAAACCTCTTTGACAACCCTCGACCTGTTTCGCCCTTCTCTTGACTTATCAGACAACCACAGTCCCCCAGCTTATAAACGTACAGGCCCTGTAGTTAAAGTACAGGATGAAGTTGGCAATAGACCGAACTCAAAACAAATAACTTGCCAAATTTTCAAGAAAACCTCTCCCGTCACCTATAGGATGCAATTCAACCTGTGCGCCGATGTTTCTAAATAGACCGTGTGTTACTGAAGAGTGGAAAACAAGTGGTCATTTCATACTCGTTTACTACGGTATGGTGTGATTAATTTATCGATCGTCCACTGAACAGGCACTGAATTGTATCTTTCACGTCTAACCTCTATCCTGAGTTGTATTCACTTATTTAAGGCATGAATGCGTCGGTCACTTCACAGTGCGCGTAAGAATAGGCCAACATGGAGGATAAAGCGAGGAAAAACAAAATAATTTACGATGGAGGACAAAACTGTGATCAAGGACAAATGTTCTCATTTGCATAGGAATTTGGTTTTGACAAGAGTCTGAATCCCTCGTTTATGATGACCGTTACAAGCGAAAAATAGGGTTGACGGAAATTTGGGGACTGCGCCTACCTGATGAGCCCCAAAATGGGCGAAATAGGTCGTGGGCTGTCGAAGAGTTTTCAGCAACCTTATGAGTAGTGCATTACGAATATACATGTATCGCGATATCTCGAATACCGTAGCAACTGGAACATGAGGCGGCCTGGTGCAGCAAATTCAGTTGCCTGGAAACATCACAACCGAGAGATTCAGCTGGGTTCCAGGTGAGTCTCCCGCAAAACCAAATTTGTTTGCAAATGAGTGTATTTCGCTACTTCCGTGCAATTTGGGTTCAAGCAGAACATAAGGTTGACTGAAACTCGGGGACTGCGCCTACCTGATGAGCCCGAAGTGGAAGGGCGAAACCGGCCGTGGGCTGTCGAAGGATTTTCAGCAACCTCATGAGTAGTGCATTATTGATTTATGGTTCTTTGACGTTGAAGGGTTTGACAGACCTTGCCACCTCTCCAAACGAGTTACCTTTTTGCTTGGTTTTTTGTGAAATCCACCTTCCAAAAATGACTTTCATTATCACTTCTAGCTCCGTAACCCAGGCCCTATCGCAGAAGCTTATTCGTATAGTTCTCGCAAGATAAAAGTTCGCTTCTACCAGCCATTGCGTTTCTGCACCAGACTTTGTAAACAGATGAGGTGTTTAGCCTGTTTGTGATGTGGTAATCGACCAATGTGTGGATTCAACTATTCAGTTGAAGACAAATCTCCCTTGCACGTCCGCTTAAACTTCTAAGTGAGGACAATTTTGCTTATCTCGATGAAATGTGTACTACGAAGAATCGGACCTGAAAGGCATGAAATTTTCATTCCCCACTTTCGAATCCCCCAATTTGTGCTTGTCATTCTGGAAGATACTCGGATTACTGGAAATCAGCCCCCGTTTACAGGATCGTTCAGGCAGTAATAGCCATCATTTCTTCTGTAACACCGTTTTATGGAAAGATTTTTGTTGACCACAAGTATGAATGCGCGAGACAAACTTAAACTCGAGACTTCATACTGCTTCTCCCTTTGTCAGTGACACAACAATTGACAAAAAGCGACGAACGGTCCGATTGTTATTTGTGGTCCACACTAATGCGTTTTCAAGCCTCGATCGAAGAATGCAGTCGAACATTCGTAAGTAGGTAGTCACTTCAACAACTAAATAGCATTTGAGAACATCATTAGCGAGAGATTCAACTGGGTTTCAGGTGATTCTCTCGTCAAAATCAAATTGGTGTGCAGTTGGGTGTATTTCATGAACTGCTATGGCCGTAAATCTACTGCACCCAGAATCAACACAGACAGCCACACAATTTGTATGTATCGGAAATCGTCAACTCTTCAAACCAGTCGAGAAGCCAGTCAATACGTTATCACGTGATGTGATTTGGAGGATGGGTGGCTCTGTGTCCTGCCAAAGTGAGATCATTCAAAAAAGTGAGATTTAATCACACTGCTGACCAGTCGCTCGTGGCCAAACGGTTGTGTTCAACCAGTGATTGCAAGGTCGCCGGTTCGAAACTCTCCGAGTTTCGCGAGATGTGCACTGTTGAGTATGAAATGAAGGCAGAGTAAAAACATGGCTTTCATTTGTTTCGTCATAGAGCTTAATGAAATGTTTGGTGTGGGATGTATTGTTTATTGAGTTCGTTTTACCCCTCTTCACCAATTTCAGGAGATTTCGACAGACGCGACGATTACCTCAGCATGGTCAGGCGCTTGCACCTCCCACCCGATCTATACGACTTCCTTGTTTTTAAGGAGCTATGGCCCAGTGAGAACTCCCGCCTGCCTCCACCCCCTAAGGCGTTAAATGCTGAAGTGCATCCTGAAGGCATGTACAGAAGATGGGCTTGGGATGAATTCATCTGGATGTGGGAAGCTGCACTTCGAAGTGGTGACTAGCTGGAAGGTGATTCGTTCACTCGCTACCGGCGTTGACATGCTTGAAAAAACTGATTCGTTCGTTTCCATTCGAAATTCATGATAAGCAGAACCTCGAAGCACACAGTCCTTCTATGACAAAAAGATTTGTTTACTTTGACGACACTACTTGTAAGGTTGATGGAAACTCAAGCGATATCTGTATGAAAATATACTGCGACATCTCGAATATCGTGATGAGGTGGCCTGTGTGCAGCACATTCAGTTGATGAATACCATAAACGAGAGATTCAGTTGAGTCCCCCGTGAAAAACAAACTGATGTACTAATGAGTGTATTTGTCGAAATCAATCCAATTTGGGTTCAAGTAGAACATGAGGTTGACGGAAACTTGGGAACTGCGCCTAACTGATGAGCCACAAGAAGGGTAAAACCGGTCGTGGGCAGTCGAAGAGTTTCCAGCAATCTTGTAAGTAGTTTCCCCTAAGAAAATGATCACTTTTGTGCCTACGTTCCGTGTGTAAAAGTTCACGTTTATGTTCAAATGCGGTTGACGAAATTGAATCAAGCCAAAAGCGATGCAATCATATGAAATCCACGCGTATTCGATTCTCCAGACTTCCTGCAGTTATTCTCAAAGCGTCTCCAGAATATCCCAAGCAATTTTTACATTATACTCTAGAAGTTATCGTCTTTTATGGTGGTTAGAAAGCCAACGGGGCAAGAAATCTGCTTGTTGTATCTAACCGAGAACGCAACACGAACACATCCCATGAGGATCTGGAACTCTCCTCAGTTATAGGGTTCTGGCGTTTAGACACCTCCGCACACTTACATCTTTCACGTGCACTTTTATCTACGGACTGCTCAACTTGTCAATTCAAGGTTGCTGTGTGTGTGTGCTATATTATTGCTTACTTGTGATTGAAGATCCTGATGCAAGTGGCCGGAATGACCAAGAGACACTTGCTGTTTTTGATCTCATAGGCCAGAAGGATCAGACCCGAATAAGTGCATCAAACAGCCATTGGAATCGATCTAGAGGAAATCACTGCAGAAAACTTGGTAAACTCAATCATCTGTCGGTCTTCCATGATAAAGCAGAATACAAACTACATCACCATCAATAATGAATCGGTCAATAACCGGATTTTGGCGATAGGAACAGGATGAAAGTGCTGTTCGAAGCTGCGAGCAGACAGAAGGACTTGTCCGAGTTCAGTGCTGTCGTTTGTGCTTGAATTCGTTCGCTGTGTGTGTTATTCTACGCCAACTTGTTTCTCATTACTTCTACACATTAAGCCCTGGTGGACTGTCTGCAGCTCTCACCTTCATGTGAAAATCATAGGCGCAGCTATAGGAATTGGCAGTATGTGATACTTTAAAGAGGCCAGTAGTGGTCGCATTTTCTCCTAGCCAGTTCACTCGCCCAGTTACTAAAGAAACGGAAGAAGTTCCGCAACAAGAACCTATCGGATGGCAGACGCAGCTGTACGGTCTGAGAATATTTCACTCCAACATTAGTCTCGCAGTTTCACGCTAACGACAGATTCGTGTGGTATATAGTTTGTGCCAGTTTCCTCCACAGATTAGCAATCGAGTCTTGGCTGAGGGTGGATTACCGTAGTTAAAAAATCTATGAAAATTAAACTCTGGAATGGGATTTCACTGCCTCTTGGTAGATTGCCCCATGGTAATTTGTCAAACACTACCTATTTGATTCGGTCCTGAAGTCAGCGACAAACTGTTCAGTTGGCCTACGCCCTCGAGTTCTAGGTAGCTAGGCGCCGAAACGGTGCGACAGTCGAACGATTTATTCCGACAGACAATGCCTCACAGGATTGGCCTGCCAACACACCCACCTATTCGAGTCGGAACACCAAGAACACAAAGGAATGTGCCGCAAAGGCAATTCTGCATAAGCTCCAAACTATTGCACCGAGCAACAAAGAACATCTTCTTTAATCCAGTCAGTTGGTGAGCGGTGATCCACACAGCCTTATTGGATCAGTAGCATTCACGTGGCTGATCCGCCCACGTCATCGCCCACGTGCACTAGACCTGCCTGACAACTGGCATCAAAGATGTAGGGAGACATGACGTTCAGAGATGTATGGTTTTATGTCGTCTTGGTTTTAAACCGTTCCCCCAGGACAGTGTTTCAAACTCATCATATCACATCTCATCTGATCGTAAATGCAAGAGTAGCTGTTTAAACCGAGAAAATATTCTGGTTGGTATCACCAACCACCTCGGATCGGAATGCCTGATTTTTGCAATCACAAACAAAGACCACACTCACAGCTGCCTTGTGTACATGGTTCCCCAGCTTCAGTGAAATCCATTTCTGACGTCATAAATGAAACAAGTTGAGGAACCCTGTCCATGCCTTGATTATGCCCGGACATACGTCATTTGCTACGCTGCAATCATGATTTAGGCATCTTCGAAAGCAGGTGAATCGATCAACAGATTCAAGTCCTTTAGGCAAAAGTTTCAAAGGATTGAACATCCTGCGAAACGCATTTCAAAACACGAAACTATCTTCAACGACTTGTTCAGAGTGTTTTATGCGAACAGATAATCGTCAAAGAAAACGGTGTTGTCCACATGATCCGATTCCGTTGATCTGTCTCACTCTCTCTCCTAAACTCACTTCGACATCAAGATTCATGGTGAGCTTGAGTTACGCCCCATTATAGGCACACAACAAACCTGTGAAAATGAGGAGACCACCCTGACGATCTGCACCAGTTGTGACGGAGCTTTGGGAAAGTTCACTGTACAGCCCAATCGGATCGGAGGCATCGGAATAAGGGGCACGGAGAATCCTTCCAAACTTCAAGGGCTTCCTTAGTTGACTAAGAGTATACAAAGAAATCAAACATATAGAGTCGAAATCTTCTTCAAAGTTGATAAAAGCCGCACTCGTTGGTCTATTGCAATAGACACAATGTAAGGGAACTGAGAGAACACGATGCAACAGGCGTAAAACTTACACAACTTTGCCAAGACAAAAGATTCACTGTCATATTGGTATAAAGCAGGGGGATGCTCATCGGACCCAAAAGCCTGGTATCGCTTCAAGGTAGAAAGGTATATCAGTACTCCAGAAACTAATGAGGCTCTAATCTCACAGCAAAGTAGGGCAGCAAAGCACCAGTGCTGAACACTGATGCCATGCTGTTGATGATGATGATGATGATGATGAAGCTCGACGTCATCCGAGGCTACCCGTAAAGCACTGAACATCTAGTCTTGGTACATTTCATCAAACTGTAACTTGCGAAGCTTTTCCACTATTAAATAGAGCTTGATCCTTCATCTGACCACGGGCATCTAGTGAAAATGCACACCTAAACGGGGCGTAGTCTCAGTCATCTTGTATATTCCAGAACGACCAAAAGTCGAATACTGAACCACGATGTCAGTAGCCGAGGAATGTGGCCAAAATAACTTTGAATATGGCCAGCATCCGTGGGGGGAGATACCAGGTTGCACAACGGCGCTCACTACGTCTACATTCAGTACTGCCAGGATAGAACTGCTTATCAATACAACTTTGTAAATGAATCTCATCATCATCGTAACTTTTTGTGCCTAGATAAGGCACACCACCGAGACGTGTTTCGGATAAACTGAGGCGTCTACCTGTGCATCGAAATGCCCTGCTACTCTTCATGGTGGACAAGTGGGTGGTTAGTTTTCGAAAGGACGCATCTTTCGATTAATCAGAACTGCAGCTGGTTAGTACATAAGTGAACAAGACATTGCACGCTTTCATGCAACTGGGATGTCGAACAGCATGATATGGACGGCTGGACACAATTCTAGACGGCAGATGGAATAACTCTGACGAAGTTTGGGGAGGCGTTCATGAATACAAAAGGCGTATTTTTGTGTGTGGTGTCGACTGTTTTTATTGTTTAGTCTATACTACTAGGTAATCTATAGTAGTGAAAAAATAGCCGAACAGTCCCCTGGAAGACTCAGGTATGGTAATCCGGCTTGCACTGAGCGCTGTTTTGGTGAACAGAGTGACTGAATAAGGCTACAGCTAATCGGATACAAGGCACCAATGCGCCGTGAATGGCTCACATATCGGCTACTTGGTCCTGGAAAGTTCAGACGTAGGCAATGTACTGCGTGCAAAACATGCCTTCGTTTCATATGTTAAAGTTCTGTTCACCGATGCGGCACAGAGCGACGAAGCCTAACCCCTTCGTTGATGTGGACTAGCCTTACTTGCTCAGTCTTTTTGAAGATGATGACCAGAACAGTCAAGGTAGTTTTCGTACTATTGCGTGGTTACGGGGTGACAGGTATCACAATAGTGAGAAGGACTCAGGGACGTCTAAATCCACGCCATCTAGTCAGAAATTACTATCCAAAACGTAAGGCACTACTTATAAGGTTGCTGAAGATTCTTCGACAGCTTGTTCCGCCATTCATCAGGTATGCGCAGTCCCCGAGTTTCCGTAAACCTTATGTTCTACTTGAAACCAAATTGCACAAAATTAGTCTGGAAACATCGCAAACGAAAGATTTAGCTGGATTACAGGTGAGTCTCTCACAAAACCAATTTTGTTCGCAAATGAGTGTATTTCGCTACTATCCGAAACTTTATGATCATCTGCACACCGGTGAATCAAACAGACACTTTATAATCACTATCGCTGTTTTAGAATCAATCCGTTTTATCTATAGACCTTAAGATTGAAAAACTCGGTCGTACTAGTAGTATCGATTAGTAGTATCGATTATTGTTGATTATTGATGTGTACGATTTCAGTGAGAAGGAAAAACAAGCAAACAGAAAACGCGGCAATGTGAGCAAACATCATACTGGGCAGTACTGTTGAGCTTTTTATTCATGGGACGCATGCGTCCGGCATGTGAAGAACGTTTTAACCGGACAAAAGTTCTCATATTCTGTCTTCTCTAGTCTGTTCATAATTTTGCCGGGAGTCCGTCTGCGCGATTGCAGACTATGATGTCCAGGCGAGATATCGTATCGTCGTCAGAGGCGGAGTTCATCCACTGGGTACTAAAACAGGTGAAACTACCATGATTACCTTTTACCAAAGCTATGCGCTCAAGTTTTCACACGTGGTGCCGTCCCCTCGGAAGGATTGAACTATCTGGTCGCAGAAATGGTTTCCCACCGAGAGGGACTATCATGATGGAAATGTTGTTTGTCAGATCTACCAGACGATCACCGTATTATTCTACAGTGGTGATGCACTACTTGCTTTGATCACGTGTATGATATCGATCAACGGAGCAGATCAATATCGATCACAGCACAGTTGTGCTGTGAATTAAATAGGCCAAAGTAGTAAAGTGGAACAAAGTGATGTATCCTAATCCGAAAACCTTGTAAGGAATCGGATGATGCGACTTAACACCTGAAAAAAGCTGTAGTCGGGGATTATGGCGCAAGTAACCATCTTAGAGTGGAGGTCAGACACACCGCAAGGCAACAATATCGGGCAAATTAATCTCGGGGACAGAACAGAATAAGATGGCTCGCACTTACCCAAGAAGGCAAGATAATCATAAAGGTATTCAACGAGTGCATAAAGCCAAAAAATTTTCTATCGGGCGGGAAAGATAGGCCCATAGAAGCCGGGATGGGAACATATCCGCCTTTCCCGATCAGGCCATCAGTCAATTGAGTTAACTAGGCATAGCGATGGGCCGTGCCGTGTAACGGAACCGGACGCCACGAAGACGGTCTAACACAGCATGTACGCCTGGTCAGTCAGTCAAATGGCCTTTGGTTTTGCGATGTGAATATGCTCTTTTATCATTCTGGACTGGATCCAATTCATAGAATCGCTCTCTTACACGACTTCTACACGAATTACACAAACCGCCTCGTTCGAAGTGGCCCAATGGTGAACTTGGACGGCACTTATACAAGCCTACCAATATGTCTAGTTGTACGTTGCATCTCAGCAGAGTACACGAAGCATCTGATGGTGCCTGATGGCTCCCAACGTTCTCTCGGTCACAAAGCATAAAGCATCTGGGTGGTGGTTCCCAAAATTTTCCTGCCTGTTTCCCATAGATACCAGAATTTTGACTGATTTTTGGCTAATACAACGACGCACAATTTCATCCACAAGAGGGTACCTAAGTTTTTGAAGATGTTAACGGAAAACCGTCATTCAAGAGCCGAACACAGTTTAAATCTACACTGAAAACCTCTTCTTCACTGCGAGCATTCAAACTCCAATCAGAAATGATCTGCATTGTTAGAAACGGGAATGTTTTTCCGTAATTTACTGGTGCGTGTGCAATCAATCATCGACTTTAAGGCACATGAGTTTGAGGGTTTCGTTGTCTATTAGTTTATGACTTATTCACCTATGATTAGCTGAATTTTTGCAAACACAAAGCATCTTAAATGAAAGTGAATCTTTGAAGTACACTTCAGGACAAACCACTGTCCCGTTACTTTCGCCGAGTTCCAGGCAAACCCACATTTTCTGATCAGGAAAGGTCAGTCAGTGGAATTGAGGCATACCCGCATACAAACGAAATAATCGATATCATGAAGGTAGGCACCGGGCAGAATCGATAGCGCGTAAGTTAAAACACAGTATGGAAGAAATCCTTCGTTTTCCTTCAGTACCACGTAGTTCTCAGTAAAGTCGATTTCCCCTAAATAAGCCAAGTAACTTTCAAGGAAAATTTTTTTGCGCCGAATGGGTAGTCATCGTTTCAGAGAGGTTTGGTAAACAATAAATAAATCCACCGACTGTTTACCAAACCTCTCTGAAACAAGTGGCTTTGTTAAGAGCGGTCTAGATGCATTCGCGTAGAGTTTACTAATCTGCATGTGAGTGTCACCCGAACGCTCACAACGAATAAATTTCCTGTTGACAGTACCACATTTTAATGACATGTTGAGAATAAGCGATATATCTTTTCGAAATAAAAAACAGTTTCGTATTGTGGAACGTCTAGCAATCGACGCAGAAGAATGTCGGCATTCCTCTATGCTAAACAGTGCTTGTTACCGTGATGCACTGTTTGAATACCATCCTGTGTTTGTCGTATCTTCAACAGCTTGATTCTATTATGTGGTTTACTTTACCGCGAAACGCTTCCAGCGCTTTACCATTGGAGATGAAACCCCCAAGAAGTGCCATGAACTTACTGGTCTAGGTTCTACTTTGACAAGGAGAGCAGGCAGCCGAGAAGAGCAAGGCCTAATTACTCAGACGCATCTTATTTTCGGGGCTGCATTTCAGTAAGCCTTCTCCTGGTACAAGTTTTAGCCCGGCTTTTGTGGGTCTCGAAACCGAATGATTTGTTCATCCTGTTGCCTTTTGCCAGTCAAAAATAGTCTGTGGCGTTTCTATGGGTTCAATAATCAATCGATCAATAATCAGGCTGAGGGACATTGCATCACTTGACTGGTTGAGGAATATAGGATCATATCTCATGTTCTAGCAGACCCATCGTTTCCGAGGTACCGCCAGTGTGAAGCCACACAGACGCATGATAGGAGTTTGGGTGTCTGTCGCTTGGACGAAACGTGTACTCGAAAGAGTAAACAAGCTTAGTCAGAAACGAAGGGTGAATGTGTGTTCACTCTTTTTCCGACCTATGTTTATGATAAAATATCACGAACAGAGCGATTGCTCTATCAGCAAGTTCGGAATGAACAGAAAAATTCGTCGAAGTTCGCGCAGCCATCACCGAGTACATTGGTAGACTGGGTCCAATGTCAGCCACGTATGACTTTTTAAGCCGAAAATTGGATGTGTTATGACTGCGTGATGATGGTGGTGAAGTTTTAGACGATGTCACACACTGGCTTACACGACATGCTGGGTCATGCGATGGTCGCTCACGGTTGCTTTTGGTCCGTTCGGTGAGGTTCACCAATGGGTTGCATTAGCCAACCTAGGTGACATCGTCAATGCGCTCTCGATTGTGTGGCTTCACTTTGATACTTGAATTTATACAGCCTTTTAAGGAGATTAATGTGTCAGGCCCGTCATTGTGGCAGTTCGGCACTGTGGACATTTGTCTCGCATGTTGTTCTGTACCGCCTGACTCGTCAGCTAGATCACCTTCCGTTAAAGACCACCTTGCCAGCATACAATGTGAACAATATCTTTTGGTCGCTGTGAATTGCACATAACATCGATGCCTTCAAAACCGGTCTTGCACACCGTAGTGTCTAACATGAGGATGGGAACACAGACTCCCGGAACGTGCTTACGCAGTGTGATATTACCTGCCCTTCCCCAAATGGTTTAGCACCTATCTTACATACCTTCCAACTTCAACCTTGCTTTTATCGATCGTGCCCTATACGTGCAAACGAACCACGACTCAATGGGCAACCAAAAGCTCACAAGAAAGACGTCCCCATACATAAGACAAATAGTGGATGGCATGGGTTCACCACCGCATCAGCTGGCCACATTTCTGGCAGGTACCCTTAAATCAGTTGCCGGCACGTCACCCATACACATCCAAAATTCGTATGACTTTGCTAAAAAAAGTAGCTGGGTTTCAGTTAGAGCTAGACCAAGTTATGGTTAGTTTTGATGTCAGCTCGATGTATATCAATGTCCCTAAAACGGACGCTGTGGAAGTAGCGAGAAGGCAGTTACTGGCAGACACAACGCTGCAAGAACGAACTTTCCGTGGACAAGATAGTGGAGGCATAAAAGTATGCCTAAACCTCAGTCATTTTGTTTTCGACTCAGTTATATACTCTCAAGAACAAGGTCTAGCGATGGGATCACCCCGATTTTGGCCAACATGTACATGAAACAGTTTGAACAGAAAGCTTTAAACGGATTCGAGTGTCCAGCGAGGGTCTTTTGGCGTTACGTAGATGACACGTTCGTTGTGATAAAGCGAGATAAGATAAATGAATTCTTTCAATATCTTAACAATTGGGACCCTCACATTAAGTTTAGCATGGAGCTAGAGTCCACATTGGGTACATTACCTTTCCTTGACTGCATGACACAAAAAAGTGGTAGGAAATTAAAAACGGCTGTTTGGCGGAAGTCAACAGATAGTGGTGCGGTCTTAAACTACTCATCAGCAGCTCAAAAGTAGTATATGATAGTATAGATTTAGCAGTGTTTAGTAGAGTAAACGACCTGTGAACAGAGGTGTTCGACCGAAAAGCAGCACAAGTTGAGGCAAAAAAGCGACTTCAGGACAGCAGATACCCAGTATTGGGTATTGGTGTCAACACCAAGACCCAGCAAAGACTGAGTCGGAACAGCAGTCATTCCGTACAAAACAGAGACATCTGAAATCATTAGGAGGGCACTGAATACGGTTAACATTAGAGTAGCATTCCAGAAGGGAACGACTTTACGCTCGGTGTTGGTGCAGTTGAGGGATCGTCTTCCGGTTGATAGGACTAGGAACTGTGTACATAAAATAAAATTTAACAATTGTACGAAAGTTTGTATAAATCAGGCAGGCAGGGAATTGCACACTAGAATCACAAACGATGCATAAACGGTGCATTATCAGACCCCCCAGAAACGTAGATGAATATCAGGCGATAGTCAGAGATTCGGCAAAGGTAGGGCATGCACAGAATATATATGGAAAATGTGGACATTCTGAGACGGGGACTAAGATTCACACCACAGCAACTGGCGGCCGAGGCGGTCCAAATTCCAGCGTGAATAGAATGGAGGGTGTAGAACTGGCAAGCTTGTTTTCGATCAGCCGAGATGACACGATGCGGTATACAATCACGAGAAAAATGGTCTATTTCCAAAAATACAAAATCCAAGCAGAGTAGAATCCACTAACCCATGTCCCAACTCCAATTCAATTGTCCTGGACACACACACAAACCAGGAACATCTGTCAACGACTCCCAAACAGGAATATTCCATTAGGGTGTCCTACACTGAAGAAGCAAGACTGCAAAATCCGGGTTCAGAATGAAGAAAATCCCCCCCCTAAACAATCTATCGTAAGTGTTAGTCATCCCAAGGAAGTTCAGACCGACACCCAGCAATGATAGAGTCGTCTAGTCGTGGGAAATCTCACGATTCTGCAACCTCATCTTCAGTGCTGGTTATTTTCCTTTCCAGGTCATCTCTTTGTCAAGCCTGATCAGGTGGACAACACGAGCGCACAGTTTGGGACACTTTAGTGTTTTCCTTGTTACCGTTTCTGTGTCATATGACATTAAAGCTTGATAATCCGCCATTTGCCTGATGATCAGTGCTCGGTATCAGTCACTCAGTTAGTACGACTTGCGCAGAAGAACAGAGATCACAAAAAAGGAACAAGTTTGTTTTTTTCTGAGGATGAAATAAGAATGACCCGAAATGAAATTTGGTTACAGTTCTGAAAACAGCTAGTTTAACTGGCAAGGGGAAAGTTATTCTTGTAAAGAAAAACCAATGTGAACTCACCGAAGAATGAAGGTTGAGTGGAACCTATCAAGGACCTTGTGTTATCATGTTTTTCTCATCAACAGTACTGGTCGTCTGAAGAAATTGGGCGACCAGGGCAGCCCAGCAGCAAGCATCCTTTGCATCGGTTATTATCAGTCGATTGCTCTGTCTTAAGAAATGTTCCGTCCAGAGAAACGTCATGAAGACAGAATCTATATTCTGTGTCAGGGACGACATTCGAAGTTACATTCTCGCCCCCCCCCCGTTCCCGGGTCCAAGTACAGTGTGGAACTTCTGTATTTTCTTTACTTTAAAATTGACGGCCTTTTCAGTAGGCTGCTAAGTAGTGAGAACACCAGTAATAACTCGCCTCCAGGTGCAACTGCCTGACCGTCTATAAGTGCGAATACGTGGTTTCGCTTTCAAACACATGCAGGACTGTTTATGTGGCGACGGCTCACATCAGCTATGCCCGGTATCGTAGTTAAGAGAGGAAAAGCAAAATATCGGACTAAGGTCAAGCAATTGGCGGTTAACACATTAGACACATCCTTTTTACAATTCAAATGGGTTCGCTAACCGGTGAGATGAATACAGACCCGCGGTTGTTGACGTGACAATGAGTACATCTCAGGTCTCAGGTGAAAGACCCACAAGGCCTACTGAAGACCAGAATATTGGATGTAGTGCGGTGTTTCTCATTGTATGTGTAATAGAAAACAGGTTTTTCAGGGTGCAGGATGCTCAGAGTTGTTGTGAGAAAAAGAGTTTGAATGAACTTACCGGAAATAGGCTTAGTTGCATGCCTGTTTATGGTACCCAGGAACTGTGGTATCCCTTCCAACATACCGTGCCGGAATGAAGCAATTGTCCAGCAAGTTTCAGATCGTCCATGGCGTTACCTGACAGGGGGCTTGATCGATCAACACAACCAGGACAGTTACTATGTCGTCGGTTAAACCGTCGGGCCAACCAACCACATCGCTCAAGCGTCAACACGTTCGCCTGTTCAGATGTGGAAATTCAGAGTGGAGTATTGCTACCACGCTCGCTTCATGTGTCAGATGTCCGAAGTAAGAACCCCGGAAAGGCTGATGAGCGAAATTTGAGTCCAGTGCTTCCACGCTTCAAAGCGGATTCCCCGGAACAGCCGCGCCAGCACAGGAGGACGACTTTTCGGTCGAGAGTGATGTGAGGGTGAATTCTACGAATCCCGCAACCAATAAGCAAAAATCGAAAATCGTCCAGCATGTTTCAAGTTGTCCGTGACGCTACCTGACTGGGAAGTCCTGACAAGCGGCTCAGTCGATTGACTCAACCATGACGGTTGCTTTCGGGCCGACCTCTCAAGCGTCAACAGTTCGCCCGTTCAGTCGCTCAGTTCAGCTCGACATGTAATTGCCCGGATATTTCGGCTACTCGTAAGTAGTCAGATGAATACCTACAAATTTTCACGGCATCCTCTGGGGCTTCCCTCGCCGTTAAGGCGGAGACGGATTTGGTCATACTATAAAGACAGGATCTGACATCTCCTGGACGGCAATCCGCCATGCATCTCATCCCTACCGGAGTTTAACGGGTGAATGTAGAAGGGATGATCGAATATCGCTTTGGATCTCTCCAACTCGGCACAATTTAGTTCATTGTGCGTGTGACGCCGCATCAACAGTAAGACGGTCTTCAACGAAGTTAAATCCACCTGACGAATCCTGGCGAGCATGAGGCGTGTAGCAGATGGTATTCTAGGCCTAACCGCATTCTGTCAGTCAAGTAGGTGCAGCTCTAACAAAAAGCAACAGTTAATTTTATACTACAAAGAAGATAGATTTTGACCATGAACAGCACAGTGCTTTTGAACACCGGTTTTTCACCGTCATGCGAACACAGTTTGTTTGAAAGTTTCATAGTGAAACATTATCAACAGCGAGAGAGGAACGTTCTTAGTGCTAACCTATTATATAAATTCCAAGTGTCTATAGCTTCAGTCACTTATTCAGACAATCTCGGAGGTCGCGGGCTTCAAACTCCCTGGAGCTTCGTCGGTGTAGAAAAGAATGAAAGCGGGTGCCAAAGGGACCAACAGCTAGCCTACCACAATCACCCCGAGGTGCACACATCCACAGACGCTCACTCAGACAACCTGGATAGAACTGATAACAAGAACCTCGACTAGAGGCGATATCTCGCAGCGCCTTCAACCGTGCACGGGAAGGACTACGTGGACCCCATCCTGGAAAGTGGGTTGCAACGACAGTACCCAGGCTTCATGTGACCATTTTTCAGTGCTCTTCCAGACGAAAGGCTGATCGCGTGTTTACTTGCACCACTCTGAACTGTGAACTGAATTCAATACTGTCTTCGGTGGTCGATAATTTGGCATGCGCTGTGCAGGATCATACCACCGCAGCTTTTGATGCTGGTCCGAACACTTCTTTTTCAAGTGCCTTGTTGCGGATTAGTTAACACCAGCCTTAAAGAGCTATGATTCTGAAGTGACAGTTGTCGAATACATGATGGAGTTTCACTCCCGGCGTCTGAAAGGTCCCTCCAACGGATGGATGAATGATGTCTCTTCAAATGGTTACGAATCGTTTGCAAACCATTTACCGAGTTCGACGAGCAGATTACCAGACAATAGACGCACTGGAACTAACAACAAATGGATAAACTGTTTTTTAATCAGTCCGGATGAAGTGGAAATCCAATCAACCGAAGTCTGACTAAGCGAACCTCTGACTCGTTGAAGGTAGACCTTGATAGATAAAAGATTGATGAAGCGCATCTAAATAACGCGACGGTAGTCGTCACCACTTAGAATCACGCCATCCTATTTAATTTTAGAAATATGGCGACGTGTCAGATTCCTTTGAATTATTCTGTCTCTCGGAGAAAACAGCGTGTCATGTACCACATGACACTACCGGCAGATCGGACCATGTTTGTCCAATTCTGCCTGGTGCAGTGTGATGTGATGTTGCGTGGCGTGGCGTGGTTTGAGTATTGAATATTGTTTACTGAGTGACAAAACGCTTTACTGTGCAAACACGTCCATGACCTTGTGCGGTGCTCACACCACTGCGATCGGCAGTGTGCGTGCCAGGTTGTGGATGAAAATGAATGGGGTTGATTTTAGGGTTCAAAGTCTACGCGATAACACCGCAGGATAGCACAAGATTGGTTTTATCATGTTCATCGGAACAGGTTGCAAACTATTCAGAGAAAAGAACTGACGATTGTGAGAATGCCTTCTCTCTTGCTGAACAATCCTAACGAGTGGGGTTCGTAAGTCGGTGTCACCAGGGCGAAAATAGGATCACCTCCACGTATCCGTGGGAGGAGTATGGGTCTCCCAACCGCGCTCCACCTCGTTGGTAACCCTTCTGGGGCTAGCAAAATGTCCTCTAGACAGGAAATGAACCGTTGCGGGAGTAGTTTTCAACACTGAAAAAGAAAAGTTTCTCAGCCTGGATTTTAAACTGAGTTTTCGAGGACGTGGTAGAAGTACTCGACTGTTCCAGAGCAACCATGCGAACGAAAAGACCGCTAGGCGGTTCCGTGCATTCGTTAAAATATGAAACAGTCGAACAGCTGGGTATGAAGCCAGCCATTAGTGAGAGAATGATAACAAACCTATATACTAATTACCATGGAACTGGGATGTGCGGTAGGGAATTAGCTCCCTCCGGTCAAGTTACTCGTTTGGCTATCCAGTCCTGCCGTTTCGGTTATTCGTGTCGATTTGCACAGACTGTGCTGATGGTGACTGCAGAGCCTAGTGCGGTTAACAAGCGTCGAACTTTGAACTGCAGGGGTCGGACACGGTACACGAATACTGGTTGACCTTTACGAGCTTCGCCAAGATATTGTTGCTGTCAGCATAGTTGCCGTACCACCCTGCCCGTCATTTAATCTTTACCGGGTGGGGGATCATTTTTACAACATCTGACAGAACGGATACGCGATGTTTGCACCTCGAGTTTTTCATCATCCGGTATCGACCACGCATGGTGGCGAACAACGGATCCGGATAGTTCGACCCAAATAAAGGTCATATGTGTCTGGATCGTCGGTACCCGTAGACAGACCAGTGACCACAAGACAGTCTTATTGTTTGTTTGGTCTGTGGGTACCTTGAGGCGATCACAATGAATTACTTTCCGACAAAGTTCGGCACATTCGTCTGGTCTTTCAATGTTGGAATCCAACTGAGAATCTGTCTAACGCGTTGAATTATACGGTATTGAGAGCAGACACTGAGCAGTGCCACAGAGGAGTGATAACGCCCAACTTCAAGATTGATAGTTCAAATTCCCTATCAGAGGCCTCACGGGTTCCAGCGTCAACATGAGATGCTAATCACTCACGAAGCTCGACGGAGTGAAATCGTGAACCGAAACTCAGCGATTCCCCAAATTTTTTGATTTTATGGCTTAATTGAGGAGGTTTTAGCTTGGGCGGACGTACAACTTATTGTCAAACCGACAAACCAACTTGAACCAATCAATGGGGGCCAATTGCAGACAAGATCAAAGAGGAATATCTTGTCCGTTTGATATGCTACGTCCACCTGATGACCAGAAGTACAGATTTCGAAAAGGTCAGAATTGATGACGAGACAATTGAGGTCAGAACAGTGACTTGTTTCAGGCGAATGTCCAATCGCTCGATAATCCGGAGAGTAGTTTCTCCTCTTTGTTCTGTTAATCGCGATCTAATTCAGTTCGGCGAGAAAAACGCAGCGCTCTATCGGTGCAGACACCCATACAAGTTTACATATCGATCCGGAGAAAGGTTATTGTTCTTCTCAGGCCCAAATGATCAAAATCCTCCAATTTCCAACTACCCACATTTCTTGGTGGTAAGGCCGGACTTCGATAAATACACTCATTTGCATACCAATTTGGTTTTGACGAGATACTCACCGGGAACTCAGCTGCATCTCTCTCGTTTTTTCATGTTCCTAAGCAACTGAATCTGCTACGCCGGGCCGCTTCATGTTTCACTTGGTACGATATTCAAGATATCGCGATACATTGTATAGACGTAACATACTACTCACAAGATTGCTGTCGAAGAGTTTTCAGCAACCTTTTGAGTAGTGTATTGCCTCTAAAAAGCCAGACTGTTATATGCTGGCCTTTATGTTAGAGGCTCGTTTCTCACCAGTACACTGATCCTTTAAACAGTGACAAAGAAACTATCGTTGCACAGTTGATGGACTTCGTCAAAAGCCTGGCCATCAGAAAGCACAGTCAAGTTAGGATAACCACTCAACTCCTCTCGTGACAATGGATGAGAAGCTGATCCCGTTCAAGGTTGAAACTTTGCCATGCTCACATCCAATTTTATGCAAACTGATCATCGCGATGCCTACTTGTTCGAGAAACCGAGTCGTCTTTGCCTAACATTAAGAGCTTGGAAATGAAGAAACTCTATTCCTACATGTGTGGTGATAAGTTCTTGGGTGAACACTGGTCAGCATACCAAACAATATTGATCTTTTTGGTTTGAATATTAAGAAGACCAAAAAATTTGGTCTGCCTCTAACAGATTATTCATACCCGTCATTCCGTTTGAAGCAGTGCGCAAAACTGCGTCTGACTGTTCACTATCGTGATCCCATCATGGTAATAGTCATGAGACCAGGCACTATGCAACACAATGACAGCAGATGTGGTCATGTGATGACCGCGTCTGACACGAACACGTGCCGAGTCATTCTGGCACCGAGCAAAAGAACCCTTCGAGTCCAAGGAAGTTAAAACTTGTAGCATTTTTCAAAGTAGGAAAGATATATGCTTCGACAAATGCACTCATTTGCATATCAATTTGGTCTTGACAGGCGGCTCACCCCGAACCCAGCTGAATATCCCCCGTTTATGATGTTCCTAAGCAATTGAATGTGCTGCAACAGGTCGTCTCACGTTTCATTTGGTATGATATTCAAGATATTGCTCTGTCCAGAAGGTTGCTGAAAGCCCTTCAATGACTCACGACCGGTTTTGATCTTCTGGGACCTCATCAGATAGGCGAAGTTCCCGAGTCTCCATCAAACTTATGTTCTACTTGTACCCAAAATTGGACAGATTTCGACAAATGCACTCATGTGTATATCAATTTTGCTTTGACCGGAGATTCGCCCGTTTGCTGCATCTACCTCATGAGTCCTATTAAGAGGAAAACTGCAGTGGAGGATGAATCACGTCTCCTAAATCAATTCCGTTGGATTGTCACGTTCCGGAAAGCCGAAAAGTGTTTACTTGTTTCTCAAGCTTGTATGTGCTTCCGTCTATTGGCTGCCGTCTGCTACTTTCAGCAAAATATTCGGTGTCTCAGCTTCCGAGAACAGTCCTTCTTGCCAAAATCTTCCTTTTCCTTTCTCTTCTGTCTGTCTGTCTGTCTGTCTGTCTGTCTGTCTGTCTGTCTGTCTGTCTGTCTGTCTGTCTGTCTGTCTGTCTGTCTGTCTGTCTGTCTGTCTGTCTGTCTGTCTGTCTGTCTGTCTGTCTGTCTGTCTGTCTGTCTGTCTGTCTGTCTGTCTGTCTGTCTGTCTGTCTGTCTGTCTGTCTGTCTGTCTGTCTGTCTGTCTGTCTGTCTGTCTGTCTGTCTGTCTGTCTGTCTGTCTGTCTGTCTGTCTGTCTGTCTGTCTGTCTGTCTGTCTGTCTGTCTGTCTGTCTGTCTGTCTGTCTGTCTGTCTGTCTGTCTGTCTGTCTGTCTGTCTGTCTGTCTGTCTGTCTGTCTGTCTGTCTGTCTGTCTGTCTGTCTGTCTGTCTGTCTGTCTGTCTGTCTGTCTGTCTGTCTGTCTGTCTGTCTGTCTGTCTGTCTGTCTGTCTGTCTGTCTGTCTGTCTGTCTGTCTGTCTGTCTGTCTGTCTGTCTGTCTGTCTGTCTGTCTGTCTGTCTGTCTGTCTGTCTGTCTGTCTGTCTGTCTGTCTGTCTGTCTGTCTGTCTGTCTGTCTGTCTGTCTGTCTGTCTGTCTGTCTGTCTGTCTGTCTGTCTGTCTGTCTGTCTGTCTGTCTGTCTGTCTGTCTGTCTGTCTGTCTGTCTGTCTGTCTGTCTGTCTATATATTTGGATGCATGATAGATGTAGTTCACTGAGTTAGATTTGAATGAAAACAAATTAGAATCTCCTCAACAAAATTTGATTACTTGTTTAAAAATTTGCAAGGTAGAAAACAGAAAAAGGCAGCTAATGATAAGAGACTCTAAAAATCGGTGTTGATAGTCTTATGGTTGGTGCAACAACAAGCAAAAAATGGGAATATTGGATTTTTTTACGTTAAAACAGCGTCTGGAGGTATCTCTGTTAGGACTAGAAGACCTTCGTGATGGGAGATCTCAAACACAAGGTTGGGAAGTCTCACTGTGTTTGCAAGAGCAACACAGTGTCATCAACGACCAGGTTAGCTGGAATCCAAGTGAGCCTCTCGGTAAAACCGAATCGGTATGCAAATGAGTGTAGTTGGTGAACTGTCGAAATTCTCACCCCAAAAAATGTGGAAGTAACTACTATCAACCAGAACTTTTAGATAAAATACAAGGTTACAAAAAATTACCTTTAGAAATTTTGGACTAACTCGAATTTTCTATCGAGTGGTAGAATACATGATCATCTCTACGTGTTGTGTCCATATTCTTTGTGAGTGTGACATGATGAAATAGTTTTAATTAAGCAGTGAATTTTGACACATGTATTGTTAAACCAAGTTTTCCCGTTTGCGGTTGCGCTTTATTTGTACCACGTGGGGGCACCAGGCGGGCAAAGTAAATCTTTGCAGGTTCAAATAATCGTTCACTGATCATCCTCAAAACAAACAGCGAAGATTCCACTATGTACGCTCGAAGGCAAAGCGATTGCTGACGTGAAAACTTTCGGGGACTTTGGACAAACCAAGACAGATGGTCGCCAGCTATTGCAGAGCGAAATTGCGATCACTGGTTGGAGCAACGACAAATAATACTGCAAATACAAACTGCAGCTTTGTGAAGTGAACTGATTTTCACCACTACACAATTTACGAGAAAACTAAAAAATGAGCAAAGCTCCTGTGAGTTCGAAATACTATGGTTATACAAATGAAGAGTCGAGGACAAAAAAGTCCAGAGACGCCTTCACCTAGTGAAGAAATTGTGTGTAACGAAAACTTGGACAGAAGGCCAGATTTAAAGTTTGTCTACCAACCATGGTAATCTCTTTCAAAGAAGAGGCCGCTGGGAGAACAGCATTTGGCGATTCGCTCTCAATCTATGAGTAGCTCATAGGAAGACTGTATTCACAAGATGAGTCAAACTTTCATCTGAGAAGTTGTCACTCAAGGAGTTGGTTAGAACATGACCAGATGATGTGATTTCTGTGATTGACGGATGGGTGGCGCTATATCCTGTCCAAGATGGATGTAATCACGCTGGTTGTCAGCCGCTCGCGGTGCAGCAAAAGGCTGGAAAGTCGCGGTTTCGATACACTCTGGAGTTTCGTCACATCCACACTGCTGATGATTCCAAACAAAAATGAAAGAGCTGCACAGTGCTTTTCGGCAAGGATTTGCTTCACCTACGGGACAAAACCTCCGTTGTCCGATTTCGTCATTCTTGTTCAACTTTATCACTGATGAAATATGGAGGCGAACTCTGAAATGTGCTCAGAACTCCGGATCTGGATTAGGCAGACCAAGACTGAACTCAAGCCTGTTGAATAGACTGACCACCATCATACCATCTTTTAGCATACGCCTTGCGCCTTCAAAGTGCAAAGTCATGCTTCAGAACGTGCAGTCTCCGAACATATCCCTTAAAATTCAAGGAGAATCGCTGGAGATTGGGGAAAACTTTACATACCTCGGTAGTTTTAGTAGCTCTGACGGAAGTGTGTCTGATGAAGTCAGTGCAAGGAGCTCAAAGGCTCGAATCACGTTTGCTAATTTGCGCCACTTGTGGCGTCAAAAAGGCATCTCACTAGATCTTAAGGGCCGTGTGTACCAGGCTACAGTAAGGGCTGTATTGTTGTATGGGTGCGAGACATGGCCTCTACGGACAGATGATGTGAGGCGTCTCCAGGTTTTCGACCACCGGTGCCTGAGAAGCTTGGCTGGTTTTGGATGGTATCAGCGTGTTAGTCACGAGGTGATTAGAAAACGGGTATTTGGTTGTGCTGCAGGTACTTGAATTGTGGAAATCATCCAGCACCACCGACTACGATGGCTCGGTCATGTGCTAAGCATGCCGAAACACGTCTACCGAGACGACTGTTGTTCTCCGTGCCCTCTTCAGCATGGCGCAAACCGCGAGGTGGACAGCGCATGACTTGGCAGAAAGGCGTGAAGGAGTTCACGAAGAGTTTGGGTGTCGTTGGTGCTGTACGCCTTCCAGGATGGGGTCCCCGCGACTCCGCCTGCACTTGGCTGGAGATGTTGCAAGAAATGGCGGCCAGTCGATGTCAGTGGCGTTCATGCTGTCAGTTTCTTTCCAGATTGTCTGATTGAGCGGTTGGAGGTGTAGGCACCTCAGAGCTTGACATAGGCCAGCACTAGGTCCCCTCCCCTCACCCACTCTTTCCTCTTCTTTTCATTTTACTTGTAGTTCGATTAATTTCGACAAAAGCAATAATTTGCAAAGCAATTCGTTTTTTTCAATTTGGTGAGTAGTTTCCTTTATGGAAATATACTGTGATATCTCGAATATCGTACCAACCGAAACAAGAGGCGGCCTTTGTTCAGCACATTCAGTTGAAGAATATCATAAGCGAGGGATTCACTTGAGTCTCCCGTGGAAATCAAATAAGTGTATTTGTCAAAATCAGTCCCATTTGGGTTTCAGTAGAACATAAGTTTGACGGAAACTCGGGGACTGCGCCTACCTGATGAGCTCCAAGAAGAGCGGAACCGGTCGTGGGTAGTCAAAGAGTTTTCAGCAACCTTGTGAGTAGTGTTCTTTATAATTAGGTGATGTTTGTACTGCAGTGAAGCATCAGCGTCAACAGTGATGTTGTTTCCCCTCATGAGGATATATATAACATAATATATTTAACCATGGTTCACTCAATTTCAGTTGATATTGTCACTAGCAATCCCGCTGAAGTTCTATTTATTTGCTAACTTCAGAAACATGGGGCAAGTGAGGTGAATTTAATTAGTTCCCCGAAGTTTTGCCGACCTATCTCCGGTTTTGTTAGCCAGGCTGCCTGTCGTGGCCAGCGCAAATATTACTATAGTCATTTCAAACCCCACTTATCGATCCAGTCTACTCATTCTTTCAGTGCACTTCCCAAAGAGGACTTGTGAACTGAGTACAAGAATGTGAGGTTTACGTCTGATAGACATCGTTTAAATACTCAGTTCACTTTAAACTGCGTGTATCAATATAAGTTTATGTGTGGGAGCATTTACATGCGTAGAACAGAAAGGCATCCATTTGTTCGTCTTTCCTATGAGTCGATCGAGTCCAGAGATCCTCCGTGACCAAGCAAATTGTGGACGTAATCAATTGCAGTGTCGCGTAAGATTGTTTATCGTCAAGAGAGGTGCGTTGGACAGGGGCTATAAGAAAACTCAAACCGAATTCACGTGCACTTCGTTTGGCTTTACCTTGATAGGGACAAGCATACATGAACCCAAACTGCATCCATCCTACACTCCAAACCCTAGTCCCGTTCATTTCCTCTCCGATTGTCACGCAGTGTGTTAAGGTTAACATTTTTCATCCCACCCGTTTTCACACCTCACTCCCAAAGCGGTGACCTCAACATCCCGAATCTTCCCAAGCCATTTGCCTAAAATCGATTTTTCCTACCTATCCAATCCGATTCCGTGATGTTTGGTTTGTTATCTTGTACGCGTTGTTTTCCGTTTGTTCTGTGTTTGTTGTGATCCTTTTGGATTGTCGGGCGAAACGTAATGAGCTCGAGTAATTCTGTTAAATCGTTATTGTCCAGGTTGTTCGGTCGGGGGTTCCGAAGATGCGGCTGCGCACTGCATGTTTTGGCTATTGTGAAGATGAGAGCTAATCACGTCGCTGTTTTGGCCGCTGGTAGTGTTCAATCATTAGTCGGAACTGTGCTGCACTGCTGACGATTCCCAGTACGGATGAAACAGGTGTACGGTGCTTTCCAACATAGACCGGACTCAGTGACAGGACGAAAATGACTAAGTGTCCTCACAGTACCATCAATCTAAAGCTTCTTTACTGTGCTTTCATTTCCCAGTCCACGATGTCCGTGTCAAACTTCTGACCAAATAGTCCAGCTACGGATGGTTGTCTCCTCCTACGTTCGGCCTCTTTGTAACCAAACGATAATGCATAAGCTACTTGAGGAACCTGCTTTCCTGCATTGGACAACTATGTCTCGACCACCAGAGAAGGTGCACGAAACTATGGCCTTCATCCCGTCACAGTGTACCCTTTAAACAGCTTCTGTATCGGGCAGTCTTTCAGTCCAGCTGATACCAAGTAACCACCTTGGACGTTGTGTGTGAAGGCCGTTTAGGCATCAGAGGTTGCTTCGTGTCATGGTCGAAGTTCCAAAACCTTAGATGAGGACATGGAATTGGCACCTCCAGCTTCAAGCGTCAGTTTTTTCTACAGTGGTTTCTGGAGTTTTCCACAAGCCACACTACCTTTGGTAACATGGGATCCCAGTCCATCAAGGGTTCTATTCGTCTCTAGCTACCTTCTGTGATCTCTTTGTTGCCAACACAACAGTCAGGATGATCTCCCACCTGTTTAACTGTTGTGATCAGCATTTGATGCTTCAAGTTCTGCCGAAGCTTCTTCATCGGACTGGACAGTTTAATGTCTGTCAGTATTCAATGTATTGCTAAAATCGGGTGGATTGTGAAGCTGGATGCTTCGATTCGTGAAGACGGGCTCATAATCTGTTCTACAGTCAGCTGGCCGCACCACTCGTTTAATGAGTACCTCTCTCCCAGACGAACTCTAACCTAGTCGGGTAGGTAGGAATGACCACTGTGACCCTGCAGTGATGTGTTGCTGTTTTAGACAAGCTCTGGTATTAATGGTGGCGAGTGAAATGGTAGTGCACAATCTGAGCAGCCGATTACCGTTCAAGTTCACATTATCGATGGACTGGCATCCTGGAGCGCCTGGTAACAGGGAATACTCTTGATTGACCAGTGTATTGAAGTCTGTTTTTTTTTCGGAACTGACCAGAGGATAATATCAACTCCCAGGTATTTTGTGCGTAGTGAAATCAGAACGAGATACTACTGGCCAGCATTTACTGCTGTGTCCGAATAAGGCACGTGACACCTCGTAAACAGTATATATTTATATACATGGAACTAAGATTTATACATCGTGCCCGTCACCAACCGAACGAGCATACATCTGATCGTAAATAGTCCGAGTTTTCAACCACAGCCTTCGGTCTTCTTCAAGTGTCTCGGGTGACTTTACATATTAGTTCCAAATTTTTGGGTTTCTTGTTTTGCGATGTAGCATATTTTTGGGAGATAACTTTGGAGTGTCTTGGGAATAATACTTGGTTCATCCTACCATATTTGCTGTTTTTATTGTTACAAAAACACTCAGGGCTTCAGTGACTGAAGTGAACACGTTCGCATTTGACTGGAAGAAACCCAAGGACTAGAAGTTTCTTTGGACTAAAAGACGGCCAAGCAGATATTGTTGGGCAAAAACTGAACAGTTGTATCCAACGCCTTGCATGAGAGCTAATCGAAAGTAGCGAGATAACGTTCCGAGTAAGTCTGGATATACACATCCATAAAGAGATAGATATATAGATAGGTAGATGGATAGATAGATGGATAGATAGATAGATGGATGGATAGATAGATGGATGGATGGATAGATAGATGGATGGATAGATAGATGGATGGATGGATAGATAGATGGATAGATAGATGGATAGATAGATGGATCGATAGATAGATAGATATATAGATAGATATATAGATAGGTAGATGGATAGATAGATGGATCGATAGATAGATAGATGATAGATAGATAGATAAATAGATAGATAGATAAATAGATAGATAGATAGATAAATAGATAGATAGATATATAGATAGATATATAGATAGGTAGATGGATAGATAGATGGATGGATGGATAGATAGATGGATGGATAGATAGATGGATAGATAGATAGATAAATAGATAGATAGATAGACAGATAGATAGATAGACAGATAGATAGATAGACAGATAGATAGATAGACAGATAGATAGATAGACAGATAGATAGATAGATCGATAGATAGATAGATGGATCGATAGATAGATAGATAAATAGATAGATAGATAAATAGATAGATAGATAAATAGATAGATAGATGGATCGATAGATAGATAGATAGATAAATAGATAGATAGATAGATAGATAGAAAGCCGACAGATAGAGAGGCAGACAGACTGACAGATAATTCAGCACAACCTGTTAAGAAGGCACTTACGGTGATGACCATGAGTCCAGAGGTAAGAAATGACATCTGTCGATGTCCATATTATTGATCTGGCTTGGGTCAAACCTATTTCGAACGGTAGAACAGCTTCACACTGTGGGTGTGTGTGGATACGTTAGGGATACCTATAGTCAGAAAAGGATCCTGAGCTGACACCGATCAACTCGGATTAGTTAAGCCCCTAGCTAGTAATGAGGAAATGCTGAATTTTACGTGACAAAGTACATCGTAACTTCAGTTCAACCTCATTACTTGCATATGTATTTCACAATATTTGCAAATGGATCACAACAGCACAGTTTCGCACGGTATCCTGGATCTTTTTACAGTCTCATCGGATGTGTGCTGTGGAATTCAGAAACGAATGAACTCACAAAAGAGAAGAAAAATGCCATTTCAAGGGCTTGCTCTGCAGATTACCAAGGTCTTTATAACGGGAGAAAACGGAGTTCCTGCTCACAAAAGTCTTACACGCATACGCTAATACTAATAGCCTCCGGATGTTCTTGAAGTTTCTTCTTTGCTGTGCGAAGCATGGTGTCCATGCGGTAGCCGGATCGATAAGATGGTTGCTCTCAATCCGAGAAAGGAGAACCGGAAGGGACAACGGTGCAGAATAGTGTTTACCTTTGGTGATGTCGGTCCACCTGATGGGGTGAGTGGTCTTTGAACTCTCAACGGCACGTTCTTCCTAACCCTCAGTCGAAGTTAACCGTTCTGCCTGCATCCCCAATTGAATCGACAGATGAGGCCAAGAACAGGAAAATGAGTTGCTGCACTACTTGTATTACGCTGTATCTGTTTGAGTGCGTACTACAGAGCATTGTCACGCAGAAGGCCTTGTCACTGGAGTGTCAAAAAACAACTCAATCGCCAGGTATCATATATCAACGATATGACCAATTCCTGCTGACAGCAGCATCTTACTGTTCGTTGCTCCGTACACATTGTGGAGGGCTGCTAGCGGACAGACACAATCCCAGTTTCAAGTGAACGATAGGCTATTGAGAAAGCCAGTATCGATCATTTAACCGGAAGCGATTTGAAATTTAGGCGTGGTGGAGTTTAATGTCTCGTACGCTGTTGCATATTGATCGGGAGGTGTTCTGCCTGTCTGAGTCCATCTCGGTTCTGCAAAGATAGGTAGCGCAATGAAGCTTTCGCTCCATAGTATATATTTTCGAGTTTGATGTTTGGCGATGTTCCACCAGCTTACTAGTGTTACCTCCGCTAAATTCAGGTTCACGAAAGCTTCCGCCGTCGTGTCAAATACATCCGCTCCATTTTCACCCGAAGCACGCCATCGTTCCATGCAAACCCTAGTGGATATCCATTTGAATGAAATGCCTCTTCGAAAATATTTGAGTTCTTCACCGATGGTATCTTTCCTTGCTCTGTCATGTTACATCCTAACTAAGTCTGACTGGTGCGCGTATGCTTCCAGTAAACGGACCAACGAAGTGCTCCACTGTCTCAGCGAATCAGTTGGGTATCAAGAAGGTCAACGGTATCAGTTATCTCATGCTCAAATGAATGGTAATCTGTGTCCGGAAGAGCTCCGTTGTTTATTGCATTGGTCCATAACACATACACATGCCATTTGTAGAATCCAGTCCCTCTAAATTAGATCTTCAACTCGCATTTCCACACTAGCCTTGGAGTTCTTACCTGGGCCCAGACAGTTGGGAGTCACATTGTAATATCGACCCTGGAATTTGAATCTAAGAACCTCTGTGCAAGACAAATATAGGCCCTTCCGTTTGGTATTCCAACGTTTGTGTCGTTTTTCTTGTGTGGACAGAATCACACAGGCATTCCACGGTTTCATGCAGGCGCACAGTTTGAAAAAAATGTGACGGTCGATTTGAGGACACAACAAAGTACATCTAGGCGATTGTGCAACACTGCTCTGTTGCGTTCCGTTTTCAGCTTCTGCGCATTGATTTCAATTTGCCTCCGATGGCAGTGAACTTTTGGTATTAATAGATGGCTTGGTACGTAAGCACATTCTTTGAGGTGTGAAGCTTCGCACGCAATTCTTGTGTGCCTTCACGAACCCAAATTAGCACGGGAAAAGCCGGGCATCGTTTAACTTTTTTCTTCCTCATTACAATGTTCTAGAAAAAATGGTCTGAACACCAAAATCTGTCAGAAATGTTTTTCTTCCAAGTGAATTCACTTGCCGACTGGTGGTTCTCGCCACTTCTGGTGCCTTGTAAATGCCAAGCATTCTTCACATCGAGGAAGGCTTGATTTCAGTAGTGTATATGTAGCAGGTGCAAAAAACCGACTTATAGAAGCAGGATGGTTAAAAATGGCTTTACAGATGAGCAGATGACCCAGTGGATAGGTATACTTTTTCCGCTGTCACGCAAGTTGTAAAATGCCACGTAATTCGTTGCCCTATAGGCCGACAGTGATCGTCCTGTTCTTGATTGGCTTTCAGGCAAGCAAGCCTCTACGCTACGAACAACACATGTATGGAACTTTTAAAAACATTTGGTACACTTTTAGTGATTGCAGCCAAATGATTTGAACGTCTGGATTGGAGGCAAAAGAACCGTTCCGAGGCAGAACGCTTTGGAACGGCTCAGTTACCAACAAACCACCGGATTTATTTTGAACCTTGGGAGTACGCACTGACACGTTCTTCCCAAAGGACACTCCCTCAAATCCATGCTGACGAACTACCCCAATCTCGATGCGTCTCCCAAGGGAGACAACCCCAAGAAGTGAATTTTACTCGACCTCCTAATTATGTGCATCCCCAGTGACTTCAGAACATACGGTCTAACATTCACAGGTATAGAGGAGTTCAGCAGTTCCTCTTGGAAGCTAATGATGGGGACGCCAACTTATGATAAATAAATCAGTTACTGCCTTGTTTAAACTGGCTGTCAACTTGAAACTACCAGCTAGGGGAATTTTCCTTTCCATGGGCGTTCCTGCGTGCAAAGCCAAGTGGAAATAACCACCTCCAGTGTTTTTTCGTAAAGGAAACTACTCACAAGGTTTATGAAAGCTCTTTGATAGAGCAAAATGGGTTACGCTTTTCTTGGAGTTCATCAGTTAGGCGCAGTCCCACAGTTTCGGTCAACCTCATGTTCCACTTGAACCCGAATTAGTCAGATTTGTGCAGATATACTCATTTGCATACACGTTTGGTTTTCACAGGAGACTCAAATGAATCTCGCGTTAATGATATGCTTCTGTAACATGAGGCGGCCTTTGTACAATACATTCAGTTGAAGAATATCACAAACCAGCAATTCAGTTGAGTCCTTCGTGAAAACCAAATTGATATTCAGATGACTGTATTTACCGATACCCTTGCTTTAAGACTTAACCTAGTTCATGAATGTAGTTCCTAGAAAAAGAATCATTAGAACGCCTTGCTATTCAACGCAGAATCCAGCTTGACGGGGTTCATTTGCAGTCTTGCCCGAAAAATCTGCAAACCTATCTGTCCAGGTTCAGAACATTTGTAGTTAGACAAGTTCCCGTAGGCCGGGACTTCCTCCAAGTAATCCATGTGACAGCAGGGAGACCTGCGAAATTGGAACCCTTCCGCACGAATGGAAAACAATGGGTAGTTTCCCGCAATCAGCCGAGTACCTGCATTCGCCCAAAACGATGGCGAGCTTAACAGCAGACAGACGCATGTGCTCTCGGGTGTACCAAGGAAATCAGGTGATGCCATTGACATTGAACTGGTCTTCTGGTAACCGTTCAACTGACAGCGTCCAGCGTAACTCAGTGACCCGAAATTTCCACGAATGCACAGTTCAAAGACTGTACCTCCTACTAGGAGGTCGCGTGACTTCATCAAGCATCGAGAACGCAGGCTCTTCGTGGAGACCCTCGTGTTAGTAGCACACTCGACTCCCATGTCAGAACATCAGAATTACGCGACTAACTGACGGGTTTATTTGCGGCCCCCATATCACAACATAATCTGGTTCAAGGAATCAGCTGCGTTCCAGGTGAGTCTCCCGCATGACCAAACTTGTTTGCAACTGAGTGTATTTCACTAAGTTCGTCAAATTTAGTTTCAAGTAGAGCATAAGGTTGACGGAAACTCGGGGACTGCGCCTACCTAATGAACCCGAACTGGAAGGGCGAAACCCGTCATGGGCTGTCGGAGAATTTTCAGCAACCTTATGAGTAGTGCAACATATCCTACATTTTTTGTGTTCATATACTCAAGCCGTTTGTCGCACAGTAATACCTCTTCAAAGAAGCCTGGAAGCTTGGAAGACAACCAACTTCCGTAACGCGAATCTCTTTCGGAACCCAATTCCCCAGTAATCGAACGGAAATGCTTTGCCTGCATCGAAAATGAAACGGAAACACATTTTTGTACTGTAGTGGCTGACCTTGAGCTCATTACCCTTGTTCAGCAAACCAGAATGAACTGGGCTCAGTCCATCGAAAACAGGCCAACAGACCAGTGACCGTGAGTTCGCAGTTGACAGAAAATCACAACATTTGTTAAACTCGTATCATTGGATGAGAGTGCTTGTTCTGATGACTACTCAAGTAAACCTATTGTTTTTTCTCAAAAAAGATCAATTTTTACCCGCCTAGATAAGTGAAACAAAACGATAACAGGGCGTAGCTTGTAAATCGCTGTCTTCTATTTAGCTCAGTTGAGAACAGGGAAGATACCAGGACATAATCCAGTAACGGCTCAGTTGCCAACAAAAGGGTAATTCTGGCGAGGAAGACCTTTGCTCTGTGCCAGAAATTACCACGATACAGACTTGCGTAACACAACATTTTGCGTAAACTGTTGAGAATATGTATTAGTCTAAAGACACTGGTGTTAGTACGTGATAGAATCAGCTCCATCAATCTTCTAAATCGCCCCGTCAACATAGAAATGCAAAACTTGGCTTCCTAATAAAGTCACGTGTAGACGTGCACTGAATGGAAAGGGAAGCTTTCATGGTTTGTTCCAACTTTGTTTGGGAATCAGCCTCAAACCAACAACACCTCGAAGAACGAAAATTTTTGTGCTCCTTAGCTGTAGCTCGTAACTTACCGTCACTTGTTTGGCCCGGTTGAGGACAGAACATAAATGAGTAACGGCGCAGTTGTCTGTTGAGGGATCCCTTTACTCTGTACTAGAAAGAGCACGAAACAAACTTGCGTAGCACAAGATTTTCCGTATATTGCTGGGAATTTATTGATCCAAAAACCTTGGCTTCCCAACAAATTCATGTGCACATTTCCACTGACTAGAAAATGAAGCTTTCGTGTGCCGCTTTGACTTTGTTCGGGAATTAACTTCAGGCTCAACAATACCTCGAAGAACGAAAATGTCTGAGTGCTCCTCAGCTGTATATCATATTGTATTTCATACAAATGGTCGACTCTAGCTGATATGGTGGTATCTATGTTTCGTGAGTTGAATCACAAATATAAGCGGTTAGTCTCGACAAGAAAAAACTGAAAGGAGTTGACCTTATGAGTAGTGGGTTGCTTCTAGGCAGCGTATGCGATATCTCGAAGATCGCACCAAGTGTAACACGGGGCGACATTTGTACAGTACATCCAGGTGAAGAAGACGTCATAAACGAGAGATGCAGTTGGATTCCGTCGAGCCTCTCGTTGAAACCACATTACTGTTGATAGAGTGAAGAGATTTGGGAATCTCAATGAAGATTTCTTCTTGTAAGTGCGGCACTCTATTCTGAACAGCCGAGAAGCATTGTACTGCTGTTTCGTCCTGATTGTGATTTCAGCGGCAGTGCACATCTCACGAAACTCCAGAGAGTTTCGAAAGCTGAAAGGCTGACTAATAGATGCTTCAACACGTTCTGTCAGACTTTTAGGTGACAACCACCCTGGAAACGAATTCATACTACTTCGAAAGCTGGGTGGCTTATCTGAAAATGATGTCACCCTTGTTCATCAGATACCAAAAAGAGGAACTGTTTGAGTATGTAGTTTCCAGTTTATTGCTTATTACTAATGGTTGTGCAACAACAGTCCACGAGCGAAAAAATTTGGAACCGACTGAGAAGATATGGTTTCAGAGGGGTCTGGTAAGCAACCGGTGGGTTTACAGCTGCGCAAAGTTTCGTTTTTCGCACAAATGCTTCATCAAGCCAAGTAAGTAGGTTACCAGTTTGGCCGAATTTTAAGGCAGATGGGGAACCAGTCAGAAAGATCTCCGATTGGCGCACTAGATCAGTGTAGAATGGCAGCGTAAAGCTTAGTTTGGTTGCCTTAATCTTACGGTCGATTGATTGGGGAATTTGAAATTATATTGATCGAGTCCGGGTTCCCGATCTTCCAGTTCCAAACGCTTCAATTAGGTGGCACTGGTAACTTGTTTTGGTCTATGTGGATTTGTAAGTGCTACAACACTTTGGTTGGGGGTTAGGGGATTAAGTTAGTTTCTGTGGAATTTTCGATCAGCATGGTTTATTCGCCTAAGTTACCTTTGATGATGACTCTTCTTCCCTGATAATCGCACACCACCTTGTGTCAGCTCGACTGATCTAGAAGGGTTAACGATTGACTTGCGCAGATGGTCTTGCTATGCTGTACGTCATGAGATGTCCGGTAGTTTCGGTTGGAACATTCGTCATTGAGTACGATACAAGGGTGAAAGCTACATGGTGCAAGACGTATTTATAAACAAACGACTGCAAACCATGTTACGGAACGGTCACAAGAAATGTTCTTTTCAAACTTTCTTTACACAACGTAGAAAGGGGTTGGAAGAATATACGGATGGATCCATTCGACACCTGGTTATGGAGCATCTGGTCGGACGAGGAGTTATTTACCTGTGAAGGCAAACAAACCGGATACAGTGGGGTAAAAACAACAACAGCAACAACATTAAACACAGTTGTGATATCTCTGCATGCTGCCAGAAATTCCACAAGTTTTCTGAAAATGATGTGAGAGCTTTGTGCCAGCGAAGGTGGGTAACCGAACAAATAGTTCGACTCTCAGTAAATCGGAAGGTAACGAGGGGTCACTGACGAAGGCGCTGCTTTAGTCGGTATGCAGACGATACCACAGTGGTCTTTCCAAGGGGGTCAGCAGAAAGGAGTACATGAGGTGCAAATTCTGATTTTCCTCAGCTTGAAAGAGATGGGGGCTCCACAGTAAGCACAAAAAGGCAAAAATAGACAGAGGGGAATTAATTTAGATTAGTCCTTGAAAATGGGCCCATTTTAATGTAAAGGTAAAACGGGACTTGGCGTAGACCCTGAAAAGAGTGATTTACCCACCGAGTATCCCCTCAGCAGGTCAAAATAGCAACTCATGAATAACGCTCATCAAGCTGACGATCAATTTACCAAACAGTCGGGACCAGACTACACACTCGGACCAGCTGCTTGGTTAGTCGAGGTGGTTGGTACCGGACCTTATTCGGTGTACGGACCAGCTGCTTGGTTAGTCGAGGTGGTCGGTAGCGGACCTTATTCGGTGTGCCAGTAAACTTGAGTTCACTGAACTGTGTCCTCTAGCAGCGGCACCTTCCGGACACCAAATGAATTGTGAAGAAACTTCAACTTGGACGAATGGCCAGCAGTTAGCAGAGAAACAGTGCAGGGGACAAAAACGAGGGTTAAAAACCAAGGCTATTATCTCAGTTCGGGACGGTAACAAGTTCTGAGTGTATACAAACGGTGCAAAATACGAAGAAACACATCAGTGTGACCTGAGAGTAGACGTCAACAGAAATGGACGAAACTTGGAGTTCGTATGAATCTAGCATGCTAAGGCTTGGGAAGTGATCATCGTCGGAGACGCTAACATCGGTGTTCACATTGATGCGCTGGCTTATCAAACAGATTTTGAGGTGCTCAAACCTCCAAGCGCTCGGTCAGACAGTCTGGAAGGAAACTGCCAGCACGAGCGTCCCTGGCATTTATCAGCAGCCATTTCTTTCCTTGTCTCCAGCCAAGCGCAGGGGGTCTTGGGAACCCCATCCTCGGAGATCCATTAGCACCCTATACAATCTCTTTCAAACCCATCTGCCACCTCACAGCTTGTGTCATTCTGATGTAAAGACAGGGAACAACACCCGTCTCGTTAGACGATGTTTCGGCAGGTGTGGCACATGGTCAAGCCACCACATTTGATAGTGTTGGATGTTTTTTACGATCGAATTACCAAATGCCCGTTTTCCGTTCACCTCGTTACGAATCAAACGAAGTCAAAATTTGAGGGGTGCGTCATAGTAAACGCACCAAGCTGTCATCTGCCACAAAAGTCCATGCCGCTCGTTGAGCAACACATATTTGTGCAGTAAATTGATTACGTGAAGTGCTAAGAACCGCATTTTTAAAAATATTTACCGGTATTTTGAGACTAAAATTTCACCGCGAGCTATGTTGTTCCTCATAATCCTGATTTGGCAAAAAACTCACTTGAGAACCATTCTCTTTTTTGCGCGAGGCAAGACTGTGAATCCATAGGTAACTTCAACTGGTTCATTGCTGCTTACGGTGGCAAGGGTTGTAGTGCGGCATTCTCCTGTTCAGAGAGCGAGGAGAGCGGTAAATTTTGAAGCAAATAACGATTCGTTCATTTAAAATCAAATAACGGTATGCTTTGTGCCATATCTAAGCTTTATCCTTCGTTCACTGGTTGATTCTCAGCAACTTATACACACACTACACATGGGAGGAAATTCACACGGTACCTCTTTAGAAGTTATTGCGTGAAACCATCTGCAGACAGTAAACAACGGGTTTTTTAACCAAATATTCGAGCAAATCTGCATCACTCAACCGCTGAAGAGAGCAGTCCTTCCCCAAGAAAGGTATGATTTTTGCCGGTTTCACTGAACTTGAATGTTCCGATAAAAAGCTGCGCCTGTCACACCTGCAGGTTAAAATACTATATCGTCAGTAGAATAGCAAACATATGAGCTAATCAGCAGACTACGATGATGTCAATAAGGGGGGTACAAGACGGAATATAAGTCTTGTTCGTCACTGAGCATAATGTTTTCGGGCTGCCCCGCAGCATCGTACTAACAGTCCAAATGAAAAAATCACGTTGCCTGCTCTATTTAAAACATTAGTGACTATCGCTCAACCGGTAACGTACTGTGCCTTTCACTATCTCGCTTACTTTTCCAGGAATACTGGACAGACGAGTGAAGTGCCTCAATTCAGCGGACACAAACAACAATGAGAACATCAGTGCAGGAGGAGTACGATGCCAGACCGTGTACTGATGTTCTACATTGGACAAGCGGTGCACGGGTGCACACACGCAAGGCATTAGAGGACCGCTCCAGGCGGACACAACAGTAACTGATAAGCATAGTTGAGCCGCAAACGATTCTCCACCATTGACTCTGTTCAACGAAATGAAATTCACTCGTGTTAATTTTCAATACAACAAACATTATAAGCAGTACGGAGAGGCCGGTTAAAATTGCATAAAATCTTGGCTGAGTGACAGCCCCGAGGCCGGTTAAAATTGCATAAAATCTTGGTCAAGTGACAGCCCTCATTTGAGACCAACAATGAAGGCCGTTCACCGAAGCGCCACGTGACCGGTCCTGTAGTGTCCGTTTAGTGAACCACAGTCAAAGCGAAGTATCTATTGGCTTTCATAATGGGCGGCATACTGCCATCGTAAAAAGTGAATCAAAAGGACCCTACATGAAATCCATGAACGACTTAAAAATAACCCCTTTGGGTTTTCACAGATATTACTCCTCGATGGACTGAGCAGAATCACACCGAAGATCTAACGTTATGAGCACGCATTTCGTCTGGGTTTTGCACATCCGATTCTCACAACTTCACACGTGGCTTCCCTAATCGGTGAAGCTGCTGGTGGAATAAACTCATCGGTTTACGTGCAATGGTTGAGTTTCCCTCATTCTTAAAGCACTATTAAACACAATCGCCAACTAACAAAGGCTTTCAAAATCCATGATTCGCGATCTTCAGGGTTACAAAGGAACGGTCCGTGCTTGTCTCAGCAAAATACAGAAGTAATAGTCCGGTAAGTATTAGTATCGGTCCCCAAAAGAAGGCATGCTCTGATTGGTCGGATTATTGACCAATCCGAAATGAACATATTTATCGCAGCGCTTCTCGCCCCATCACAAAGATTCTAGATTGTGGAAAACCCTGTGATAACTCTAGGATGCAGCTGCAGTAATTCTCCTTTGTCTGTATTAAAGTTTCTCTCTCACCTCTTGATACACCAGAGTGGGTGGAACACCAAGCCACGGAGCAACACAGGAGTTGCAGTGTACAACACGTGTTATTAGCAAATGAGACTACTAATAAGGACTGTTAGTCGGAACGTCTTGTACAAGGCACGAAACAGCTCGTTCGTAGTTAAACCATGGTTACGTTGAACACGGTGACTAATTAAAGTGCAATCTTTGATTGATGTCAGATTCTCAGATGACGCTCAGGAAAACTTCAGGAATCCACATGACCACGCCGAATTTCTGTACGTTTGTACAATGAATGTCTGGCGATTGCGTTAATTTCTTCGTGTCCAGTTCAATCGTGCGCGGTGAGAAGATGAGTCAATGTCCAACACGCTTGGATCTCGACCTACCTGACGCGGTCAGTTTATCAACGACCTGCCGCTATTCTGATGCACCAATGTGCAATTCTGGACTATGGACCCTGGCGAAAAACAGAGTTGATGCACACTGCATTTCACTCGATCTTTTCAGCCCGGGGTTCTCACTTGTCTAGCCACCAAATAGTATTTTCTAAGTGGAAACAAGAGATTCAACCATTACGTAGCAAAGTATGACAGTTTGTTCTCCTGTCCTCCAAATGGCCTAGGGGTACTGGGCAGTTCCGCCGTTGCATTGAGTTGGTAGGCCTTGTCTGAACCAGTGAATCACCTTTCGTCTCGATCATTCCATTTCTAGGTATTTCAATCCTTCGGATACCCACTTGCTGACAGTCCGTCCTACTGCGCTTTCCTTTTTGGCCCTACGCACACCGAACGTGAAATGGTTATGCTATTGGACCGAATACTGTGCAACAACCTGTAAGTGTGATTGACAGGACAGATCCATTTATTGGCCTTAGTCTCTTCGTATCGGCTTGAATCAGCAGTGGAACTAACACTGATATCTGGTCGGACTCAGTTCGTGTAGTTTTCTTGGTGGCTCACGTGATACAGTTTAACTGCTTTCAATCAATGCGATGCAGCTTAACGCGCTGGTGTGACCTTGAGAGGTGATGTCAAACCACATGATTGTACTATATGATTGCAGAAAGTGAACACTAGGCTAAATGGCTAAATTTGTAGGTTTGGCGTGCGCTGATTCGCCCTAAAATCCGTACTCTAGAAGTAGTCCAGCCACTTCGGGGCATTTTGTGAAACGACCACATAAAATACGCACCCAGATAGTGGCACGAAATTTCAAACCATTCCGATCTGCGTAACTTCAGATGACGAACAACGAATACTTTTGTGACCAGTTTTGAGCACAGATTTTTTCGCAAGAGGGAAGTTATATGCGTTGTGCCTTCAGGACCAAGTATGCCTCATGCTGTTCAATTCTCTTTGGAATTACTCGTATCACTTTATTGTCGGGTGACTGACCGTCTGGACTTTGGACTGGATTCTCCAAATGCGCCAGGGATTCAAGGACCTCCGATAGCCCATATCGTGTCACCCCCCCCTATGTTTTGCCGCCCAGTCTAGAAATATGGCTCCTAGCTACTCTGAGATCTGGTTGACCAGGGTCGATCAACATCCGTAATGTAGTCCAACCCAGATCTAGAGGACATAATGGTGCGGAGAAGAGGGGTTGGCTAAAAGTTCCCGGATTAAGCTAGTGGACGTTTTTCAGGTGATGTCTGACTGTTCGTTAAACATGGCCTGTTACCTAGGGAAGCGGCGGACTGGTTCTGACTGGAACCTACAAACAGAGCTAAGGTTATGTTTACACCTTGTTGGCAGCTCATATGCGCGGAAAAATGAATTGAAGCAGGGAGGCGAGGACTCAAGGGTCTGCATGCATACGACGGATAGGAGGAAACCTCTACTGTTCTCCAGGGAAAGCAGCTGTGGTTAAATCTGTACAGACGTTATGGGGATTGCCACTTTAAGCTTCCGAGTCGGAGTACCGTTGTTACCTCTTTGTCTCATTACTAACAAGTCTTTGTATTGCATCATACTGTATTGTATTGTACTGAACTGCGCTGTTTTTATTACATTGTATTGAGAAGGCTAACGGCTTGTGAACTGCTACTTAGTGCTCACCTTCCGGTCTTATTCCCCCGAGTTTACACTCGGAACAGCTAGTTCAGGTGGATTCACATGCGGCTGAGGGCAAACCGCATGTGGCATTACCCAGTGTGCGCAAGAGTGCGTCGTCGTGGACCTATGTGACGGCCAGCCCACCTGGTGTGTGTTTCTGAGAGTGATTAGCCCGCTAGCGGATGACATTTATTCGACCTTAGGTTGAAGAGATGAATGGGTCACATGCCGATGGTGATATCGTCCTGGAGTTTTACACAACTTGCGAAGCGACAGTCCTGTTGAAAGGGCACAGTATTTTGGCAAAGGAAAAAAAACAGGGGAAGTACCTTAATTATGGGAAACTAGTGGCCTGCAATCTGTGGCCACCACATCTGTAAGTAGTCGGAGTTTGACAACTGCACTCATTTGCACATAAATTTGCTTGTGACGGGAAACTCACCTGAAACCCAGATGAATATCTCGTTTATTATGTTTTTAAGCAACTGAATGTGCTGCACTAGGCCGCCTCATGTTTCAGTTGGCACGATATTCGAGATATCGGGATACATGTATAGACGTCGTACACCACTCATTAGGTTGCTGAAAACTCTTCGACAACCCACGACCTTCTTGGGGCTCATCAGGAAGGCGCAGTCCCCGAGTTTGTGTCGCTGTTTGCTACTGCTTACTGGCCAGCAAATTCCGAGTAAACGACCAGTCAGGATGAAACAATGCTCTCTGAGGGCAGCCCTCACACTAGCAGTAACTCAAACGGCTAAATCAATCATTAGATATCGAACTTCCATTCAATAAGCTCCGAGTCAGACACATTAAGTCCCAGACGCTACGATTCGCACAGCCAACCACTGCTATGCACATATGGTTTGTGCGAGTCCGGTCGCGGCTGCCCCAGCTTGGACCTTGAGTGATTGAAGTTCTGAACGGTCCCTATTGAATAGAACACCTGAAAAATTCTGTTCTAAGCATAATACCATGCAAAAATGAACGACAAACATCAACTTGGAGTCCAAACAGTTGTATACCACAGGGCAACTTTCACAGCTGATTGATCGTTACTATGACGTGGACAGCAATACTCAGACACCAAGCACAAAATCGCGAGCGATTTGATTTGGGAGATCAACAGGCTAGACAAAGAAGACGACTGGAGAATTAGCTGGGTGTTTGACAAACTACAATTTGGACACAACTCTGCATATCAAGGGCGCTAAGGGGGGGAAACACATGGGACAAAACAAGACTGACAGCTGCCTACCGCGTTATCAATAATGAACCTGCTTTGTTTTAATGTTCAGTACTTATTCATAACACTTTTGGTCCGGTTCTCGGTTCTCAGTTGAGTGTAGCTAGCAAGTGAAATAATTGCTCTTTCCACTTGGATGATGGGCACCGACGACAAGAGTGCACCAACCAAGCTAATTTCCATATGTTTCGACCACGCATTGTGACCACAGCAACTGGTTTCGACGCACCCTACCGTCTGTCTTTATAAACGTACGAAAGCACCAAACAGTTAGAGAGCACGTGAGAATGCCTATCTCCCGATGATACATGCCTTCTATAACAGACAGGTGTTTCTTGTACAAAGGAATTGTATTCATGAACAGACATGATCCAGGATCAAGCTAAGACGACATTGCTGAGAAGCAAAATCGAGACAATCTAACCTTAGAGCACCAGATACTAATGTGATGTCTGCTATACACTTTCAGGTAAACTTTGTTACAATCAAACTAGCTACTGAGGACTACGTCCTTCACTGGTAGCCTCGTTAGTTCTATTTTAGAGGTTTCCTTGGGTAGCTTCCGAATGTTCCCACAGACTCATCGATTACAACATTTTCTAAGGTTGACTATCCGCTAAGAGAGTAGAAACCCACCGACAATAGCCCCCACCCACGGCTTTTGGAAATGGGGCCAACTGAGAGGGCAGCCTCAACACACGATGTCACTAGCCTGATAATGAGGCAAAAAATCAGTATAGAATATGAAAACCTCGTGTTTTGACCTGGGTGAAAGCAAACGATCACGTAATCTGTTGTTACAAATCAGAAAAGCGATGTGGTGCAAAACGTCGCACGATCTTTGCACCCATTTTGAACTGGCCCTGATCGAGTACGTCGGTGTTTGGGCGCGCACAACAATGCTTTAGAATGTTTCTGCATATCAAGTCAAGACTTTTCACAACTTCTGACTTGCATGCGTGTGCGAGTGTTTAAGTGAGAGTGGGAAAATTTGGGAAAAACTGGGTAATAACGTTTACGCATGATACAGATTATAAATGTGGGATAAACAGCCGGAAAGCAGTTGGAAGTAACCTTGAGTTAGTGTAACCCACAGCTCTTGGGGGTACTTGGTGTCTCAGCACGTATCTGTTGGACAAAGCCAGCGGAAAAAACCGGTAAGCGTTAACAAGAGTACATACCAGCCGCGTCAATAGTTTGATGTCCAGTAAACTGCTAGAACAATCGAATTGCACTCATGTTTATCGCGCAACGATATGAATTGACCTGCCTTGAAACCTGACCTTGAACTGGGCCGTGAAATGCTAGCTGTCTTGATATAAGCTGGTCTCGTCGGTTAACCGAGTATAAAATACACAATAGAAAATTCGTCAGAATTCCAAACTGTCCTGTTGCATTTGGTGCAGACCAGACTTTTCTAAACTCGGAGTTTCCGAGGACCCAGGGCAAAGCATTGCGAACTTCCTTTTCGACGGCTCGGGTTCGATTCTTTGTAAGAGTATCGTCGAGCTAAATGCTAGCAGCCATCTTGAAATGCTTGTGACCGTGTTGTTTCATCAATGAAGAACTAGAAAATGAAGAGCAAATTGTGTTTCTGTTCGGTGTTGCAGTTTTCCTCCGTTAAAAACGAACACAAATTGCTAGAAAATTCAGGGAGTTCACTACCTCTCAGGAGATTCTCGGGTGATATAATAGTCACCAGCCTGCTGATATGCCAGATAGAATGCATTCCAAAATTGCTGCCTTTGATGCACACACCAGCGTGTTTCACTTGATCGTTCTTGTCCCCATTAGGACGTGCTGCCGCTCATTGTGCACTTTTGTGCATGAGGTCATCGCGTGACAGCAAACCAAGCCATTACGATTACCGAGTGTGACTCTATGAACGAAAAATTTGAAAGTGAACCCTGATGTACACAGCTGATGAGTTTCTGGTCACCCAAGTCCATCAAACTTTACAGAACTTACTTGGGCCGAACTGTTCGGCCCAAACGGTCTTGACACAGGGTTAACGACTGAAAACAGTGGTAAGCTACTGGCACTGGAGGGATAAGGATGCTCAAAAGTTTCGTAAAGTTCACAGAAATGTGATGGATACCCCCCTGATTTTGGTAAACAGTTGATCGCAGAAGATGATTTATGAGCTGAAAGCCTTGAAAAAGCACCGTTCGTATGACGAATATCCGACTCCAGAACTCAAGGAACATCACTTTAAGGTCTCTTCATATTCCGGAGTGTTATACAACTACTGCTCGGACTACCAATGTGTCATACTCGATAATGTTCCGAGTGGCATGTTGCCTTACACTTTAGCCGTTTAGTTCCTCACCACCGGTGCACGAAATCTCACCTATTCAAGTATTGGGAGTTCACTGAAGACCAAAGTGAGCCTGCTAGTCAGCTTAAAAGTGTAAATTGGCGTCACTAGGTGTGTACAAAGGGACCCAGGTCCTTGCGCCAGCTTCCAATCCACCTTCATGTGTTTTTTGCGCATAGTGCACTCCAGCCGTTGATCTGTACTCCACGCACACAAGGACGTCACGCCACTGCCACATGGCACTGCGATCATCTAGTCCTGATTGGCGGGCGAGCGAATCTGACGAACAGACGCGTGGCAGTGCCTGTTAGATGGCCATCGTACGGTCTGTTTTCCTGTCGAGACTGTGGTTCCACAGTTTGCCCGTTGTTTTCATCGCACGGATGGTTGTTCCGCAAGCCCACTTCACATCAAAGTGTTCATCTGACACTGGGATGTCGTGAGAATGTGCCCAAAACACAGACAGAGAGATGACCTGAAAACAAGAAGCTACAGATTCATCAATTTCGAAGACTAACCATGCTCAACCGACTTTCCAACTTCACTGATTCTTGTTGATTGATCGGCTTATTTAAACTCACTCGCCACTGAAGACCTATTAGAAGGCTCGATTCGGCCCCGGCGGATCAGACATTATTAGCGACCTGACGTTCCAAAGCCTGAGATTGCGCGGAGTTCAAGTCTACTCAGCGATTAAGGAACGGTTCACACCCAGCGGTTGGCTTTTTGGCTGCTCACGTTTAAGCTTGTTCACCTTGGAATTATCTCAGCCTTCACACCTCCTTCGGGTTTCATGGTAGCCATACCACAGCTGAACGACCAATTTTACCTATCACTCCAGAATAATCATCCGAACTTACTTGTGGAGAGCCACAGAACCGTAGTCATTGCTAGGTCAATATCATTGAACATCTGTACCAAGTTTCTCAATCTGAAGCGGGATTGGATACACCGATTCGTTTGATTTGGTCTGTTGAAACACTGTCCTTAGCCCTGTCCTAATCCTGTGATCTATAAAATTCCCAAAACAATTAGGAAACTCGACAAATACTCTCATTTCATTCAACGGAACGGGCTTCCAGCAACCTTATGGGTAGTGTGCAACGACTATGCCTTCGGACCGCAAAGGCGACGGCAAACACTGTCGCGGGAGGCCAAAAAATTCGCCCAAAGAAACGCGGATTTCTTTCGCTTCATATCTGTCCTTCGTTAGTCCGTCTGAAGTACTTGCAGTTTGGGTTACCAGTGCGTTTTTGCAACGTCGACGTCTGACAACAAAATGTGGAGGTAAACGACCAGGTGGATACTAAGCCCGCTTGAAACCAGTCTCTCTCTCGGGTAATCACGACGCCCCTGCTACACAACATCGTCAGCCCGTCGGGCTTGTTTCAATAAGCCTTTCTGACAGGGGACGTACTTCTCTGCTGCAGGTAGCCTACTCTGAATGCTGTCCAGCCCCCTTTGCCTGTCTCTGCAATGCAATAAAGTTGGCTGAAATGCTATCGGTTCTCGAGGTGGGAAGAAATTACCATATTTTTAGGCGCAATCATTCACTTGCCATACACGTGAGAGTAGTAGTGACTGTAGTGATGGCCACAAAAGGCCTGACATTTAATTTTTGGTCAATTTTGATTGGATCGACACAGAACAGCGAAAAGATTGTGCTGTATGGTGAAAAGCTGCGAACTGTGTTTTCAGGACCGGTGAAAAGTGAGTTCAATTTAGCAAATTACAGGGTATGCGACGTCCTCTACAGTTTGTCTCCGGAAGTAAGCGTCCTTGCCTGCTTCTGAATGAAGTCCGCCAAAATTTTGTCTTCATTTCCCCCTTTTCAAACAATTCAAGGTACACGGAGGCTTTTTTAACGGTATTTAGACTCTGTCATCGCGTCTTGTCTGAGTAGTATGTGCTCTTAGTTTTGCAAAAGAGAAATCGAAATTCGGGATCCCGGATCAATGCATTGCCGTTTTGCAGCACACATTTCCCAAAACACCCGGATATGCGTGACTGTTTATTGTCTTGGTGATTTCCCCATCGGACTCATCCACACTATGTTTAGCAGGGCCACAAACTAAACCACAAATCATCAAGCTGTATCCATTGTGATCTTCTCTTCCCCGCCGAGCTTTTTGAACCTTCCAGATGCCTTCTTCTATGACCACTGGACGTCACTTGCTTTGGGATCCCGCACTTTAGTCACTAACGACTTTATGTTGTGCTTCACGTGCATTCTAGTCACCCACACGAGAGCTTCCTCTCTGTCTCTGCTCTGTTTTCTGGACCTCAAAGCATCTGCCGAGGGATCTACTCTCTACACGGGGTAAGTACTACCTGGTTGTCCATGTAGCACAGAGTTTGCAGTAAATCTCCGGTCCCCTTGGAGAGGCTGATCAGGAAGTGGCTCACCAGAATCTATGATCAAGAAGTTGATAGGTTGAATCTCATACGCGAACACTGATTCTTTCGGAGTTCTGTGATTTTCGAATCAGAATCAGTCAGATGGCTTGAGTGGTACGCTTCGCACATTAGGTGATGTTGAACTACCTTGGCAGCTCCCTAATCTCTATGTAGCCCGAAACAACGCACTTGTGGCGATTATCTAAAGCCGCTTGATGGGATACTTGCTTCTGGAAAGCAAGTCCTATCGGCAGTACCTTTTCGCAACACGGAAGATAAAGCCCTCAGTAACTTGGGTTGCTGCAATCGCTTCTGACGTAGTTTCTAACCTCTTCAGCGATTTCCACCAGCACAAGTTGTACTAAACCTATATTGAAGAGAATATGTCGACTACGGTCAAACTTCATCCAAATTTCCATAAGAACAAGCGATCCACCTATATATTCGCATTTCAACGGTGCATTTGGTAGCGACTGGGGAGATGAAAGACACCTGCTCCGTCAAGATACGATAGAATTACTAGCTAACTTGTACCAAGTTGTTGCAAGACTGACATTCAGGACAGTTCCTGAGCAGCAGACAGACCCGATCGGTCCTTACAGGGTCACTCTGCATGGAGTGACTTACAGAGCATGGTCTGGCTAAGATCTAGGTCGTAGGACGCGGCTTATCAGATGTATTGATCGGATGACAACTGATTAAACAAGGGATATGAAAAGATACAACGGTATCCTTCCAAACACTGTGAATCAGTTAACATGAGCTTCACAGAAGAACCTACTCAATCATTCTTGTGTCTCAAGATTGTATTTGGTCGCAACTAGTCTCGGAAACGAAGTAACTGTCCTCGGATAGAACGAATCTCGTCTCAGCGTTAATGAACCTCATCCACAACTAATTGGGTAAGGTCGAAGAAATAATTGTTTGTGCGGTGACCTTGAGGGTGGCGTGATGGCGTGATCAATAGACGGACGAGTGTGGATGAGGAATCGCAATAACTTTTCACGCGCTAACCACAGTTGTACTTTGGTTCTTCTGCTCTGTACACAAAACGCGGTCTGCTCCTGCCAGATTAGGCAATACGTTCCCCTGTGATTCGCCTTGACCTAGATGGGGAAATTACTGTACCTTTTTGTGAAAATCGAGGATCCGTGGCTTACACTCACTCGGTAACTGGCTCACACGAACTTAGTTCACTTGTCCAACACTGAGGTGAATCGAATCTCCAAACTGCCTTTAATCAGCTCTAGCTGACTGCAGAGGCTTTCTTCTCTATTCGCATTGATGGCAAAACGTTCATATTCAAGTTTTGATGGGTTGGCTTTTGTAACAACATGCCGTCCAACTCTAGTACCTGTCAATGACCATGTCTGGATATGCTTTCCAAACCGACAGTCACCATTAAAACTAGCCACTTAAGCTAGTCAGCCCACCCTTGGTTTACGATGCACCCGGGTTGGCCAGTGCTTTCCAGTGCGCCGTCCCTTACTCGGGGGGAGGGACTTTCATCTCGTTCTAAGGGCGTTCTTTTCGATTCCTCTGTTGCAAAACACTCCATCTTTCGCTCAACACTCCCTCTATTGTGCATTGCGCTTTGAGGTAGACTCACTTGTTCGGGAAGATGGCCACCAGATACGCCTTGACACAAGTCACGTGACACACCGATTCATCCTACTACGGTTCCAAATATAAAAGGGCATTGTTTAAAGGAACGTGAGCAAAAGGGATGGAAATTTAGGATTACATGTGAAAAATTATGTTCTGTAAAGAGAATCGCATCCTGTGCTGACACTGGAATGAAGATTGCTCGGGGTTGCACCAGGTTCATCAAGGTATTTTATGAGCACGTATCAATATGCAAATCAACCAACTCCAGCGGCTGAATACTGCCGTTGACTAGCCTCGTATATGATGTGTAATTCTTTCGCTAATCAGGACAAGCCATCCTATGCACACACACACACACATGCATAGCTGTACATTCTAAATGGAACATGAACTTCGCCTGAACCTGACCATGAATCACGCCACTACCAGCATGGTGCCACAACTTGCAAAAATGCAACAGCACACCGTCACACCCTTTTGCTAATTAATACAGACGGGTCCCCTTTGCTAAAAATCACATGAAGACCGTGTTCCACATAATGTCCCTCACTGGTATGTTGAGAACACTGTACAGGTGCTATTCATTCCAGAGTTTGTAGTATTGACGTGATTGTTCTGATAGCACTAGATGAGAAGGTGGAAGCATAAAAAGGCTTTTCAGTTGGATTAGGGTTCTCCCTACCTGGTTAGAATCTTCCGAACCGTCTCTTGGTGGGAGGTGTCTCTTCCTCAGAGGTGCATACAATGCCGCCCCTTCAGATGGTATATGACTTCTGTCGCTGGTGCATACAATGCCGCCCCTTCAGATGGTCTATGAATTCTGTCGCCTAAGTTCAGGTGCACCAAACTTTGATCTTTTTGCATTTTACACTGCTACACTTGACGTCAGCTTGAACCAAAATGACATGTGAAGGTGTCCCTAATGATATTCCGGTGGCTTAGCGACAACGTTCATCCTGAAGGCCCGCAAGCACGCCTCAGTCCTGTTCCGGTAGACTGCACAACAAAGGCATTAAAGACTTCTGTTTTATTGATTGATTTATGATTATGAATGCTATCCATTTTGGCGTTGCTTATCCAGGTTCGCGGAAGAATTTCGACAATGCGCATGAACATATTCTGCGGGATGAATTTTGCCTAAAAAGATGCCATCTACCTCTTTTTTCGCCATGTTGAAGGTATCTATTCCAGAGACGGACTGCAGGCGAGCAACAGAATTTCACGTAAAAGTCTGTCTTCCATCGGAAATGGCTTACAGGTAGTTTATCATTGTACACATTTTCAGGACTGCAGCGAACTTCAAGACGGTTTGTGGGAATGTAACCCGAGGCACCAAACCGCATTCATACGACTTCATACGTTCGGCGGCCCGTGCCCTATACTTGGTGCGTCAAGAGACTGAGTGCACCCAACTCAGCCTTGGTGAACAAACGTGAGTGGACGGCTACACAAAGATGTCACAAACTGAGTTGAGGACGTTGTTTCACTTTCCTTCCGGACCCCATGGTGCATTCGTGGACCAGCGAAGACCCTTCGATACTGTCTACCAGCTGTCGACAAAGCTGCGAAGACATTTAGTTCTACAGTTTTGTTGCGACGATTCAACTTCGAGCTACTATTTGCCGGTCCAGACTAGTGAGACAGAGGAATTCAGTTTGGGTGCGTATGCTTGCGAGCTGCTCCCGGAAAGGGACAACCCACAGTCACTGAAACGTGAGAGCACGACATTCCATCTGAACTGCATGGAAGTTCACTCTGTCGAACATTGTTCACTGTGACACTAGATGAGGTGACCAGACTGAGGACGCCATAGATTCCAGAATAGCTCATAGCAGGCGGCGATAGTCCAGAGGAAATTGTATCTGGGTGCTTTGGTCCCGGTTTACCGCGACCCTGTTTATTTTTCGAGCGTGCTATCCCAAGTGTAGATGACAGTGGAGTAATGACCCGTGGATTTCATGAGGATTCCTGTATTCACACCTACTTAGACAGATAAATTTGACTTTGTTCTTCAGTCCACTTCAAATTTTCGTTTTTATCGGATCCTCCGGTAGGGCGTCTCTACTGCTGAGCTCCTGACAGCTCAGTGCTTAATGCGCCAACTTATGATTGAAAGGCCTGTGACACTAACCCACCCTCTGCGTCGCGACTGCTCCTGTCTAGGCTTGAGCAACACGGCAGTATCTCGGTCCTCATGCTTCCATCAGACGGCATGGCAGCTAGGCACCGAAAGGGTGGTCTCCAAAGCGGAAGCATGGGCTTTGGGTCCTGCCAACCAGAGTTCGAGGGAATTGCGTCTTGTCGAGGCTTTACAGTGATCATGGAATTGCCCTGACGAGCTTCCCCAAATTGCCGTGTGTGCACTGTCCGAACGACAACAGCATATTGCCTCGTAGCTTTGCCCAACAGTGCACAACCCAAGACCACTCGAATGATTAGCCTCTGGCACAAATACTCTTGGAACTCAATCTCCCAAATAGCTGATTTGCAGTTTTATAACAGATTAAACCAAGTGTCAATTAGCTGCTACCACAAACTCTTTCTTCTACGCATCACCTGATTTCGGCATCTCATTTCATTCGTACGAATCTTGCAATGGAAACTATGGGAAACCTTGCTAATTGTTTGCCTTAAGGTTCTGGTGACGCGTCACGTGATGATTAGCATTTAATTCACGTTGCAGTGGAAGGAGGTATCCAAGCGGATCGATACGAAAGCGAGATCCTTGCACACCCACGCCTACGCAACCAAATCAGATGACCAGTTCGTTTGCCGGTGTACTCCGGTTGCGTGAGACCCAGCATTTTTGTCACTTTCTGATGCCCAACATCCATGAGGTTGAATTTTATTCACTTCTGTTTGTCTGAAATCTGTCTGTGTGTGTGTGTGTGTGTTAATTTGGGATGTTTCAAAAACCTGCTATACGTCGTGTGTTTGATTCGGCTTCCCGTGAATCCAGGTGACCTACTCAAACAGTGCAGCCCTAGCGGGCTTGAAAGCAGAATTAAACGGAGACTAACGATCTTCTTCCATTGCGTGAGTGGGATTTGCTTTGCAACCTATGAAATTTTATCGTCATGGCAACCACGAAACCTTGAGTTTGTGTGAACCTCACTTTGGTTTCGCCCACTGGAATTTTCCTGTTGTTTGCGAGCATATCCGAAATATCCATCATCTATTGGAAAATTTTGGCAAACTGCAGTATTCTGCGTGTGACGACGAACGTGCGTGCGCACGACTAACATTATTGGACACCTAAAATTGGGTGTGGTCGACTTCGAGCGTGGTCTTCCGAGGGTGAACAGTCCGAGTAGTCAAAGTGGCGTAATCATAGGCCCCAACGCTCCGTTTATCAAAAGACACCACTGAATGTGGTACTCTTCCTTGGTCAGACCGGGAAGAGACAATACCTTTTTCTGAGAGAACTCACTGCATGGATCGGTTGAGAACGTCACCTGTAGCTAGATAGTCCTGGAAGACAGGGACCGTGACCGCTACTGGATGGTTTGGAGGAAAGAAATACCAGTGACAAAAAAGAGCAGTGCCTTGGCTACTTCTACTATCCAACCGGATAGCGAGTCTAAATGAGGCCCAAAATTGTTTGACTCAGCATCTTAATCACACCAAGAGAGAAATGTAGGCAAACAGATGGATGAATCCGCTGTTTGGCCACAGCGCAAAAGAATTTAAAACTCTTTGAGAGTCAGTTATGTGACTTGTGTGAAGCTAACTTAAACGCCCAACGATCCTGGTATGGAACTGAGAAAGGTAGCCGCAGAAAGAATGAAGATCTGGTGTAATCCTGAGCACGCCAGGGAACATCAAACGGGCCGTAGTAGATACACACGCCCGGGAGGAAAACAGGGGATTCCTCTGACCGGCACCTATATACGAACGAACTTGAAACTGCCGAATGGAAAAGCATCCCGAAAAGACACGTCTGCAGCAGAATTCACCATTTTAGACCACACTACTCTGTAGAAATGAGCTCTTGGATCGACCCGGAAAAGAAACCTTTGCCGTTATTCAGAACAGTACTTATCATGTTACTCTTTTAATAAACGAAGTCGAGGGTTCATCTGACAGGTAGAAAGACGTCAGCCAGACCTCAGCTAGAAACAGTCCTACTCCATCGTTTCAGCGCTAACTTTTTTGGGTTTAATATGGCTTCCGGGCTGGTCGCCTCACAGTATATAGAGTATTTTCAACATGACAGTCTCAGAAGGTCGTTGACGTCATACGGATCAAAGCAGGTCGAACACAACCCGGTGAGTGTGTGATATGGGTTCACTTTGTTAACAGTGCAGGCCACCAGTTCGCCCCAAGACCGAAGTCATTGGGTTCGTCGGTTGATTTTTTCCCCTTCGTGTCACCGGTCTACTTGACTTAACCTTGGAGTAAGAAAACCGATAACTGCTTTGGAAATGACTGGATACAGCCCCATAATGCCTCAGCATTGCCGGAGGTGGATGTATTTGTAAACGAGTAAGGTCGTTCTTTGCGCCCACCAAGTAGTCTAATTCACTTCCTCCTCGTTTAAGAGGTATTTCCACCATCGTGAAAAGGTGCTCTGACGCGTTTCAGGTCTCGTTACTTATCCTCTTGGGAAGTCGGCCAAACCATGATTTAGTACTGACGACGATGCGCATGTAGAAGCAGCCCCCGATGAATGGGGGAAATGAGGACAGACGTGGTCCAATGGCGTGTGCCATAAAAGGAAAGCTTGGTGAGGAGCCAGGGCAAAACCCGTAACAAACCACAAAGAACTGGATGGTATTTCTCTTGTCAACCTCTCTTCTGATGCTACGGTGTAGGACAACTGTTCCATTGGCTGAGAACTAGGAAGCAAACTGGGGAACTCATTCTTAGGTAGCCTGTTCATCCCAGATGCTTGAGTGTAAGGAGGGATGTTGAAAGCCAAGCCGTCACCAAAGCTTACCTCCAGGATTACTCAGTTTATTCGAAATCAGGATGCCTGGTGACGGTTCCCGTCAAACCCACATCGGAATGACCATTGTTCAGTCAGTTGTAGGTGAATTGCAGGCGGAATTTGTAGAATTCACATCTCTCTCGCCTGAGCAGTCCTACTCCTGTCCTGGCGAAATTATTTTGGCCCCCAAAAAGGAGAAGCATTGGACTCGAGTTTTGCTCTTATTAGAGTTCATTAGCAGTACAGATCCTTGGTCGTGCCGGGATTTGAACTGCTGGCGTCGGACAAACAAATCCCATTGCTCAAGACTGAACACTTTCGCCTGCTCAGAAGTGATAGCTCAGGTTTGTGGAGTATTTGTAACACGCCTGCCTCGCATGTCACATGTCCGTAGTTCAAACCTAGGCACGGCCAAGGATATGTATCAGGAAGGTCAGATTCCTGAAAGCAACCACTGAATGCCCGAGATCTACTGAGACCCTCAGCTCTGTGGATGTTGACCAGACAGACAACGCCCCCTCAATATACAGCGCCTCACAGCCGTCTATCAAACCCAGACAGCGCGAGTCAGCGTTGATCAAGGTCAGACAACGCCCCGTCGCAGCCTATACCAAGGCCAGACCGCGTGCGTCAGCATTGGACCAAGTTAGACAGTGTCCCACCAATGACTAGCTTGAGTTGTATTCTCGCACTCGCACGTACTCACGCTCCGTACTCGCCTGTTCGGAATATAGCTGTTGTGTTCCCTTCTGTGAGTCTTTTTTTCCCGGCATTAGGCACTGGAGCGGGCCAGCAGTCAGATACAGCAGATTAGCGAATCAGCAGACATAACAATATGGATCTTTCAATCGTTCAGTGCAAGCGCATCTTATATCATCAAGTAAACCCCAGTCGAAATATCTTCCCTGCAATCCATCTTTTCCTACTTAACTCACAATCGTAGCAAAGAACAGCTCCCGTTTTCCAATAATCTAATCCAGCAAATTTGCGGCAGCGGAACAGGGCTTTTTTTTACCCAGAAAGTCATTATGTGATGACAGAAGGATTCTCTCTGGTGAAAAATATTAATTCAGTGCTGTTTCACCTCGAACGAGAAACTACTTTTGAGCTGGAAGCCTTGACAAAAGTCTGCCCAGTTTTTAAGCGACTTTGTCAGTAAATCGGGTTTAACATCCGTAGCTGATTTCTTCTGTCTTGACGTTCAGTTCACGTTGGAACTCTTACCATCTATTCATCACCCTTAGACACCGATTGCACACTCCGCTTGTCCTCGCGGTAGTGGTCCACCAATCACATGATAGTGGGTAGGAGTTACTTCTACCAGGTTTCCTTTTATAGTAACCTGCATTCTTTATGGATATCTTCTTTTTGAGCCTGATATTGACAAACACCATGTGCATGTGTACTATTTTTACACGGATGTTTTTGGTGTGCGGCAAATAACTCCATGAGAGGAACGTCGAGAGAAGGAATTTACCGTTTTCATGTTGGTTGAGTACATGATATCACCATCATGTCATCATCATCATCATCACCGTCGACAGCAATTCACCCGTAGTAAATCTTCGTGCAACCATAAAGAAGTAGCGTCTCGGTAAAGAGTTGAACCAAAGTTACTAGGTGAGAACTTAGTGAAACACTCCTATATCCTTAGGGAAACATATCCAAACACGTTGTCTACATTAGTGGGATTAGTTCGGACAGACTTTGGTCAGGCAATCCGGCTGGAAAATGACAGCGTAAATATCACTGCAAATGGCTAAGTGTTGTGTGATGGGGTTTCTGGCCACGTGGAAGAAAAATCACCTGGATCGTAGCCAGAAAAGTGCAAAGACTCTACAGTGCTTAACTTGGCGGGAGCAGTGTCAAGGTCTATCCTCCTCGAGTATCCCGCTTGCGTGGGGACAAAAAACAGCGCCTTCTTTGGTGAACCGTTGTTAAGTGTGTGTGACAGTGTTTTGCTGCACCTTAGAACTCTAACGCGATCACAATGAAGGAGATGATGTATACTCATGAACTTCGAGAATACTGCTCTTTGTATGGGAATCTTGAGAAATAATCCTCCACGTTCAGAAGTCAGGGAAAACAGCGGTTGTAGTTTGGAGGCGTAGGTGGCGCTGTTCAATCTTCTGACGCAACTCAGCGATGTGATCCAGGTGTGAGACTCAGAACTCTGTGACTGGGTGAGTCGCTTCGGGTGCCATTTTTACCGAATACCTTTTAATGACTGGTTGGTTCTAGCCACCCGGAACTCATTTTTGTTTTCAGGTAAGTTCAAACACAGAGGCTCATCACTTCTTATGAATAGTTCTAGTGAACCTCATAAACTGGAGAGGGATCCAAAATGACAGACCACAGCTCAGCTTGGGCCGGTCTACTGAAAGATATCGGTATAAGGACAAATCGTTCAGCTTTGACACCCTTTCGGTGCCTAGCTGCCATGCTACCCGAAGGTTGCACGAGGGCTAGGATACTGCCAGTTTGCCCAAGCCTAGACAGGGGAAGTCGAGAGGCAGAGGTCGGATTCGAACCACGGACCTTTCGGTCAGTAAATTCGCGCTCCAATCACTTGCGCCATCTCGTCCCATAGGGACAGAAAACTAGCTAGAGTGATTTTTGGAGTATACTGTCCAACGTCTCTATTACACATTACATATCCAATATCAGTTTTGAGTAACTCACTGACAGAAGGCTTCTGAAGTCCTGATTTTCGGACCGCTTCTGTGCATTCTCGACTGCACCAGCCAGTTGTTCATTTCGCCAGGCCTCTCTCTGTTCACTCACATTGGAGCTGTCGTCCAATCGATCATCTAACCTAATTGTGTTCTGAGCCCTAAGAGCTGGGGCGCATCGCACCGCAAATTGATAGTGACCATTCTGAGATCCGGTGGTTTCTGTGCGTGCAGCCGAATACACTTAGAACAGCCTGGAAACAGCACAAACGAATAATTCGGCTGGGTTCCAGATGAGTCTCTCGCACAACCAAATTTGTTTGCAAATGAGTGCATTTCTCTAGTTTTGTGCAATTTGATTTCAAGTAGAACATAAAATTGACAGAATCTGGGGGACTGCGTCTACCTGATGAACCCCAAAAAGGGCGATACCGGTCGTGGGCTGCCGAAAAATTTTCAGCAACCTTATGAGTAGTGCATTACGTATACACCACAAACACAGTTTTCAACGTCATGCGTAGCTGTAACTTACCGATCACAAAGCATTTCGGTTACCAAATGGTGAACTCATACCTTAGGGAAATTCAGTGAAATTCTATACCACACGAGAGTGTGGTTTGAATCAATGCTTACATTCCAGAATCACTGACGGTCAAGGAATGAAATTCATCACCGACGGTTGATGGTGATTTGATCACTTTGGCTCCGTGTTTGGTCAGCGGTTGATGAACGCCAGGTAACACGATGGCGTCCACAAAGAACCAGATGGGGTTGATACAAATTTGCAAGATTCCCTTACCATTCACATTGATCTCGGCGCCTAAAATCATCATCATCATCATCATCATCATCACCATCATCATCATCATCATCATCATCGACAGCATGACATCAGTGTTCAACACTGATGCTTCGCTGCCGTACGTTTATTGGTACATGCGCAGTTCATGATTGTAAATGGGCTGGGATACTGGCAGAGTGCCCACACCTAAACAGGAGGACGATTAGGGTCCTCAACCAAAGCCTGTGGCTCAAGAGCCTAACCGCAAGGCGGCGGTGTTTGGGGGGAAATGCAAATGCATTACCATTTCTACGGGACAAGTCGCCACATGTTCCAACCCCCAACCTGGAGGACCAGGAGACTGTGTTCGTCAGACCTCTAGTCATTGACCAACCTGGTATGAGAGACTCTGTGAGTGTCGCGGGGACACCCTCCAGTATAACTCACTGAGGTGCGCAAACCGCCACACCACGGTAAGGTCCAGTCTCTTCGTGACGGTTTGAAAATAGGCACTATTATCGATTCACCCCAGTTATTTGGGACGGTCGCTTTCTCGCAAATAAACCTAAACGGGCTAGACAGGTGCTGGCTGAGGAGCCCATTCTTGAACAGGCCAGGTGAAAGGTCGTCAGGACCAGCAACATGACGACGCTTGAGTAAAGATATACACTCGGACACTTCTGAGATTGAAGGCGGCTCCATATTCACAGCCCATCTTTCTATTGAAGGCCAGGATTCCAGATTGGAGTTAGAAGGTGGCCAACTAAATTGCTATTCGAAGTAATTTGTCCAGCGCTCCAGCTGTCTACTCTGCTGAACATCAGAGAGCCATTTTGGTTCCTGATAATTTCGTTGAAAAGAGGCTTCTGAGGACCAGGCGAAAGAATCAAGTGAAACAGCTTGCAGCGCTTTCTAGCATTTTTTACATCTTCCATTTCTTCGGCCTTGCGGATTCACTAAGCTTTCTTGGACTGCACAGACACTCCGTTTCACCTGGCGTCAGACGAAACGTCGAGTGGAGTTGTGGTGGCGGCCAGGAGGAATCTGTCACCGGGCCTCCAGAAAAGACATGGTCCTATCAGGGGTCCAATGTTTGGATGAGGTGGGCTGAGTTGCATCGCAAACAGAAGTTCTATCTCTAAGTAGCGCCTCGGATATCCTTTTCCAGTGGCCATTTATACCCGATATCCGACCGTCCGGTAAGAGGTCGAGAGGCCGGTTTTGATGGCTTCGGTTGACTTCTGGGTCCACTCACTTTTCAATGGCTAAGAGAGGTGTGCGCGCTTTGAATAGACTTGAAAAGCGCAATGAGAAGCATCAGCGTCCAAGCACATGGCCGGAGTCCACGCTAGGACCAATAGGTAAGAGAGGGAAGGATAAAAGACAACACAACGAAGAAAGTTGAGGGCGGCAGCAGTTGCATGTTTTCATTTACCAACCCTCTGAATAAACTGATCACCACACCACCGCTGATGTGGAATGAAGGGTCGTTTGACTCCGTATTTCTCGGTTGTGTGAGATGAAAGACTACCAGTGTGTTCAAACCGCGACAGAAGAACAATTTGTGGCTTGAAACCAAAGATTCTGTCTCAAAAGCGGTGTCAACACCGCAGCGGTGGTTGGCACAAGACAGCCGGATTAGTCCAACATGAGGTGTCAGGAGATTGTTTTGTCAGGCCCCTTTCCGTTGACAATTCTGTTAAAAGAAACTGTTTTAACGATGACCTGACACCCTACAGTATCATTGAAGTACATAAGCCGTTGTTATACAGTATGTTCCAGTCTCTTCGCGACGGTAGGCTAGTCGTCAGTGAGCAGAACCAGATCAGTAGCGAAATACATTAATTTGCAAGCAAACTTGGTTTTGCGAGAGACTCACCCGGAACCCAGCTGAATCTCCCGTTTGTGATGTATCCAGGCAACTGAATGTGCTGCACCAGGCCGCCTCATGTTTCAGTTGCTACGATATTCGAGATATCGCGATACATAATGCACTACTCATAAGGTTGCTGAAAATTCCTGGAGAACCCACAACCGGTTACACCCTTCTTGGAGCTGCTGGCTCATCAGGTAGGCGCAGTCCCCAAGATTCCGTCAACCTTATGTTCTACTTGAAACCAAATTGCACGAAATTAGCGAAGTACACTTATTTGCAAACCAATTTGGTTTTGCTAGAGACACCTGGAACCCAGCTGAATCTCTGGTTTGTGAACCAGATGATGTGTAATATGGGGGCCGCAAAGAAACCCGTCATTCTGGTGTTCTGTTCGTTTTGTTTTGTGAAAGCACTCTTCCTGCTCAACTACTGAAGAAATTTGGCAGCGGGAGGTGGGTACATCAACCAGCTAATTTCTTTAAAGTGTTTTCACAGACAAAGGCTGCATATAAAGCGGACACTGACAGTCTCTTTAGCCGTCCCCCTCATTTCCAAAAAACGGTGGCTTCTTTTAAAGTTGGATGGTGGGGCACATTATCAGAACCCCACTCCTGTCTTAAATTTTAGACCATTGTTCGACAGCTGTTTTCGTGGAGGAATCCTCAATGTGTCGAATATCTTCTACAGCACCTCGAACATCTCACTCAGTCGTGCTGTCCAGAAAATTCCGGAAGGGTTGTTTGTTCCGTGAGAGTTGTTTGAATACAACTTGACTGGACAGCGAGTCACCCGTCCCGTATGCTGGGAGACCATTAGGCATCAGACAGCTGTTTCATGACCAATGTGTCGAACCATTGGTAGCTCGGTTGCACTTACTGGTGATTGATCTGTTTGCCAAACGTGGCACTCGGACTGCATGCGTTTCGCTCCCAGTCGAGGAGCGAAACTGGTCCATGTCCAGTTTATATCGCATCGGATGGTACCAGAAACTCTTCGAAAACGCGGGCAGGTCAGAAGGAATCGTTTCAGAAGGGCTTGGTAAACAATCGGAACTAATTTGAAACTCCTCCAACCCATCAGTTCAAGAATTTGGAAACCACGCTAGCCGACAAGAGCCGTTAATTGACGCTCAACACTGATCTAGTGTGATAATTTGAAAAGGACTTGCTGATTGGTTCCCCTTCTGCCTTAAAACCTGGCCAACTTGGTGACCTGTTCACTTGGCCTGATGAAACTTTTGTGTCAAAAGCGAAACTTTGCCCAAATAAAAAACTACCGATTGTTTATCAAGCCCTTCTGAAACGATGACTTCTCAATCGGTTCCAAATTTTTTTCCAGTCGATTGAATTTCCCTTTCGACTGCGATGACGTTTTCTCGTCTACCGGGGACGAAACGTTTGTAATGTAACTTGGAAGCTCGGCGAACAGATCAACAATCATTTGATGCATCACCGGCTGTTTCATTCTTGTTCTGAATCATCGACATGACGCATTTCAGAAATCCAAAGAGGAAGTCGGACTGTCGGCTTTCCAGAAAGGAACGAAATACCTAGCTCTCGACCGCCCATTGGCTGGTTGAACAATCCGCTTGGCTCACACACAGACAAGCAATTGGTTTTTTAGCTAGTTAGGAAAAATACTTTGTGTTTTGCGTGAACTCGGGCTTATGTGAAGGACATTTTCAAATCACTTACGGTGTAACTGCCGTGAGTGTTTCAGTGCGTCTGAATGCAAAAAAAGAAACTGTGCGCAAACGATCAACTAGACAGAGATTCCTAACATTTACTTTGTAACAAAAAGCTATGTCTACAATGTTCTACAAACAAAATGAACAAAATTCCTTGTCAGACAGACGTTTCAATCGAGGAACTGTCACAACTGGTCTAGCTGAACGGCTCATAGTGTAGCTAGAAATTACTGATGAACCTGGCGACAAAATCATGTCCGTAGAAGAGTATGTGGCAGTCGTTTAACTATGCAGTCAGCGGAACAATGTTACTGATTGTTCAAAACACACTGTAAAAAACTTAACCAACTTCCTTGAACTAGTCACACAGTTACCTCAGGTTTTCGTGTGGCCCACTGTTGGTTGTGTAGCTTGCCTGACAGCGATATGCAAACCTGAAATTCCATTGTTTCCAACTTACTACCTTTGGTGTTCTATGATTGAAAACCTCCTCTAACGATTATTATAGGATTTGCTAGACCGTGTGTGATTTGGCTTCTGGAACACTGTGAGCAGAGTTTAAAAGAACCTCAGACGCCGTCGCACTTCATTCGAACAAGTGTGATCTCACCGCGAGGGATTACAGGAATCCACGAGGTTGGAGTATCACCAAAAGACACGGACGGTAACGCATTAGAGCTTGGAGTATTGATTGAGTCGCTTCTCTGTCTTGATGTGTACCATGCAGGAAGCTCAACAGACACACAGACATCAGGTTTTTGTCTTCATATTATCTTTCTTGGTCAATGACAAGAGAAACAGCTCAGGTACTTGGTGGTATCACTGGCGCGGTTCTCCCGAAAGCGGATTGTTTTCTTTGAAGAAAGTACCAGACCCCGCCTAATGCGCACAAAAGACCTGACAGTGACGTTACTTTTACTCTAGTCTACGTAACTACAATAGGCACTGCACGTATTCCTCGATAAAGATTTGAATTTTGAATTTTTCGATATCGATCCATTCCCCGCCTTCCATGCAGTTGGGGGCCGCGTGGAAGATGATCATATCACCCGCAAAACCCGTCTTTTACCATTATCACTATTCACATGACAAACACTTCAGGAGTCACCTGCTTGAAGGAATGCAACCTAACTCTGGGAAGACGAGAAACGCTGTCGTGAATGCTCCAGGGGAATCACCAAGGGGGACTGCTTCACCTGTCATTTTCCCTCATTTGCTCTTTAGCCATAATTGGTTTCTTTTGAAGCTGAACCTGTGTAATAAACAACAAATTTTAAAGTTAGGAAAACTGCCTAAACGTAACACACTGCTCATAAATTTGCTGAAAGCCTTGACAGTTCACGACCGATTTCTCCCTTCTTCGGGCCCATCAAGCAGACACAATTCCCGAATTTCCCTCAACCATATGTTCCATTTGACCCCAAACAGATTTCGACGAATACTGTCATTTGCACGCAAATTTGGTTTTGATAAGAGACTTAACTCAAACCAGCTGAGTCTCAGGTTTGTGATGGTCCGCTTCAACTGAATTTGCTACACCAGGCCACCTACTGTTTCAGTTGTTACACACTAAACTCCCGAAGTATAAAATATCGTTTCCTCTGCAAGGTGATTTGGTCCTCGTGGACAGGGAAAGAATTAGCCAACAAATCTTTCAGGTTCAAAAGTGCAAACCACATATTGGTTGTTCAATCACTAGCAATAAGGAAAAATGAGAACCTGGATGTTGGCCGTCAGCATCACACGAAATGGAAAAACCCCCCACAATGACGGTACTGTTGTCCACCGGCTTCGCAGTAAGTCTAATTTCATTCAAGTGAAGATGACAGACTGTACCCTTGGTGTTTCCCAGTGTCGCACGAACGCGTGTCTCTTGCAGCACAACAACAACGAGCAACGACCAAAAATGGCAGGAACTCCGCAGAAAACACTTTTTGTTTTAGGCACCAACACCGTTCAACTAGTTCAACTCTGCAGCGACACTGTCATGGTTCCGTAGATATGGCGTGACATTACAATCGATAGTTTATTCGGTTTTTACGGTCACACCATGGTCATGTCGTGTGACAACCATGACGCATCACATGTGGTGTCAACAACTCGAGCAGTGACATGACCTAACCATCATCGTCATTAACCGCACTTTGCACCCACAAGGCCGTTTCTAATTTTGCGTAACCACAGTATCTGTTATCAGCATGTGGACTGGCATCATGAGAAGGCCCCACGAGTAGCTGTTTATGAACTCAATTTCCCTGGTGACGTTCCAACTCACAAGTAGGGGTGATCTCTAAACCGCTGTCTTGCAGCTCACAATCTGCGTTTGTTAATTAATTCCAGAAAGTTCCAAAAGTTATGTCTACGAAATCAGCATTTACCAGTCGAAATCGGGAGCTAGTCAACAAGTATTCATCGCCTTTAGGAAACATTCGCACACGGTCTAGGTCTCGACCGACGCAATGCGTGCCGATGAAAAGCGCTTCGCAGCTGGGAAATTTATCCTCTCTCAGAAAAGGATACTAAAGTAGCGGATTTCAAGCCTGAGATACCATAAAAATATTTTTTGTCTATCAAAAAATTTGATGAACGATCGATGGATTTTTTCAAAATCACAGGGATTTCGCCGTGATCAATCTGGTGCTCACTTCAACGTCCCGGCAAACAGTTCATCCACAACTTTCAGTTGACTCAGCCGAGCCACTGCTTTGCTCCTATAGAAGACAGCCTTTCGATGGGTGATACACGATAGGGGCTCTTGATCACATGATTCATGATCATTTCTGTTCCGTGCAGTTCAGGACCTGTTATCAATGGGATAAAGGAAGTGGTCGCAATTGCGTTTCCTGCCTTCTCAGCATTCAGCACGATGCTTTAGGACTTCTTTACATACTAAATCAAAAAAAATTTGATGTGCAGACCGTCTGTTTATTTTACTTTGAGCGGGAGCGCCGAAAGAAAATGGAAACTCGCGACCTTGATAGAATTCCTACCCTGTCTGGATCATTATACGTCAAATTTTGTGTTTCGGTACTCCTGGTTATTTATTGACGTCCAGTTTACCTTCACATGGTTTAGATATTCACAGATCCTGTATCACCCGTCTTTGTCGCATTCACTTAGCGTCTATTAAGCGAACGACGATACTGACCTTCTGATAGAAGCGGGACGACCCAGTGCCCCAGAATCTTGGTATTTCAGACACAATGCGAGTTCTAGATAAAAACTACCGGTCGCCAGTTATCGAAATTTCGACTGTACCAGCTGCGCCTGCAATTCCATTGAACTACAGGTACCACAGCAAAGCCTAGTGTGGGAACCATCATAATAAGTGAACAGGCGCCTTTTACGACCGCGTGCACATCTGTTAAGGAAAACCAAAACCGAAATCGTTTAAGGTAAGAAACATCTATTCAAGCTCGAGTACTAAGGGGACAGTAAGTAGTGTACAGCATTACGTGTCTATTCCAACTTCGACAGAGGCCCAGCAGACTTGGTTTTAGTGAGGTGGTTCTAATAGGAAGATGAGGATAGTTTGAATAATATTTGAATATTGGTAGCTCGGGTGGACTAATTTATTCAGTCAGATGGCACGAAGAGTGGTTGGAAAGCAGCACACAAGAAAAGCAGATTGGACCAATCAGGATAAATAAACGGAACTACTGAAATGTAGATACTCAATGAACCAACCAGATGCCACATAATCAGACCACAAAGCGATCCCGAAACGACCAATCAAATTAAGTACCAGGCAATCTATAAACAACCAATCGTTTTGAGGATATTAACTACTCTCCGGACGATGTTTCGTCACATGGTGGCGAAACGTTCGCAAGCCAATTGCGGAGCTCAGCGAACAAATCAACTGTCACCTGATAAACAGCCAATAGTTTGCCTAAACTGACTGTCACTACCAACTAACGGACATGGAGTTTAAGCTACCTTCCGGCCGGCCGCCATCGTTTCTGTGTCGTGCTTACTCATAACCGACATCGCGGTATTTCACCTGTAATTACCTACCGAACCCTCGGTCTCCCTTCCAAACAAAGAGACCGCATGCATTTAGAAATGATAGGTTAACAGGATACGCTGAAAACCGGTACACCCGAATCTTAGGTATGTGATCACATGCGTGGTTGTCGCTTCAACTTATGTAGTATTTACAGCGCTATTAAGGCAAGCAGATTTTCTCTGTCCCAATTCAGTTAAACAGACTTCACCAGAAGTGGCTGTTCGATAAATCTATGACCGCCTCTAGTGTGATTTGTCGGGACCGCTAAAAATAACGGTATTTAATAGTCGGTTCCAGCAGAGGCATCATCGTTGCGCCCCGCATATTTTCAAATTGCCTCATGTTTGGACAGTCGCATAGCAGTCTCTTCTGCAAGACAGCACGGATCGATGCAGTGTCATGTTGACTTTCTTTTTTTGCATAAAATTTGGAAGAAGCGGTTTTTGTCCGGATATAAAAATCGATTGGGAGATTTACGTCTGGTTTAGAGAGAGATTTCAGCCAGTAAGAATTGTCTACTCTTTCCATAAACAGCGATGCAATTCACCTGGACGTACAGACCGCGGTTCCATCGTCACGTGCCTCCACAAGATATGATCATTGGTTTATTCGAATCCATAGGGATTCTCTCAAACAAGGAGAAATTAAGAGCACTTACTAGACATAACTGATGCATTCAAATCTTGTTTGAGGGATTTTTTTTAAGAGCACTTACTAGACATAACTGATGCGTTCAAATCTTGTTTGAGGGGTTTTTTCCACACACTCATGGTGCTCGTTACCTGGTTAAACGTGACCCTCAGATTTCGCGGTAGAGTCAACGTCTCCTTTTCTGTCAAACAAAACACCGTCCGACGTTTTCCAATAAAAATCATCACTGTCAATCCTGTCAGTCTCATTGGCGTCCCTGCAGCTATTCCAGCTAACATGAGCAGCGGGAGGTCATGTTTCATCCTCATTGGGATGACCGACAGTTGGCGTCCCTGCAGCTATTCCAGCTAACACGAGCAGCGAGAAGTCACGTTTCATCCTCATTGGGATCACCGACATTGCACACCTTACGAAACTCCGGAAAGTGTCGAACTCACAACGTCTCGATTAGTAGTGGTTAACCACGAGCGGCTGATCAGCACTGTAATCAACTCACATTTAGACAGGACAGAGTGCTAGAAAAACAGTTAATCCAAGTTGCATGGGACCCTAATCCTTTTCGGCCTCAATGACCTTGTTCCGCAATGACACAGTTCGAAATACTGAACAGTAGTGCCTCACTGTGCGAGTGAATCCCTTTGAACGATGCTGCTTCAGGAATATCATTGCATCCAGGGGGGACATAACTGGGGTGCTGGCTGTGGGTAACGAGTGCCACAGCGGTAACTCGATTTTTGGATACAATCGTTTGGCGAGGGATGAACTATTCTTTTGTCGTTCTAACAAGATTTCGCAACCGAATTAAGTCTCATGTTCACGAAACTGCAGTACGGTAACTTAGCAAGGCACGTTTCCATACCGAATTCCTCATGTTTCGTGCTTTATCTGTCCAACATTGCGGAACAAACACACGACATTGATACGAACGTACCCTTGGTAGCTGATGAACTCCCTGACTAAAGTTCCCACACAGAAGTGTGTAATTTGGCCTGAAAACTTTGGGATGCAATGTGCCAGATAGCAATCCACTGTGAAAAAGCCATTCGGTCGAATAACAAGGCGAGGAATAATATGAAGAGAAAACAAGCAGCTCTGCACCGTCCGATCGAGAGCCACGCACCAGCAATCTGGCCCTTCCCCATACGCTATGCTAGGAGAGCATCAAATCCGAGTGGTTGAAGCAGTTCGTAACTGTTTGTTATCGGCCGCACAGGAACGAAACCCGATATCCATTTCGGCACTGGCTTAATGGGTCCAAACAGGACTGGTCAGAGGTGGTAGCTACGAAGTCAGTCAACATCGAAACGAGTGAGGCAAACTGAGTGACTGAGGGAAACTGGTGCCACATCCCTGCCAACCAACCAACCATCCATGTTGAATGGTGCAGTGTTCAACGCCCAGCTGGAAGAGTGTGGGTTCGAATCCTTCTAGAAGTTTGTAAGATAAACTCTGTTGCTGAGGATTAGTCAGCCACACAGTGTCTTCCGGCCTTTCAGCACAGACGGAGTCCAATAGCAGGTCAAAACTTCCTCACTGTCTATAAAATAGGTGAATTTGGTCGATCCTTTCTGGGGAAGATAAGCTCACTAGTTCCTGATACTGAAAGTCATTCATAACGGCTAAACGTGTTCCTGATTGGGCTGACCCAAAATGAGCTCCCATGAGCACATGGGATTTTGGGAATTGCCCATCGACTCACCATGCTGACGAAATAGCTCATTCTTCAGACCGAACGATTTCTTCCGAGCGCTAGATACCTGAGGAGCTAAGGCGTAAACTTGCCGACCAGTAGGTCCGTGATTCGAACCCAACCTCTGCATCTCGACGATTCCTGTCTAGGCTTGGGCAACCTGGCAGTAGCTCAGCCCTTGTGCTTCCTTCGGGTGGCATAACAGTTAGGCACCGAAAGAATATGATTACTATGAGTACTTATATCACGATTTCCTACTCTCATCGCCTCCTGAGAGCCCGCGTGGCTTCGGAACATGTTCAAGAGTTATCACATGGAATAAGCGATCAGCGGAAGTTATTCGCTTGAAAGCGCTGATGGGCGTCGAACATGTTTCTCCATTAAATGAGCCAAAAGCAGCCGAACAGCAATTGTCGCTCTCCTTTCCGAGATTGCTGTAATGAGCATTGCTATCTCGCGCATCAAACGACCGAAACCGGCAACAAGATGAGACCGATAGGAAGTCGGTCGTATTATGCCTTGTCTCATTCCCCCCGCTGTGAAGATCACTAGCAGATTCCGACAGTACCTCTGCACCTGAAAACTACCTGTGGACCACATGTTTGGCTGAATTTTTATGAGAACTCGAGCATCGCTTTGAAATTCGTTTTGGACTATCGGTCGTATGACCGAAAAAAACAGCATTTGAAATTCCCTACTGAAACGACATGACGTGATCAATGTCAGCTGACTTCTTTTGGATTACCAAAAAAGTCGAAGCTACAAGTTGGCTGCCTTGTGCAGCGAACTGAACAAACCTCGTTCTCATTGTTGAGCAAAGCTTATAGTCAATGTAAATCGTTCAACCAAACCAACGATCGATATTGCTCGTGGAAAATGGGAAGTAGGTTTAATGGTTTTCCATTGGTCATGAATTTATGCAAGCAGGCAGTTTATTTGACTGTGCCTTTATCAGTCACCAGGCTGATAAAATCTCCCGAAGACGAGGATGCAGTGCAGTTCTGTTCACGACAATTAGTCCGATGACGTTTTTTCAAGGTAGGAAACTCGTTTTGTTTCCACGCACCAATCCGAGAGCAGATGTCCGGTCGGAGGAAAAGATTTATCGTTTGTCGAGGGCTGGCTGGAGCGGACGAAACATCTGTAGCCTGGTCGATGCTTGGATTTTTCAGTCGTGATACGTGCAAACGTCGTTCCCATGTGGGTTGCTAACAGATGACCTAGAGTCTATTTCGCCATTACAGGAATTTCGTTTTTTTTTAAGGTTTTTTAAATAGTGAACCCAATCACATCAAGCCAAGAAACTTTCTCATCAGTTTCACGTGTCTAAACTTGCCGGGTTAAGGTCATCCTTCAGGGCATAATCGCTTGAATCAGAGGGTATTCCATCATCGGACGTCAATCACGTGAATGCGAAGAAACGTGAAACTAACGCGAAGCACTCGATCGGATTTTGAGGTGCGAACTCGCCGACCGGAAGGTCCGTGGTTCGAACCCAACCTCCACATCTCGACTGCTCCTGTCAGCTACGCACCGAAAGGATTTTACAGCTGAACGATTTGTTATTTTCTACTTATTTTTACTTAGATCCGAATTTCGCCCTCCTTACAGTGCACACCCTTGGTCGAACCAGGGATTGAACCCTGGTACTTGAAAAGTGCACGGCGCACTGCTACTGATGAAGTCAATAATAGAATCGGAACTCAGGTCTGGTGATCTCAATCTGACGAGGAAAAAAACAAACATAAAAATCACCAAGGGCGCAACATACAATCAAGTATGAGGACTGCTGCCTAGTGCACAACAGTGGATAGACAGCTTCATAAGCTGGAGTTTACTGTCGGTGAACTAGGAGGCGTGCACTATCAAGAAGAGGGTGCTTGGACAGTTACGAGGTACCCATGCATGCGGTCGAGCTTAGATCATTCAAAATTGAGGCCACGACCTTCTCCACTGGGCTAACAGGACACTATCCAGCTGTAACACCCTTTCGGTGTCTAGCTGCCACGCCACCAGAAGGAAGCACGAAGGGCTGAGATACTGCCAGGTTGCCCAAGCCTAGACAGGGGAAGTCGACAGTCAGAGGTCGGGTTCGAACCACGGACCTTCCGGTCAGTAAATTCGCACCCTAACCACTTGGGCCATCTCGCCCCCCGAACAGGACACTGAGGCAATAATTCACGTGTTCGGTTCGAACTCAAAGTGCACCTGGACAGACCACTTTGAGGCCCTACATGACGACTGCGGACGTTGAACTACCAGATTTCCAGCAAGAGCCTGAATACGTTGCCAGTGCGTGTCAAGGTAAACGATACCAAAGAGTGCTCCCAACATACGAAAAACACTGTTGTACAAACAACTAAACGCAATATTGTCTTCTATTCCTTCTCTACAAGTGTGATTGCATCACTATTCGTTTATCACAGGTTCCAAAATGCTGTATGAACACAGAGAAGTCCTTGGACAAGGGCACACAACATAGCGCGTGGACGGGAGACGTCTCGATCAGATGGACGGCAGTAATACACAATGGAGGAAAGACATGGGCGTTGAAAACAGGGAACTGTCCGAGCACTTCCCCAAACGTGCAGCATGCTCATTACAGCCGTGGAGGTAATCAGATGAAGGCGGAAAAAGAAGGACTGTCATATCGAACAGCAGTCCAATTCCGCTGTGAAAATGCACACACACACACACACACACGTACACAGCAAAAGTAAAATAAACGCCTTCAATACTATCCTGAGTAGTAGTCAGTTGAATAATAGTATTAACACTAGTGGTAGTAGTATACAATGCGAAATATCGATTCGTGTAGATAATGGAAAAATAGGAGAAGAAACCCATGGGAGTGAGATCACACAAGGCAAGCGTCTACTCTCTCTCTCTCTCTCTCAAGGAGGAATAACCGAAGCACGTGAAGACTAGCTTGTAGATAAACGTTGTCGAATGATTTTCGGATACGCTGGATTGTGCACGGCGAATAGGCGAGGAACAAATCCGGAAGGGTGGGATGGAAATGCGATGACGAACAGATGGTACACACACACACAACCTCAAAGATTGCTTCGAAAATGTACACATAATTGATGGATCAGACTACATTAATGGAGCGGTCCGGTTTCGGCTGATGATGTGGCCGCGTAACTATCACCAACCGGATCCAGTGATCGCAGCTCGGTGGTCAATCTGGCCAACGACTCAGTCAACTGACCCATCAGACTGACCAGTTGAATCAGCTGCTCTTCTAAGAATTCCAAACCAGCACGATATTCGTGTTCAGTGAGTTGTGACTGAGAGGTTCGTGTCAAGCCGGGTCCTCCACGTAGATCGAATACGGCCAAACGGTGGTACAGGTGCATGGTAGATAGGAGTAAAAATGCGAGACTGTTGGAACAGAAACAGAGAGAGTATGACTCATTAACTTGTGCTGTAGATGAGACGATAATGATGAGAAAACAAGTGTTTCTGAATATGCGACTTTTTGGCGACCGAGGGTCACATTGATCAAGGATGTGTGAACCGTATGGCTAAGGTGTCATCCTGTGGTAATGAGAAGTGATGTGCTCAACTGAGTTGCAATCGACAGGGATGAATGTTGTAAGTTCAGAAAACCTGAGACTGAGTAAACCGGGTTAAGCAATAATAGCTTATTGATTTCCGGTCATGTTGAATTCAGGTTACATTTACTAACCTAAGGAAGAAATTTGGTGCAACAGTAATTTGTTGCCTTCCGAATTCGTTATGTGCTACTTATGTGTGGGAGTGAAACGACAATTACGAATGGACATAAGCATTCATTCCTGGCTCTAATACGGAATTGCGCACAATGAATCAGCTGAGAAGCGTGCAGAAACGAGCCACATGATTGGATGAATAGTAACACGCTAAGGAATCAGCTGTTTTCAAACGCAAATGGAATGTAACGAAGCGGACGTTTTCATATCGCGTGACTAAAACAAATAACGGTTAAAGCGGAGAGGTTTGTTTTGCGCCGACTAGTTGAAGAAACATGCTGAGGGAGTAACATCTGAACTACGAGTACTGTGTGGAAATAAGGCAATGAAAACCGAGATAAGGAACGCAATAAAAAAAGATAACCATACTCACATTGCATAGGCAATAAGCATAGTTAGTCGTTGTGGTGAACTGGAGAACGGATAGGGAAGAAAACTAAAGGGCCATGTGGCGCCCCACCCCGGAGATTCAGTCAAACAAGCCACCGGTTTCGGTCTTCCACTGGAGGCACCATGCAACGCCTGTTGTCCATTGTTGAGGGAGGTCGTCGAGCCACCGGGGTGAAGTGACTCCACTTGAGGTAGAAAAACTTCAGTTGTTTCAGCCCGAAGGAAGGGCGTCTCGGCGGAATGTTGCGTAATCTCGTGACCTGGGTTCTTGTTACTATGTGATGATGCAAATGACGAACGTCCGGGTGTGGAATGACCCGATGCTCGGGCGACAGTATTCACCGACTGGCGGATAATGGAAGGACCTGGGAGATGGAAATAGGAGTTCCAATGAGGCTGTGGAGGATGAAGTCTTTCCGACTGGAAGCTCAATGACCAACGTTGCTGCTGTTGCTGTGACTGAGCACAAGGTGGATATTGAGCGGTGAGCCCTAACTGAATGTCATCTCGACCTCAAAAGCCCCTAACCGTCATAAGGACATATGTTTGAGGGGATAGCTACGTCTCCCAAAAGGAAGATGTAAGGTTAAAAATCATCATCATCACAAAGACAGCAACATCAGTGTTGACACTGATGCTTCACTGCCGTACAATCATAAAGTTCGTCTAATTTCATATATATATATATATATATATATATTAAAAGCCCTAGAGTGAAAAGAAGAGAAAAGAGTGGATGAGGGAGGGGACCTAGTGCTGACCTATGTCAAGCATTCTGAGGTGCCTACACCTCCAACCGCTCAATCAGACAATCTGGAAAGAAACTGACAGCATGAACGCCACTGACATCGACTGGCCGCCATTTCTTGCAAAATCTCCAGCCAAGTGCAGGCGGGGTCACGGGGCCCATCCTGGAAGGCGTACAACACCAACAACACCCAAACTGTTCGTGATCTCTTTCACGCCTTTTTGCCAAGTCATGCGCTGTCCACCTCGCGGTTTTCGCCATTCCGAAGGAGGCGCGGAGAACAACACTCGTCTCGGTAGACGGTGTTTCGGCATGCGTAGTACATGACCGAGCCATCTTAGTCGGTGGTGCTGGATGATTTCCCCAATTGATGTACCTGTAGCACAACCAAATACCCGTTTTCTAATCACCTCGTGACTAACACGCTGACGCCATCCAAAACCAGCCACGCTTCTGAGGCATCGGTGGTCGAAAACCTGGAGACGCCTCACATCATCTGTCCGTAGAGGCCATGTCTCGCACCCATACAACAATACAGCCCTTACTGTAGCCTGGTACACACGACCCTTAAGATCTAGTGAGATGCCTTTTTGACGCCACAAGTGACGCGAATTAGCAAATGCGATTCGAGCCTTTGAGATTCTTGCACTGACTTCATCAGACACAAGGTTAAAAAACCTAGCATGGTGATCCATTTCAGTCTACTCATAAATAGCATAAGATATAGCCTAACGAATACACAGAAATGAAAGAATGTTTGAGTAGGTTATGAAAACGGACGATAACTCCAAAAATTTGCTTTCTTTAGAAACTACGATGGAAAAATGTCACGGTCAAGATATTGTTGTACCTTGTGAAACCAAAGCTGTCACTCAAGTTTGAAGAGATGAATCCCGACGCGAATCCCGCCCGAATCCTCGTTTCCAACAGATAGCACATATCAATAAAAAGCGTACACTGAAGAGCGATCTGCTGTCCGGCTTGTTTCAGAGTGCGAACGTTAGAACCTAGAGGATGAACTAGGCGTCGGAGTTTGAAGAATCATATCGAAGTGTCTACGATCGTGGATATTGCAGCTACCAGCAATGGGGGAGGGGGTGGGCGAACGGGTCCGTCAGTCCCTAAGAACTTTCCTACATAGACGTCTCTGGCTACCTCATCCCAGTTACGGTCAGTGTCCTCCAAGGAGTCTGATTGTAATTCATTGTATAATAGGTTTTAGTATGTTCCCCTAACTTCTGGCGCACGGGGCTTCCATACTGCTAAATGGAGATCTGGCTTCTAGGGTTTACTGTGGAAACCTAGTGGAAATCTGCACTACATAAGGGCATGATCTGAATCAACCTGCGTATTCAAAAACGATCGGCATTTCAGGATTGAACCGTGCTAGTGACTTCTCTGTCTAGGCTTGGGCAACCTGGCAGTATCCCAGCCCTCGTGCTTCCTTCTGGTGGCATGACAGTTAGGCACCGAAAGCGTGCTACAGCTGAACGAAACGATATTCTGTGTGCGGAGTCAGCGTCAGCAATTGACAAGGCTGTTTGATGCATAGTCTACCCGTGATTTATTCTGCGCTGGGTTATCCAGAGATAGTTTGTTGAGAAAATCAAAGGCTTTTTAGTCACACATGAAGGCCACATTCTTTCGGCCTTCCTGTTACTGGCTGATAAACCATTTGACCCGCATAAGCGTAAGCCCCGACGTTTGTAAAACGCATGACGTGAGCAGAAATATGTCATAGTTAAAACTAAATGACGTAACTATCGCCATGCGACTCCAAGTTTGGAGTCATACGACAACAGATGAAAGAAAAAAATCATCGTTGGATTCATTTGTGCAGAATTTTCGTCTGTTCATCGACAGATGAATCCCGTCAGATAAGCTTAAACCGGTTGGTTGTTTTTCATGATAGCTCGGTTGGTCGGCCGTCTTTTTTCACTCGCAATACAAAGAAACTTCGATGAGAATCCAAGTCCTGGTGTACCGCCATTGCTATAGTGTGAGAATAGGCCAGTAATTTTTCACTGTGTTCTTCCCAATTCTGGTCTTCTACACCCCAAAAATCCTATCGATTAAATTTCCTACTCTAATTAAATCAAGCTTTGTTTTTTACCCTAAAAAATTCGCAATAATGAGATTTTCTCAGTGAATCGAGAGTTGAACGAGTGGCGTACTGATCAGTGAACTGATAAGTTCCACAAGGTCATGTGCAACATCGCTTTATTGTTCTCCATGGACTAATACATGAAAATAATGGAATCAAATAGGAGTAAACAACATAAGGTAATCGATGCATAGCTGTAGTGTAGTCCGGAGGAAATTCGGGATAGCTCAGCGGTTAAGGCCCGCAATTACTGATCGGAAAGTTCTTTGTTCGAGCCCGCATCTCGACTTCTCCTGTCCAGGCTTGGACAGTCTGGCAGTATCTCAGCGCTCGTGCTTCCCTCGGGTCGCATGGCGGTTACACACATAAAGGGCAACAATATTTTTATTTTATTCCCGAGGAAACGCAAAGTTTCCGGTCCGTCAAGAAATGCAATAAGTCAAAAGATGACTTAACATTTGAGGATAACTGGTGGGAGTTCCTGAGCGAAGGGCCAGACACGACGTATTTCCTCTGCAGTAGAGCTGCTACACGTGATCGCAGATTTGTGGAGTTTGGTTGACATCCCGCGCGTGTGTGTCTTGAGCCGAGCTGCCTGTCTATTTATTGTGTGCAATGTTTGACAGTTGCACAAATTTGAAAACAAATTGACCTGATGTGGTTGAAAGTCATAAGCATGGCACGTGATGTGGGTGGTAGTCGCGTAAACAAAATGGATGGGAAATTGCAGTATACAAGCTGTCGGTCGTTGCTACAAGTGGGACAGGATTTTGTCACGTGGTTTGGGTGTTTGTGACGCGTGATCTAGTGAGTGACCGCTATATGTTCACGGGAATGTCAACACCTTGCAGTTGTAAGGAGTTTCTGATATTGAGACCTGGGAGCCCCCCCCCACCTCCCCAGTCGACCTGTCTCGCATTTCTAAGGGACACGATATGGGTCGAGTGGGTAAAGGATCACTGCCATAGATGATGGAGGACTGAACAGCGAGATAACTTGCCTGTGAAACTAATACTGAGCTAGAGAATTGGTACATTGTAGAGCTGATGCGGGCAGAATAACTTACTTTTATTTAGGGGTCCCATCATCATGTCTGCAGCTTCGCGGTCGGTTGGGTTCAACTGTGATCTAGTCTCATTGGTGGAAGATTTTAGGCCTGAAGACGAGCCGGATAATTGGCAATGCTCGTCTAGACTCCCGGTTTCACTCAAACTTGCCGTGCTGTTCAGGCTGATGGTGGTTGGAGCTTGCAGGAGCAATGGCGAGGCGTCTGACGACAAGACCGGTAAGCGTGCGTCGCATGAGGTAGTGGAGAAACGCCCGGTCGAGCCGGAATTTTCAAGACCGCAGTGCAAGGACTTTGTGCCCGGGGAACTAAAATGGCACTAAAAGTGTGGAGATTGAAACCGAAAGCAAATTAAGAGACACGGAACGTGGACTAACTCAAGTTCCGCTACATTATTAAAACATTGCGCATCTGTACAAACCTGTTACTATCAGGAAAACATTGACAGTCAGGAATCAGGACAATCACGGATGTCGAATGAGAGATGGGATGCTGCACGCTGGAGTGAGAACACAGCTGTTTTGAAAAGATGGAGTGTTTTAGCACGACAAGCAGTAAAGCGAGAAAGCGAGAACCCAACAGAATCCAGTTGTCCTAAGTGCTCTATTTCAGCTGCCTACATATTCACACATAGGGGGTTAAACATGTAAGGCATATGATAAGGCTAAAAAACAATCGCCCAGCTGCAACACCCCCTTCGGTGTCTAGCTGTCACGCTACTCGAAGGAAGCACAAGGGGTGAGATACTGTCAGTTTTCCCAAGCTTAGACAGAAACAGTTTAGATGCCGGGGTCGGGTTCGAACCACGGACCTTCCGGTCAGTAAGTTCGCACCCTAATCACAGGGCTGGTCTTGAGTTCAGGACAGTCAATCAACGGGAACCAGTCAGGGACGGTGGGTGATGACTCTGTTTGAAATAATCGAGAGTGACTCTCTGGCATTCACTGATAGAAAAAGATAGTCCGAACAAGGCTGTGAAAACACGGCTTGGTGGCAGCTGAGAGCCAAAAAGATGCCAGAGAGAAACGGCTTGTAGGCCACCACCTTGTTTTGCTAGGGTGGCTAATGTAACAAGTGCCGAGTGGCTTTGTCAGACTAACTATTAGCCGGTGATTAATATCTACGAAAGCACTAAATTGTATTTATACTCCAACAGCTTTCGCGAAAAAAATTAAACACATGCCAAACTTTATGACAAGGGAGTTCACAGTGAAGGCGTCATAGTAACACCAGATGACACATTTACAGAACTTACCTTATCTTTGCGCACCAAATTCCAAAAGTTGAGGAGGAACGCAACGGCAGATTCTGTCCGCTGGAAGTTGGTCAGGCTGTAAACCAACTGTGTGGGAGAATGAAGGGAGCGATCAATGAAAGAGTCACGTGGACGGAGAGATAACGCGAAACAGCTGTACTTTTTAGTCGACGAATAGCCAATGGAAACGGCATACATGCGGAAAATTCACCACCAGCTCCTGTTTTTTTTTCTCAACGTGTTCAAGGCGGGTAGAAAAGTTACTTCACTGGCCGTAGCCGTCGTAACAGTCGATGGTGTACCATCATCACCACAATCAGAGACAGCAACATCTATGAGTGTTGACACTGACGCTTCACCGCTGTATACCCACGGAGTTTATCCAATTACATTTGAAACCTTAAGGTGAAAAAGTGGGTGAGGAATGGATCTGCTGCTAGCTTATCACGTATTCTGAGACGCCTACATCTCCAAGCGCTCAATCAAACAATCTGGAAAGAAACCGAAAGAACGCCACTGACGTAGAGTAGCCGCAATTTCGTGCAACGTCGCCAGCCAAGCGCATAAGCCGTGTGGCTCGTGCACAAACTTCCATGTGACTATACGATTATTACCCCAGTAAAACGACCTGTTTCTCCGATCAGTTACGGTGTCCCGGTACGCCGTCTGGGTCGTCACGGCGGCAAATAATCAAGTTGTTCCTCCTTCCTCTTCTGTTTACATGAACAACGTGCTGTAATGGGACACCAGAATGTCCGTACCTTGTGGACTATCAATAAGTGAGGTTTCTTTAACCACCAGGTTGAGATTTTAACTCTTCAGAAACGCGGATTCCTGATTCCAGTTCAAGCGGCATCAAAATCCCAGGGATGGAATCTTCCTAATAGTTGTAACACAGCAGCTGAATTGAAGATCCGGGCCTACATGATGTGGCCCTTGTTCCAAACAACTCAAATCTTCTGAGAACCAGCGTCGTCAGGGACTTCGCAGTTCGTTTAAAAATCCCTCCGTTGAAGCGCATCGTCATAGTTGTCCATTTTCTCACTCCCTCATCGACCCTTCTGTCAGATACCAGTTCTACAACGGCTAAGAAGAGTGGTCGGCCATACGCCCAACCGAGATATCCTGGCGGTCGTGGGTGACCGGAACGGGAGCTGATCTTTCGGACACTGCTGTCATGTCAATAGTAAGTTCGTTTCGGGGCAAAGCTCCGAAAACGGTGGTTGATCAACTTTGCTACATCCACTCGACTTGTGATGTCCAACTAAAGTCTCCAACACCCGGGGAGGCACACTCATTGTATTTCGACGATGGTCGCACTGTTCCCCACATAGACTTCACTCCATCAAACGGATGGACAGCATAACTTTCCGCTCCTATCGTGAGGTGGAAACCGGGAATCAAGGCGGACCAGACCATATCATTACGCACACAGGTCTGCACTTCACTTGACATCTAGACAAAAGGTCCGCCGATTAAAAAAAGTAAACTGAAATTCCTGTATTTATGCGTCAATCATATCAAATACCGCCTCCAATGCGTAGTTATCTACTCCACCTCTCCAAATCCTCGGCAGACAAAAGTTTGATAGCTGTAGCCACTGTACTGCAAGTGCACGGTTTTACAGCTGACAATGAGGCCGAAGCTAAGTTCTACAGAGTGGATCAATCTTGATGACTTGAAAAAGCGCCTCTGACTCTCAAATGTGACCACCAGCCAACTTTCTATCAATTTTCTACTGTCGCCAAGTTTATCCGATCCCTCGAGAAGGGTCGTGGTCCATCTAAGAACGTCTCCCCATCACCACCATCGACAAGATACATCAGTAATAAATACTTATGCTTGACTGCCACACAACTGTAGAATGATCTAAAGAGTGGAAATAAAAAGGAAGGATGGGCCTTACGGAAGGAAGGGCCTTACGTCCCTATGGAAAATGAACAAGACTTACATCTTCAGACAGCAATGATATGAATGCATCTGGGACACAAAACTACCAGTGGGATTAACCTAACGTGATTTGCGAAACTCACTCCGAATGAGTCGGTCACACTTAAGCTAGGAATTGACAGCATGCTCGTTACTGGGACCAGTTACGTATCACATCCTGTAGGGTTTCTAACAACTGGCGAGAAGAATCACGCGAACTCAACGAGGAAGGTGTCCATCCGAAAGAACGATGCGTCATATCTCAGATTTACATCATCACACCACAAAAGATCACGTATCAGCTAACTGTTCATGCACGTAGAACTGACACTTCCAGCTTCGACAGCTTGTTAACAAGTATCCGGCTAATCCAGAGATCGTATGGCCTTTAGAAAACTGCGAATATTCAGACCGACCCGTCACGCTTCAGACTAACAAGGTCAATAAAAACACTATTACCATTGACAGCAACACCAGAGAACACTGTTGGTTCACTGCCGTACGAAGTGTCCACGGCCGTGGTAGCCGAGTTAATCATACATATTGCAGCTAACGGTAATGAGTAGCGAAAGTTTGTCAGTCCTAAATAACTGTCCTACGAAGAGGCCATTAGCAACGGGGTGAAGAGGGAGAGAAGAACACTGCTGCAGCATCGGTACATTTAACACAGTAGTGAATGGGTAACAAATGCCATTTGTTGGGCTATTCTCCGACGGTTTTTCACAAGTTCAGAGTCTTCACTGTTCCTTCGCTTGGCTTCACTCGTGCCGGTATCCCGTTGACCAAAAATCGTACATCGAAAACGGAAAAAGTCAAAAGCCATCAACTTGCACCTATGGCCTCAATATACAGCCAAGCAATCTCAGGTCTTTCAGCGTGTTTCCATATCATTTTTTGGGACGTGCCTAACTCTGGGTGCCATTGATCGCTCCTCAGCAGCCAATGCTACCCCGTAGACCACGATTCCCGTAAAGTTAACATTCAGTCTACTTACGTAACCATCGCTTCGGTTCCGGGGTATACGTGTCAAATCCAAACCAACCTCACTGTGTGAACTCTCTTGGGTTCTCTGTAGCCTCTGTAAAACAGTGTTAATATGTAACAGACATGACAATGGTGCGGGGCCATCAGCATTAATACATCCTCTAATGAGTTTATGCCATCATCCTCAATCTCCACACCAAGGTCAATCACGCTCGTTCTTCAAGGAGTCAAGGGGATTGAAATTCTGGTCTCAGTCGTCCACTTCCACGAAAGACGGTCCTCAATGCGTGTGCTCCCCGACATGTTGGGAAACTCCTCATCGCAATCCATATGCGTTCAAAGGAAGTGGGGTATGTGGTTGTCCCGATGCATGGGGTACACCAGAGGCCATGACTACAACAAGTAGGAGCGAATTCAAGAAGTGGTGCCGACGGCTTACTCACCAGTGACATGTGACGGCTGAAAAAAATCAAATGACTACACAGGTCATTAACAATTGACGACCACCCAGAGACTACACTTGATCCCGTTGGCCACATGTCGATGAAAGTTGTCAGGCCAATAAACTCCATCGAGCTGGGACGTGTCTACCAGCGCAGAGGGGTTTTTAAGCAAGAACTCGACGGCCTTATCAGGAGCCAAAAGGAACTGACTGTTAGGAGGAGTACCTCTAAACGAACAAATCAGCTTGGCTAGCAATTTGTCTTGTATACTGAAACCTTGTTTCTACGTTTCAGCCTCTCACTGACATCCTAGTGGACTGTCAACTCTTTTTATATTCTGGTTCAGTTGAGTTCCATATCGCGAGAAGGATCCATTTGTTTGCAGCACAACTTCCTCGAAACTGCTTGTTTTCTCCATTCCTGTGAACTAACGAGTCTGACTGATACATTATCCAGGAGGATATAACACTGGCGACAGAAACCCAGCGCAAACACAAACGTCAATTTTAGCTGAGGGTTTGAAAGCAATCCTTCAACAGCAACAACCGCAGTTCGGACAATTGCGATTGCGACTTATTTAGTCCCTTACTCAAGTTATCAGTCTTCAGACATCAGTTCCATCTCAAAATGGCACTTCAGCAACCTTTGTCGATTCTACCGCAGCAACTACCGAATTTCTCTACGAACCAGCATCTTGTTTCACATTCGACTCATGGTACAGTCTCTGGGAAGGCACTTTCCAGAGTGAGTTTACCGACATAAATGAAGCATGGAAATCCCGTCTCTTGGTCCGGAAACTTGGAACCCTCGAGTACGATCGGTTCACGAACTTCATTCTTCTTAAACATCCAAAGGATCGAAACTTTGCACGAACAGTGGAGCAACTCTGTGAGACTTTCGGTGACTACCATTCACTTTTAAATGTTCGATACAACTGTCTCAAATGGGCCAAGCGCGACGCCGACGATTACGTCACATTCGCCGGTGTCGTCAACAGTGAGTGTTAAACATTTCAGTTGCAGTCATTTACAGAGGATCAGTTCAAGTGCCTAATTTTCTTCCCTGGTCTTCAGTCTCCGCAGGAATCCGACATTCGCACTCGAATGCTTTCCGAGCTTGAGTACGAGAAGGATATTATCGTGAAAGTACTCACCACCGAATGCGTCATCATCACCGTTCGCGTAATCTTAAGCACGATACCGCAATGGTATCCCAGCGGTGTCATGGCATTGAAACGAACCAATGTTACACATGATAAAAAACGCCAACATCGCGTTGGTCCTGTGGCGAGTGGCATTATGCACGTTTCTGTCCATTCAAGAGGCGCCAGTGCCAAACGTGCCATCGGTGGGGCCACAAAGAAGGTTTCTGCCGTACCCAAAAACCCACTGTATTCAAAAACCAAAGGAGCTTCAACAGTCCAATCAGCAACACAGTCAAATAGCAGTCGTACAATAAACGTCCGTGGTTCAGATCTGTGTTTGCAACATTCCAAGTTGAATTTGAGTCACGAGTGAAATACCTTACAGTTTTCATCAACAAAATTCCGACCCGTCTGCAGCTCGACACAGCCCCAGACATTATTTTGATCTCACGCTCCAGTTGGGAGTTGATAGGAAAACCTGTTGTGTCATTCACGGATCATCGGGCCCAAAGTGCACCTGGCAGTACCCAACTACTGACCGGCAAGTTAACCTGTAATGTATCCTTCAACAATATACGTTTCTCAGGAACTTGTTGCCCCACTGACTGTCCTAATTTGAACATTCTTGGACTTGATTGGATTGAGAAGGTTGATGTTTTCAATGTACCTTTATCATCTGTGGGCAGTGCTCTGAAATTTTCATCCTCCTCAGACATTGCAGAACACTTTACTAAAACACTGAAGACAACATTCAACGATGTCTTCCAAAGTGGCCTTGGATGCTGCACCAAAACCAAGGCAAGCCTCAAACTCCAACCTGGTTCCACACCAATTTTCAGACCGAAGCGTCCCGTACCATTTGCCGCTCTCGCAACTGTGGAGAATGAACCTGCTCATCTCCAGCAATCCGGAGTTATCCAGCTAGTAAACTATTCATCATGGGCAGCTCATATTGTCGTCATAAAAAAGCAAATGGCACGGTGCGCATATGTGCTGATTATCCCACTGGATTAAATGCCGTGTTAGACCCTCACCAATTTTTAATTTTTTTTTTAATCGTTCAGCTGTAGCACCCTGTCGGTGCCTAGCTGCCATGCCACCCGAAGGAAGCACGAGGGCTGGGATACTGCCAGGTTGCCCAAGCCTAGACAGGGGAAGTCGAGAGGCAGAGGCAGGGTTCGAACCACGGACCTTCCGGTCAGTACGCTCGCACTCTAACCGCTGGGCTATCTCGCTCCCACTCTCACTAATATCCATTACTAGTACCAGAAGATCTGTTCACCAAGCTCAAAGGTGGAAAATGTTTCGCAAAGCTGGATCTCGCTGATGCTTATCTTCAAATAGAAGTCTCTGATGACTCCAGTGAACTTCTGACAATTAACACACACCGCGGTTTGTTTCAATTTGACCGTCTGGCATTTGGGGTAAAATCTGCACCAGCAATATTTCAACAAACAATTGATGCCATGCTAAACGGTTTACCAGGAGTTGCTGCTTATTTGGATGACATTATGCTCACGGGTTCTAGTCAAGAACCTTTTCATTGTTTGTATTGTGTACTCGAACGAATTCAACAACATGGTTTTCGTCTACGTGCAGATCCATCGACGAACATGGTCGTCATCCAGACCAAGAAAATATTTCTGCCATAAAACAAATGCCAGCACCGATGGATTTAGCAAGCTTGCGCTCATTCCTTGATTTGGTAAGCCATTACAGTTCATTTTTGCCGGACTTGCATCGTGTCCGTGAATCACTAAATCATCTTTTAAAAAGGTGCCTTGGAACTGGTTACATGAGTGCCAGTCCGTTTTTGACAAAGTAAAATCACTTCACAGCTCTGATCTGCTACCCACACACCACGATCCAGCCCTGGACATTACTGTTGTTTCAGAAGCATCCAACTATGGTATTGGAGCTGTCATCTCTCGCGTTTTCCTTGATGGAAACGAAAAAGCAATCGCTAGCGAAGCTAGATCCGGGCGCAATTATGGTCAGATCGAAAAAGAAGCTTTAACGATAATCTTCGCCATCGAAAAGTTCCACAAATGCTCTGTGGACGTCATTTCACGCTCAGTACTGACCATAAGCCGCTTCTCTGCGTTTTCGGATCGAGAAAAGGCATCCCTGTTTACACAACCAACCATTTGCAGCGTTGGGCTACAATGTTTCTGGGCTACGACTTCTCCATCAAGTACCAGTCTAATGATGCTATTGGCCAAGTTGATGCATTATCAAGACTCGTGGATTCTCAACGTCAACAACCCGAGGATGCTGTTGTTGCCACAATAACATTGGAACCAGAAGTTAACGCAGTGCTTACTACTACAATCCGTGCACTTCCAATTACTTCTGCCATGGTTCGCGACGCCACTGCTCGTGATCCGTTATTTCAAAAGGTACTCCATTTTCACCGTACACCCTGGACTGCAGTATGTTCCTATAAACACTTTCAACCGTTCTACCAACGTCAGTCCTCACTTTCCGAGGTTGCACACTCTTCGCAGAACGGGTTATGGTGCCCCCGGAATTACAGAGCAATGTCCTTAAGCTTCATTTTGGACATCCCGGTATTAACCACATGAAGACGCTAACACGTAGTTATGTCTACTGGACGAGCATAGATAAGCAGTTAGAGCTTGTACGCAGGTGCTCAAAATACCAACTATCGACAAAATCCCCTCGGAAAACCGAATTATGTTCATGGCCTGTTCCAGAAACTCCATGGTCGCAACTTCATGTTCATTTTGCAGGACTAATCAACGGCCGACATTATCCGATCCTAGTAGGTGCTTATAGCAAATGGCCAGAAGTGTTTAACATGAACCATGTTATTGTTTGTGCTACCACTTCAAAACTACAACAGACGCTTAGCCACTTTGGAGTTCCAAATATCATTGTCTCTGACAACGGCAGTGCATTCACGTCCGCTGAATTTTCCGCTCTGTCAAGAAAACGGCATACATGTAGGATCACCACCGTTTCATCCACAATCAAATGTCCCAATTGGAAAGATCTGTGGACACCTTTAAACGCGCACCCCTAAAACTCAAAGGGGAGGGGACCACACCGGAAATCATCGAGACATCTCTGTTAAGTCACAGGGCAACACCAAATGTTAACCCTCCACATGTGAGACTCCGGCGGAGATACTTATGAACCGGAAGATCCGTTTACCCTTTGACGTCATCCGTCCAACACCACATTCACCAGCGGGTAGAAACACAAAGATGGAAGTTCACTTCAACTGACATCACGATGCAGTAGGTAAAACATTTATACCCGGCCAATCTGTGCGAGCAAAAGACTCGTGGTGGTGTGGAAAAGTGAACACAAGGTATAATTGTGCGTCGTGCTGGAAAAGTTGTCTATGAGGTAAACGTAGGCTCCTTTATCTGGGTCCGTCATGCCAATCAGCTGCGCTCTACCTATCTTCCAGAGAGAGCTACACTCGATCCTGTTCTTCCACTGGATATTCCGCTCGACAGATGTGAAGTGGCTCCAAAGGCAAAATCTTCAGAGGCGATGAATGAACCAGTAATTTCCAAAAGTTGCGCACCAAATACAAAGGCCCGTCATACCAGCGCAATTCAAGCCTCAGCAGCAGTCCTGCGACCGAGCACTTCAAAGGAGATGTGTTAGGAGGATTACCTCCAAAAGAACAAGTCAGCTTGGCTAACGATTTGTCTTGTATAGTGAAACCTTGTTTCTACATTTCAGCCTCTTACTGGCACCCTATTGGACTGTTAGCTCTTTTTATATTCTGGTTCAATTAAATTGCATATCGCGGAACGATCCCATTGTTTGCAATACAACTTCCTCGAAGTTGTTTGTCTTGTCCATTCCTGTGAACTAACGAGTCTGACGGATACATTATTCAAGTGGATATAACACTGTCCTCATCCAAAACGCTGAGATAGAAGTGAAGAGATCAAACGGGCTAACAGTCAATACCCGAATCCTGATTGATCCATCCAGTCCATCAGCTACCTTTACTTTATTGAAGGGTTATGTCGAACTGGGGCCACTCATGCCAGTAGCAGGATCGTCAGACATCTTAGGTATTTTCATCGAGCTGTGAGCGCTCTGTTGTAGTCCCAGTTCGAACACAGTTGAACGTTCCCGTTGCGCTCACAGGTATGCCTTGAGGTCCCAGTTACACCTCCAACAGACTCTCCAAAGTGGTTGGTAGCGCGTCGGTTATCCCCTTGAGGGCTTGCTCACAAAGGACCTCTTTACAGTTCATCGCACAACGGTAGCATACTAGCTATGCAATGTTTGTATAGAAGCAGCAAACCACCAGTGTATGCGACCGGGGTATCAGAAACCAGAACAGTAATCCGAACAACTCCAATTTAGCCATGATACTGTCAAGCTTGGTAAACTTACCCTATTGTCCAGATGGATGTCAACGCCCCGCTGATCCACTCGCGGTTTGATATCAAATATTGCGGAAAACGATATGGTTGTCTAGTGGGTGTAACCAAACGGTACAGGAAACATACCAATTTTCTCCTCTTAGGTCGGTGGACGACATAAATGGCACTGTTTGATATGTAAATTTTTGCTGCTGTAAATACACCGGAGCCAAGGAAATCACACTTATAAGCTACAAGAACGATGAGTGAAGATGGAGACATACACTTAACGGCCACATCCTTCTTGAAGAAGCTACGGCGGATTTTTTTACTTATATTGCTGGAGAGCAAAGCATCGGGTGTAGAAATTTCACCCGCTGGTGTTATTATCCATTTATCGCTATGACGAAAATACAATGCATCTCTAAAACAAACCCACTTTGAGACTTCAGTCATAGGTTTGCAGCGGTGAAGTAGCCACTAAAGGATCTACCGACACCGACGAACAGCAAGCGACGCACAGACGCCGCGCCGGGTTAGTAGACAAGTGAGAGGTGATAGTCATCCGATCGACCTTGATCTCGACCTTGGCAGCCAGCTCAAGGTCAATAAATAGTGCAATCACGGGAATAGATGAAGTCCAGTACAATGAGAGGAGGGTGCCGAAAAGAAGCCCAGGAAGTGGCAGTGAAAGCTTATTTCCAGCCATGTTCTTGAATCTGAAGATTATCTCTTGAACTGGACCTATGTCCCCTGGAGTATCTCGACTACGAGGAGACCTAAAACTTACTTTTGCCTTGTTTAAACAAGGTTTGGCCAGCGGTTTTTCACCGTTGATCAAGCCAACACTTGGTGGGGAAGTGAGAAGAAGAGCTTCAAGCTCAGAGCGCACACCTTAATTAGGCAAAACTTCTCATTTCGGATAGTTGCTGCGTGGAATAACTTCCCCCCGGCAGATGTACACGCTACATCTAGTACCAAGTTCAAAGCATTATTAGGCGCTTAGTATACGAATCTTCGCGCTGGCACGCTTACTGCACCGAGCTGAGAACTTAAATAGCAGTGCTGTACCCTTCTTGCGCTTGTGCCTTTCGGGTGAATGGCAGCTGCTGAAGGCCGAAAACAAGAGCGATCTGGAAACTTGGGCAAAAGCCTTGATCCAGTGTATCAGTCCGTGAATTCATGAGAGTGCACCGAGCACAACTTTGGACAAACTGGGAAGAAACTCTCGGCAAGGATCTACGAACGTAAAGTGGCTGGCATAAAGCATGATCATGGGGGCCAGGCATCGCAATTTCAATGTGGAAGACCCTAAGATGTGTGTGTACCAGAGACAGGATGGAATTGCGGGGCACGCGGCACATCACAAGTACTCAACCATCCCACACCGGAATTGCCCCAATTTGTGCGCCTCTACTTGAGAAATCACTTACTAAATCGGCTGACACAAACTCGGTCAAAGATGAAACGAACAGATCTCGGAGGGATCACTTGTGGTGTCAGTCCGTCAAAGGTAACACAGCAGGAACCAGAGGGACGAGCGAAAAGCTTACCAGCGGTATCACTGACCGGGGCCAGCGAACATAATCGAAAGTCACTTCAAAAGCGCGTATATAAACTCATGTGCACCACTACTCAACACAACCATCAAGGTATTTCTAAACTCTGCTTAATAATGAAGCGTCACTGTCGCCCCGATTAGTTACCAACCGTTTGCAAAAAGTGGCAAAAAGCTCAGAAAACACGGTGTCCCGAACATGTGTGCCTGCTGACTGTATTTTCCGTTCCCAACGGTGCTGGCTACTGAAGTACGGAAGGTAACTTACATACAGTCCGGTTGGATCATAACCCAGATAAATTTGCAAGATCGCGATCGCTTAAGGCTTTTGGGTGCCTAAATCTTGGTTTCTCAAGTAGCCGACAGGAAACAAGAAATAGTTAAAATATGTTAATGGGATTGGTGTGCAATCTAGTTAAAATGTCTTCACTGTTTTCCCGAGGTACCTAATTATATTTCTGGCATACTTACAGGCCTACAAGCGACAAACTTGCGATCGTCTACCGATGAGATTACTACGACCTTAAGCCAAAACACCTTTCGGCAGATTACAGCTCACAGACTGAACGCGTGCGTTTATGTGAGATACCTCTATATAGTTTAAGGTAGTCCCTTCAGAGCTAGGGATTCCTGGCTTGCTGGATCTGCATCCACCTGCAGAAACTTTATCGGATCATTGACACGCATCCTCCCTGTTCAGCATGGCTTTTATGCTACCGTTCCAAAAGCGAACCTCTGAAGAACACCATTATACGCTGCCTTCTTTTACACAATTGCTTCTCCCATGACAACCGCATTTTTCTCGTTAAGGGCGTTTTTATCTATCTCAGTAACCGGGGCGAATGCTGGGACTAGATGAGCTTCCTCAGTGTGAATCAATGGTTCTTCGGGTCCACAGTATTCAATCTTATCTCTACCGTCGACTCGCTTTTTTGATTCGTCAAAAAGCAGGATGGTTTAAAGAGACGAGAGGGGTATTCAACAAGTCCAGGCGGAGCTGCTGGTAGAAACTGATCCTCCATTATAGGCGTTGCCACTCATTTTTTGGAGTTTGTCTCAGTACACCTAGTAAGCTGGACAGGAAGCTAACGCAACGTTTTAAATATTATCTTTGTGAATGTAGGAACGTCCCGTAACTTCCAAGGTCTCAGGGGATCGCTTTCTCCAGACGTTCTGATACACAAGTCACTGGCGATTTACCTTATTACGCAGACAGGTACAACTGGCTGGAGTTCATTTTCATCAACCAATTTACTAACGAACCTTCGAGCCAACAAAGGTCTTCCTCCTTTGCGACAGACACGGAAGCGGAGAATAAACATGCATTGTTGTACGGACTGACTGGAAAACTAAATGCGTGCCAGATCTCAGTGAATTGGCGCTATCCTTCTTCCATATAGCCGGTCACCTGAACACATTTGATGTACGTTTTGAGCTTATGGCGGACCTTGCTTGACAGTATCAACTTGCACGGTTCTATACAATTTCGCTGCATTTTATTGGAGACCGAGCACGGATTACTGCACTGCATATATCTCTTGTGGCCGCACCTGATTTTGAAACGGGTACAGACTGTCTTCTTTCTCGTCTAGCTTATTCACTGAATGGCAATACCAGTGGAAATCTTTTGCTTTATTGGAGCAAGTCTAATAATTATTTGCAAAATATTTGTCTCTCTACTAACACGTTATGCGACAGTGCGGCTAATAGTAGCGGTTGTTGACCATGTAAGACCATACACTCGCATCTCCTCCCTCCTCGCATCGACGTGCGCATAGATTCTTCCGTATTTGTTTGGTGTTATTGATCCTTCTGATCCTTCGCTCATTGGCTGTAAGTTGCTTGGCTCTTGATCCTGTCTGTCTCTTGTGACCATAAAATCCAACTTGCCTAGTTTATTTCTAAACGAACCTCGAGCGGGTTAGCGCACGTAGTAAGTGCAGGCTGAATCGTAATGTAAGCTTACAAGGTCGTCAGAAATAATCCATTTTTGGATTTTTTGGCACCCAGTCTTCTTCTAGAAGAGGGTGACACGCTCGGCTAAGTCCTGACTAAAGCTAAAAAACTAGAAAATAATTCATCTTCCGTCTGAGGCATAATTTGTTCCACAGCAAATGTTACGACCATCTGCCTTTCGAGCTTGAGTGACGTGTGCCAATTCACGAAAAAGGACCAAGAAATCCGATTTCTGGAATCTCGGTACTATTACAAAGATAATAATACACATTTTTAACAAACCTCAACGGATTCTCCTCTGCAGATACCGTAAGAGTTGAAAAATAGGGTGGTACAACCACCAGCTTGAGGATAAATCGCAGTTCATCTCGTCACAAATTCGATATCGTCACAAGGAAACGATACGGACGGCGAGTGACCACAAAAAAATGTCCGACCAAAATCCGCAAAAGTTGTAAAAATAGTTCATTTAAACAACAGGGATTCAGTTCATCGGGCGAGGGGGAATAACTATGGGGATTGGCCGTCACATGTGGTGGGGAACGGGAGCACATTCTCGGTAAGTTTTCTTCTACAGCAAAAGCAAACTGTTGGTAGATATTCGGTTTCACTCCATAGTATGATGCATGCCAACTGCACATGTTGACTGAGCAGAGAAGGTTGCTACTGAGAAAACAATCTCAGAACTGCGCCAACCGTTCCCTCTGCACGCTTTACGGGCTGTTGCCCTTTCCTGTCGACCGGGGACAAGCATCGGTGAACGCTTGTCACCCAAAAATCAATGGCCTCTGAAGAAGTAGAAGAAGTAGAAGCCCTGAGTAAAATCTTACATAGCATGCCACCCGACGTCCTTCTATTACATTCTTCCAGCCAGGCCATCCCAGTCGGTGAACACTGAAATCATTGTTCTGTAGAACGGATCATCATCCCAATTGCGCAAGAATATTATTCAAACTTTTGTGTCATCTGCGTCGCCCAGGATTCGAAATTTTGGCAGGAATGCTAGGGAACTTTCAAGACGTCTGCGTTCTTTTTGTTTCTCTATTTTTTATTTTTGTGCAGAGCGTAGTTCCTTACATAACATTGGATCTAGGACCAGTAGCAGCGCATCGTCAGCCTGTACAAACCATGATTTTACAACTGTCATGCTCCGCTGACAGAGCTTCCTGGTGTACGCTTCTCAAAGCTGTTCGTTATCATCGATTATCAAGTCACATGGCCAAGGTGCGTGGCGCTGTGTTTTACTTGGAGAAGTGAACTTTGGTTCACGGTTTGACCTTTATTGCCCGGGTTTGTTACGTTCGGCCATCCCGTCGGGTGCAGCACTGCTGACCCTACCGACCTGATCTTGAACACTTCAGGTAGATACATAAATTTTGGCTATATGCGGCTCGTACGGAGTAAACTGTTAACGCAGGTGCATACATCATCTCACAAAATTTTGTCGTCGGCGTAAAAAAGAACGCGCGTGACTCTGATTGTCCTTGTCTTCGCAACACCAGGAATCAACCCATCATCAACCCAATCACATTTGGGCACACCCACCAGATCATACGGCTAACCTACATTTTTCTACACGCGAAAGGTTCCGTCACGTTGATGGCTTCAACAGAAACATTGCAGCCATCATTATGTATAAACTGCCACTTTACTTTTAGCAGGCAGCTATTTTTAATAAAGCTTTACTGCAGGCCCGCGACTAGATATAGCTGATGTCAACGGTGTCATCAAAGAGTCCTGCATGAATACCAGGTGACCTGCGTTATCAACGTTTCATCGTCAGCACGGATCCCACCGAATCCTGGGCCCGGAAAATACATCGTTCTAGAATCAAACGATTGCTACGTTTACAGGGAGCAAAATATTGCTTACGTATAACCATTTGGGAAACTGGGAGAAGCCGAAAGCATTTAAAAATATGTCAAACATTAGCCTGACCTCGTCTCCGCAAATGCAGCTGCCGTTAAGACACCTACACCGTAACATAGCCGGCTCTCAAAAAAACTAAATAGTATAACCGGTGTGAATAAACTGGAAGGAGCATATTTATCGGTTGCAACCACAACGACGGAAAACAGTTTTTCTACCCTCCGAAGGAAAATCTCGCCGGTTTGTGCCAAAAACATCCCAGTTTGTTTGCTGTTCGATACAGGCTGTGACACCACCCCGCTCAACGAACAAACGTGGAAACAAATTGGTAAGTCGCCGACCAACCGAACGACCTAACGTTTGGTCCGTAATGCCCTGGTATTAAACTGAATTTGACTGGCGAGTTTGACTGCAAAATAAGCTCAAATAGCTCGACGACACAAGCCACGTGCTCCCTGACGTCATGCCCTAAACTTAAGCTTATAGGGCTGGGTTGGAGCAACAAGCTGAACCTGCTGGAAAGACCGGTTGATTCTAACTGTACGCTTACACATGCAGCAAATGGTGGCGCCCTCGTACAAACTCCCCTTCCGAAGCGTTTACTTGAGAACCTGCTACGTACTCACATTCGTCTACTGCTTGGGTGGTGCAAAAAAGGCTAAATCTATGCTGTCTACCCGGTGCCAAACCAGTTTCCGGGCCAGCACCACATGCAGCTTTAAACACCATTGACCAGGAGCTCGACCGACTACAGAAGGTAGGTGACCCCAACCGACCATCCAATCTGGATGGGCCGCACCGATCGTGTTGGTTAAGGAAGCAAACGGGACCATTCGGTTGTGTGCCCACTGGCATCAGTGCTGCACTGGATACATAGCAGTCAACACTGCCTCTTCCAGACGAATTGTTCGCAAAGCTTAAACGGCGTACATGTTTCACGAAGATTTAATTGCCGATGCCAGATAGAAGCTGAGGCAGAATCCCGAGAAATATTGATCATCAATACGCGCCACGGTACGTTCCGGTTTACACAACCGCCACTCAGTGTCAAAACAGCGCCAGATATTTCAACGGATCATGGATACGATACTGCGGGATGTCTCCGACGTTGCTGCCTATTTGGACAACCTCGTCGTCACAGTTTTAACACCGACGACTTGTGGCAGCGCCTTGAATAGTGCTTGGTCATATTCAGGGTATGACTACAGAGTGCGCCAAAAATGCACCTTTTGCACGCGGTCGATCAAGTACTTCGGTTTCATCATTGATGAACATGGCCGTCGAGCAGACACGCAGAAAGCCGATTTTGTCAGCACCCATAGACGTGACATCCCTCAGGTTCCTTCATAGCCCCGTCAGTCACTACAGTTCGTTTCTGCCTGCCTTGCATCGCCTCCAAAGTCCACTCAACCGGCTATTCACAGAAGGCCACGAGTGGACACAGTCAGAAGAATTCCAACGCACCTTTGACTCTGGCAAATCCATGCTGAGTTCCTACTGGCTACCCACAAACTTCGATGCAGTACCGGAAATCGTTGTGGCGTCAGATGATTCGAACTATGGAATTGCCCCCGAGATTTCGGATGTCCTTCTCAACAGCAGCCAGAAAGTCATTGCATCTGCGGCCAGCCACCTAACATCAGCCGATCGCAACTGCAGCCATATATAAAATGGAGTTTGGTGATCGTGTCTGCCGTCAAAAATTCTAGCACATTTTCTTCGTTCATCAGTTCACCTCAATGAATGATCACAAGCTACTTCGTGCCCCGTTTGGCTTGGAGAAAAGAATCCCCGTATCCACAACCAACGGCCTCAAACGACGGGCCGCCCCGCTTCTGGGGTATGACTTTATTGATTAAGTATCATTCCACCACCGGCCACGAGCAAGCCGAAGCGTTATCGTGACTCACTGCCTTAAGCACTCAAGGAAGAGGAGGTACTGCAGTCGTAACAATTTCCTTGGAACCGGAGGTTAACCACGCACTATTCGAAGAGGTTCCCATTCTCTCATTGACTATTGACATGGTCCGCTGGGCTATTCACCAAGAGACATTGCTGCGGCAGGTCATCCATTACCACCGTAATCAGTGTTCGCCTACCTGTCCACAGGACGAATGAAGGTCATATATCAATTGGCGTGGGACATTACCACTGGTAGACGGATGTCTTCTGTTTTCGGAGCGCGTCGACATTTCAAAGGAGTTCCAGCCAGCTGTACTAAATCAGCCCCATAAAGGGCGCCCAAAAACAAACACGATGGACGCTCTTGATCGGGGTCACGTCCACTAGTCTCTGGTGGACTCCCAAGTTGTACGGGTCTCCAAATCTTGTCAGCGGTGGAGTGAAGCGTTTAAGCCATCCCCATGAAAACTTATCTAGGTTATGGCCGCAGCTGACCGAACCCTGGTTTCGTTTTCACATCCAACACGGAGTTGGCAGCCACCACTTTTTGGTTGTGGTCGACTCTTACAGCAGGCGGCCAGAAATTCTCCCAGTTACCATTCACACAATGGCCATCACAGTCCTGAAACTCTACCGGTTGTTCAGTCGCTTCGGAATTCCAGAGACCCGACAACGACAATTAGGTAACGTCATCGGTTTTCGTAAATTTTTGTCGCGAGTAGGGCACAACTCATGTCCGTTCGTCGACGTTTCATCCACAGTCGAACGGCTAGGCGGAACGCTTCGTTGATACCCTCGAACGTGCACTTCGGAAGTTCAGAGGGAGGGACCGATGGAGGATATGTTGCAATGGTTCTTGCTGCCATATCCAACGAAGCCAAACCCCAACTCGCCTTTTTGAGTGGCACGAACAAAAACACTGCTCCGAAGGTAGGACTGTTCAAACACCGCATAACACTATTTGGCCACAGCAAAGGCAGTTTGGTCACCGCGACACAAGAATGGAACAACAGTTCCATGGCGCAACCACGCGCTTCTTCAGCGAAGGCCATGGAGTATTGTTCCGCGACTACAGTGGAAGGCAGCCTACGTGAATTCCAGAACACATCCTTCGCCGGTGTGGCAAAGTGCTCTGCGCTACTCAAGCTGGTCCAGCCATGCGGATCTGGCATGCAAACAAAATCCGGTCGGCAAATACGTAAATTCAGCCCATAGGCCCGAGCGAAGTGCGTCTAGAGTGCATCTGGAAAGTCAGTCAGCAGCTCCGTCGGATGCCCAGCCCGAGTAAGCATTATGAAAGTGATGCTGGGCAGATACTATCCACAAGCAAATGAGGTGGCTGAAAGCAAACCCCGGGCATTGAGGCTACGTCAGAAAAAATCAAGGGGGTTAGGAGGAATTCCACCTTGATACCGATGTACCGCTTGTCGTGGGGCACCGCCATGGATGAGAAGCCTACCACGCACAAATCGGCTAAATGTTCGGGCCGCTTGTCCATGATGCTGCGGTATACACTTTATATACAGTGCGCTGCACGAGTATTTTCGACCTGGTTTTGGGCGTTAATATAAGTTGTGCACCTTTTGTGTTAGTTTTTAACAGGGAAGATAGCCTGGGTGGTTCACACCGAGAAATAAAGCTGAGGGGTTATCTTTATTGCAACGAGGGCCCTTATTTTTTCGAGAAGTTGCGCCGAGTATACGTGCTTATTGTTCCTTGGGCTGTCGAGTTTGGCTCGGACCAGGTTCTCTGTGAGACCCTGTCGGATCGCATATGTACTTGAGGGCACTACCAAGGAGTATTTTTTGCCGGAACCCACAAGAAGCTGCCGTATGAGTTGAAAGCGATAATGCTTGCGACGTCCCGGCTAACCAACCAGTTTTGTGGGGGCTCTTACAGCACCCCAATGTCAAGGTCAACGTTTGTGTCCGATCCGTTGGTGGACTTCGCTACTCTTTTCCGCACAGCGGCTCCAACCCAGCTGAGAGCCTGTGACTTGGCTGTGAATTCGCCGCTGCGTCTTTATCGTCCGCCAATGAAATAAGCGACAATAATTCTAAATATTTTGAACGCTCCCTCCTTGCGAGGCTTGCAGCACCTCCAGCATCTCTGTCGTTGTTAGCCAAGCGGTCTGCAACGGGTGAGTAGATGCCACAATCTAAATCGCGGACAGTTGTATCGTCATGTAGTGAAGGGCAAAAGAGTCTACAAATACCATCGGGTTGGCCATAAGTTTGGGATCCGCTGGTCTACCATCGACAAGAAGCTGGTTTCGGGATTCCATACTAGGAACGCTGTGACCCAGTTTTTGCGTCTCCGGAGGGCGATAATCGGATGTATGCTTGATATTTGGGAAGGCCTTTCGAATAGTGAAAGCTCGTTCTAAGGTCCTCTACAGGGCAGCCGTGCAGAAAATGCCACTAGACGCCCAAAAATTCGTTTGCTTTCCTTCCTGCGTAATTATCCAATGTGAGTTTTCTGACTTTTTAAAACACCGCCAAGAAACAACTGAGCCAATTTTGTTAGCGTTATTGTTCTAAGGAACGACCCCTAGATGATCGGCCTGGACTCCCGCAGGTGTTTCGCCACGAGGGACAGGGTGACGGTCTTGATTACCGCATCAGGGTAATGAATCACATAATCCGCAGCCCGAACTCCCCGGTTAGAGAGCGCTAGGTGTTCGTTCAAAGAGGAAAGTTCGTTTTCAACTTTTGGCCATGCACCTAGTTTCCTTGTGTTAGCATCTTCCAAGGCCTCCGAAGGGAGTGACGTTTTTTCGTCGAGTGTTCCGAGTAAAATGGGACATCTGCAGAGAAGTTTCCGACCTAGAAGTGGGGATTTGGTTTCGTTATCGAGAGATGTCTCGCTATTTGTGGAATCCATGGCCACCCAAGCTGCAGAGACCGCCGGCAACAATGAACAGGATTTTTGGATATACGTAATGCACTACTCATAAGGTTGCTGAAAATTCGTCGACAGCCCACGACCGGTTTCGCCTTTCTTGAGGCTCATCAGGTAGACGCAGTCCCCGAGTTTCCGTCAACCTTATGTTCTACTTGAAACCAAATTGGGTTGTTTTCCGAGAAATACACTAATTTGCAAATCAATTAGGTTTTACGAGAGACTCACCTGGAACCCAGCTGAATCTCCCGTTTGTGATGTTTTCAGTTTGCTTCCTCTCCGAAGAATTCATCCGTCAGAAAAAGCCATTTGCGGTAAACGACTTGAAATTGTCCCTTTTGTTTATAACAGCTTAATTGTGGTCGATAAAACAAAGGTGGGCGGTAGTTGCTGCTAAGCTGGTCCATTGGATGTTCTGCACAGACGTGCCCCTTATGGATGAATTTATGGCTACGGTTTTTCACCTTAAATGCAACAGTTATAAGTAATGGTGATGAGCCTCAACAAGGGCGAAACCGGCCGTGTGCTGTCGAAGAATTTTCAGCAACCTTATGAGTGGTGCATTACGTATATACATGTATCGCGATATCTCGAATATCGTAGCAACTGGAACATGAGGCGGCCTGGTGCAGCACATTCAGTTGCCTGAAAACATCACAAACGGGAGATCCAGCTGGGTTCCAGGTGGGTCTCTCGCAAAAACCAATTTGATTTGCAAATGAGTGTATTTCTCGAGGATTTTTGGATAATCGGTTTACTTGGTGATCCCGCAAACTCTTAGACTTAAAATGCCGTCAGACCTGGCAAGCTTGACATCTCACTCCATGTCATGCAATCTGTGGGCATCCCTTTCGTCAGAACGGGTTTCGGCCCAACTATAGTTGTGGCGTAGAGCAGCCTATAATGGTCTGGCTGATGACTTTGAATGAATGGGTGGGCCACAGAAATGGAGTGCAGTCTGACAGAGTTTCACGTGAAACGGTTAAAGGGGAGTGAAAAATTCAACCGAATGATACGTGTTAAATGGAATAGACAGCGAACGATGTCGTTCACAAATTTGCACGGGCAAAAGAAAAGCCCACCGTGCGCGTTCTAGATGCGAAAAACCCGATTAGAAGACCTCTGGCAGTAAGTTACTGCAGTCCACATCGTATGGGCGACCACCGCCCTCGTATTTAAAATCGTCATGCGACGTCTAATCCATTGTGTTAAGCACCGAGACCAAAGTTGCTTTCCTTGTACAAACTTGTGCATATTTCCGGGGAGTTGTTCTTCTCCGAGGAAGCCGAAAAACCAGGACGACACGTTCAACATTTCCAACGGGTCACTTCATCCATATCTTTGGGTGTTTTGTGAATGACAGATCCGGGTGTGGTCACCCCTTTTCAATAGTTTTCCTAAGTTGTTGGCAAATTGCCCAACTTTGAATATGCTGCTTAATTGCGCAAGCAAATGAGGCTGGGGAAGCGTCATTATCATTCCGGTATATGTGCGGAGCAATGGAGAAGTCCGTAACCAGTTGCTTACTCGATGTATCATAAGTACGATTGAGGAGTTCGAGGAGCTCAGGGCTTTCGCCGGTTTGGACGGAGGGATTACGGTAAGCTCATAAATGCTCACCTGATTCTTGCTTGAGCTAAAGTCAAAGCTTGTGCATGTGGTTTGCACAAGAGTTGTTTGCAATGGTTTTGAGGACGCTGGATGACGACCAAAAATGTCCCACCTCGTGATCTGCCCTCAATCCCATCCACTCAGTGACAATCTGAGCACCCAGATAACAACCCGCATATAAAGCCTCAGTAAGGAAGGAGGCTTGGGTATGATTGTGTCCTCTCCAACTCTTCTGCGGGCCATGCAGTCTAACATGCTCTGAAACGCGCACATCTGTTCACGACACTTGTATCCATGTGACCATGTTTCCTTGTTATTCATGAGGGCTCTCTCGGGTTCTGGAATCCGGGGTACAGCCCACTTACCTCGATAAGATAAAATACACTGCCTCGGGGCTTGCCGCCTGATTGTCAGTTGCAATGGGGAAACTCTGCATCAGGTGTGGGGGAATATGATACCGTCTAGCACGTGCGCGCACAGATGATCTTGTGTCGCTTGAGGTATTTGATACTGATGAGCCCCTGTGGACCTCGCCCTTCAGAGCTGCAACTTCCACTTCCGCCGAATGGTCCTCTAGAATGGCAGATGGTCGTTGCACCAAGAAAGATGGCGGGCTATGAAGCTCGGATCACGCTCAATGAATCCCATCTATCTTGCTTGGTCATTGTCCCCACCACAGGCCCGCCGATATCCTTTTCAGGATCTATATGGAACAAACAGGACGGCCTCAGGTGAGAGCGCAAGGCCTGTGCCGGTAGGGGAGGTTAAAAGTGGCGATTAGCTCAAGAATCTACTCTTCTTGTGGAGAGCAAACCACCTGTGCGTAGTCACTGTTCCGGCCTCCGTGGGAATCCCAGCCAGGATTTCAACCCAGTAAGCATTCCTGTAACTCGCATGCTTGGATTGGCTGGATTAACAGCTGGGATATGGCAGTGGCATCCAAAAACTTTTCAGTCACCATCTTGGCCGCCTCCTTCGAAAAAATCTTTGTATTGATGACTTCTGACCCCCAAAGTTTCTCTCTAAATCTGTTCGTCATGGATTCCCACGCGCCGATATGCAGAAATGTTTGGCTCTCTAGATGTTCACCTGTTTGGTTGCCTTTATTTATTTTTTGTCTGCTGGTTCAGGCACCAGTAGAAGGTTTTTTTTCCAATTTGGCTCGAATGGGGTATTGATTCTCCACATTACGTCAATGCCTCATGAGTTTTTCCTTGAGGACAACTCGCTACGTGACTTGCCTCTTCCACCTTTATCAGCGTCCTTAGGGCCAATCTTCACGGATTCCTCCTCTTGTGTGTGATACTACCACAACAACCGCATGCGATTCTGTGAAAAAGAGGAGTTCTAGGGATAGTGGAACAGGGGGCAGAATACGGAGTATCGCTCTGCATCCTAATCATGGGCCTCTTTTAGTGGAGACGCACGTCACATTACCCGCTACATTTGCTTGGCGGTAGAGGAGTTCGAATTACTGACCCTGTTGTTTAATGCCATTGAACCTATTCTTGCAGCGGGTTTCATTCATGAAGTCCTGGTGGTTGTTCTGATCGCTGCCTGGGGGCTGCATATCATCGACAATGTGGGAGGAGGATCAAATTAGGAACTCACAGAACAGCATGAGCCTAGTGCGGTTTGGGTTCGAGCTTCCGACAGTCTGTGCCACAACCAGACATGCGGATACGTTAGTCCGCATGTGAAGGCGTCTTCCGCCCTATATCTGCCCCACGACCATGTCTCCCTTTTGTACCGTTTAGGGCTCTGAGCTCATCGACTACCGTCGGATTTATTTTCGAGACACGCGAGTTGGATGACATCTGTGTGTCCGAAAATTTCGGATTCCCGACGTTGATCACTCGAATGCCCTCTATTTTGTCTGGTCTGCATGAAACGCATGAAATCCGCGCATTCGTTGGTCGCGACCGAACTAGCGTTTCTTCAAGTCTACTGGCGAAGCGGCTAATTCGAATATTTTCGCAGGGAATTATTTTGGGATATTTAACCCTCTCATATGTAAGTGGCATCGCAGTGCGTTGTGGGTCCCACACTCTTGACTTTGATCCTGGTAAAGCGCGGCATAACTTTTTCGGATCTGCTATGGTTCCACAAGGAAGCATAATCTCAAGCTGTTATAGCCAAGAACCATCAATTGCCAAATTGACGTTGCTCTGTTGACCTGCAGAGGTAATCAACGTGGTGTGCTCCACGCCGAATTTGTTGATACCAAATCAGAGGAACGCTTTAAAAAAAAGTTGAACGACCGTCTACGGTGCGAACCGGACGCTACACAGCACTCCGCGTGAGTACGGTCGTTCCAAATCGACCACATGGACCATGTTATACTGTTACAAAACTAAGCAGGGCCTGGTTAATAGGATCCTTCCACAACCATATGGAAGCCTCTGTCAGTGGAGGCTGAGAATGAAGGACGCATACCCGCAAGCATTGCAAGCTACCGGCGGCGCCTCACAGGGGACCATTCACGCCCTACCTTGGTTAACTGCAGCGCCATCTCACCTCCCCACGCTTGTTTACTGACAACATTAATCCGCAGAAGACGGTGGAATGTTGGTTGGATGGACAAAAGCTACAAGAATACTTGTATAGCCAATACTGTGGTGTGAAAAATGCAAATTGCCAGCCAACACCAACAAATGAATAGTTGTGGTCCGGTGGGTTGGATGGATATGTGCGATGTAGGAGGCGTGCCAGAGCCCCTGATGCAGACCAAACGCAACATTGGAGTACACATGAAGCGTCCTCGCTTATAACGCGCTATCGTAAGCTGATAACCCAAGTCTATCTGACTGTTCAGGAGAAGCATCCAAGCACGGGAGCTAACACTCCTCCCAATGATGAACGCTATGCCCTTTAGACCGGTAGCTGAGTACGGGCAGCCGGCACAGTATCCATGCACCAAAGATGAACAACAGTACATCTAGAATCGCGGATAGTCAGGGGACGGTAGGACAGGCATGCGAGCATGGATAACCAGTGGCCTCTTCACGCTAGGTTACAGGCATCGGAGAAGGGACTTGGTGTTCATCTTCAAGGCGGTAAAACAAACAAAGGTGCCCACAGACCCTGCACTTGTTTTCCCTTAGCACACGTCACACACGAAGGGTCACGAGTACAAGCTCGAAGCACGGCGAATGGACGGGCTGTTTCGTGTCCGTGGGCCTTCGAGACGTATGCATCGAAGTGGAGCGTACTATTCAGTGCAGATGGTTCGGGCCAACGCTTTTCAAGAATTTGAACGTCTGCTGCATTGGAATTCCGTAAAAATAAATACTGGGGAGATTCTGAGACAATGAGCTCGGAACACATTATTCGAACGTGGGAAGACGCCCGCTGCCGCCCCCCTCGAAACGGATTCCAAAACTGAGATCGTCCTCTGCGTTACACTTCCCAAGTCTCCAGCCCCATCATTTCTGCCTTGGAAATGGAGGGGCTGACATGGGATTCTCCCTTCTACTTTCTACAATGAATGTGTGAATGACTAAATGACATGGAGTCGGAATACGTTTGGGCACTGCAGGATCTGGCAAAAACACCTCTGGCATATCACACGCCGTTCAATTTAGACCATTTTCGCCCATCGTGACCTCTGCGTAGGCCTCTCAGGATGACCTCAAAAAGGAGCACTGAGGCCATAATAAGGTGAATCTTTGGATGATGGGCCATGTTTTCTTCGTCAGGTGTTTGCTTTTTCTCCTCCATTGGTCCTAAGGCACGAAAAAAGGACCCAAACTTCCGGTGGTGCAGGTAACTGTCGCAGTGCTGTCACTCGCGGAGCAGCAATCTGGGCGATTATTCGTCTTTTCGATGTCGATGTCGGTGTCTGTGTTACTGCTCTGTCAGAATACGTGAAACCTATGGGAATTTCCAGAACCCCAAACTCGAAAGGGCTTGCCGTGAATCCAGGCGGTTATCTGCACATCATCATCATCATGGACAACATGGACTCACTGATACCTCGCTGCTGTACAGCCATGATTTATATGAAGGTTTTATGGTGAAGAAAAGAATAAGGGTGAACAGGGGAGGGACTTAGTGCTACCTTAATACAATCATTCCGAGGCGCCTACACCTTCAGACACTCATTCAGGCAATCTGGATAGCAACTTACCACGAACGCCGTTAACATCGAGTAGCAGCCATATCTTGTAGCTGCGGCTAGCATCGACAGCACCCAAACGTTTTGTAATATCTCCCATATCCCTATGCCACGTCAAAGGTTGGCCACCTCTCTGCCTCCGCCACCCTGAATTAGACATGGAAAGTAGCATTCTCTACGCAATACATGGGCTAACTAACGTAGCTTCTGGTGCTGGACATATTCTTTAATGAAAGTCACCGCTGCACAACCGAAAGCTCGCTTTCTAATCGAGACGTTTAGAATGTGTCCGAGAACGAGTTAGAACAGAGTCCGGGTTTTCGAGGATAAGCAACGTTCTACTTGTCTAAGAACAATCGTGCATGAGCTGAAATGTACATACAAAGATTCAGTACGAGTATATATGGTAAGTATAAAAATAAGCACACAAAAATCATGACATTCACCCCGACATTGTTTGAATGGACACATATGAGCTGACATAGACAGCAGATGATGTACTGAATCAGGCTTCTCTGTTCCTCAAACTGTAAGGATGAATGCGTCGCTGTTGTTCTAGAATTTCAGGGTAACTCGGTTGGTATTCGGAGGACGGTACCGAAGAAGATTCAGATGCTTGAGAACTATCGGGCTGACGTCCGGTCGTTTCAGTCTTATCTGGGTGTTCGGTATCCCCGAAAAGAACGTTCGCGTGAAGTACAGTTAGCGGCCGTGCATAACAGTGATCGGAGGCCGTTTAGAGCATCAGAAGGTACGGGTTATCGTTGAGAAGGCGGCGTATTTTGAGTCTTCAATACCAGGCTTACTGTTCTCCAGAGGGTACCGCTTGGAGGCTCAACCTGACCGCAGCACTTTTCTCCAGAACGAAGCTATCGATTTCAGACGACATGAACGATGAGCCTCCGTCGGAATGGATATAGGCTGGCATTCCGGATAAACAGATTTTCGTGAGAAAGTCAACCACAGTTGTGAAGTCATATCCGCACACACGTGCAAATGGAAATTCGGAGAACTCGTCAATTATCGCGAGAATGTAGCGGTCGCGTGTACTAGATGACAAGGTACCTTTAAAATTCAAACTCATGCTCAAAAGGTTGTATTGCTTTAGTGAGTCTACCGGAGGACTTCCAGTTCGACACACGTTGCACGGGGACATAACGCGCTTGACATTGTCGATGGAGTAGAGGAGATTCCTGCAACGCACAAAGTGAAACTACGGGTATTGCCTGGATGGCAGAGTGAGTTATGGAGCTCTCTAAGTTGATTGTTGCTTCCCATGGAGGCACGTGCGTTGCGCGGCAGTGTGGGCGACATGATTGTCCTTGCCAGGTCGGTAGATGACGTCATACTGTACTGACGTCATACTGACTGATAACTCAAGCATCCAGCGTTGTATTTTGTCGTCTTTCACTCTACCCTTCTGTCCACCGCCGTACGTGAATGTGACTGAACGCTGTTCGGTGATCAATTTAAAGGGTCGTCCAAGTAGATAGTACCGGCATTTCCTGATGGATTCAACGATAATGTATGCTTCCTCGATGGCAGAATGATTCTTTTCGCTTGAATTGAGTGTCCTCGAGAAAAAGGACACTGGTCGATGGTTTTGGCTGACGAATGCGGCTATATCAACATGTGAGGCATCCGTTGCAACAAAGTCTTATTATAATCTATTGTAACTAGCGTAACGTCTTCTAGTTTGTTTTTAAGTTATTGAAGGCCAATTTGACGTTGACAGGTACCAGTCTGTTACCAGTCTGTTAATTTTGTCACAAAACGAAGATATCCAATGGGTGTAATATATGAACATACTGATGACGCGTTGCATTTCCGTGGTAGTACGCGGCGGAGATAAAAAAAACTGCTCAGCTGTCACACCCTTTCGGTGCCTAGCTGCCATGCCACACGAGAGAAGCACGAGGGTTGGGATATTGCTAGGTTGCTCAAGCCTAGACACATCGTTGAGCGTGATCCCATACTTCCTCGTAGCTCTTAAAAACGACTGGGGGTTGAGTCGTGTTCGTTTTGGTATTGCCACAAATGGTCACATTATCTGTGTAGGCATACGTCCTTTTCAGCTTTTCAGTCGTAATGATATTGTCAATAGTTCGCTGAAAACATGCTACACCGTTTGTGACACCGAAGGGTATGCGACAAAAGTGAAAGAGGCACATGCTTCGAATGCTGTAAAAGGTTTGTCGGATGCAGAGATGGGGACTTGATGGTAAGCAGACAATAGGTCTAATGTACTGTAGACCTCGTAGTGCGAAATTTCCTCAATCATTTTGTCCAAGCGTGGCAGAGGATAAGCGTCCAGATATGTGAACCGGTTGATAGTTTGGCTGTAGTCAACAACCATCCGGCGTTTGTGATTGACATTCTTGGTAACCAAAACCTGCGCTCTCCAGGGAGACGTTCGATGATGCCTTTCGCAATAAGCGGTCATCAATCATCATCATCAAAGACAGCAACGCAGTGTTGACACTGATGCTTCACTGCGGTCAACTTCGGCGCGAATGAATTTTTCATCATCCGGATGATGCCTTCTTGATTTGGTTGCAACAGGCTTGCAATCTGGAGACAAGTTGGCGAAAAGTGATGGTGATTCAACGTTTACAGCCGTCAGGCCGCAGATGGTGGACGCATCACGATCCCCGCCGAATGAAATTTCTACCTTGCCATGTAGACCTAGAAAGTCGTGCCCGAGTAAAACGTCGGTGCAGAGGTTTGGCATTACAAAGAGCTTCAGTCCATTGTATGAAGTGTCTCTGTATCGGACAGAAACACAAGCGTAACCAGTCGTTCGACAGGATAGGGATGTAGACGCCATTGTGACGACTGAGAAAGTTGGGTAAATTTTCCAATTATGCAGTTTCACGACCTTAGCGTTAATGAAACTACAAGAACTCCCTGTATCGATCAGAGCACGGAGAGCGATGCCATTGACTTCGATAGTTGCGATGGCATGTGCCAGGCAGGTAGGAGCTGCCGCAACGAATAATGACGATAAAGTAGGCTTCGTTGTACAACTTGCGTGGAACTTGGCGGTATTTTTAAACGGCACACGCGGCGGAAGTGACCGCGTTTACCACAAAGATTGCAGACGGCTTCTCGAGCGGGGCACTTTGGACGAGTGTGTATCATACCCACAGAAATAACATGCTTGAATGGATTTCACGGCAGCAGTGGTCGGATCAACACGCAGTTCGGGATTCTGTGAAATGGGTGGAATCGTGGAGCAAGATATGGGTTCGTTGCTAACGTATGACTGTGACTGTTTGTGAGCCAATTCGAGGGATCTAGCCAGCTGATATGCTTGGTCCAGAGTGAGTTCGCTCTGTGCTAGAAGTTTCTCGCGGATGGACGTGGACGCCAGGCCGTTAATTATGGCATCACGCACACACTCATCTTGATATTCAGTTGCAGACACAGATTTAAACTCACAGTCTTTGGCTAGTGATTTCAGTTTTCGTACGAACTGATCAATATCCCGTCCATTTTCCTGCTTGTAGGTCTGTAGCAGGTAGCGTGCATATATGACATTTTTCGGACGGACATATAATTTCCGTAACGTGTCGATTGCAGATTCATAATCGGTGTGATCAGCAATGTGATCGTATACTAACGGATCCACAAAGTGGATGAGAGTTTCAAGTTTGTCGGGTTTAGAAGACTCGACAGTTTTCAGATAGGTTTCGAAGGTACGAAACCAGTGATTCCAGCGTTTTGCTGCATCTGCGGAGTTTGGGTCAGCGTCGAAGAGCCGAGGTCGTAGTTGCGAGTCCATTGTGTTCTTAGACAAGTAAATTGAGACGTTTCGAATGTGTCCAAAGAACGAGTTAGAACAGAGTCCGGGTTTTCGAGGATAAGCAACGTTTTACTTGTCTAAGAACAATCGTGCATGAGCTGAAATGTACATACAAAGGTTCAGTACGAGTGTATATGGTAAGTATAAAAATAAGCACACAAAAATCATGACACTAATTGCCTCGTTGTGGATTCTCCGACACCAACCTACATGAGCTATGGTCCTGAGACAGCGATTGTCGTACACCTGAAGACGTCTCAGTTCCGCTGCTCGAACAGCCCAAGTCTCAGCCATACAACAAAACAGCCCGTACTATAGCCTGCTACACACGTCCCTTGAGATTCAGGGATATACCGCTTTGACGCCACAGGTGTCTCGAATTAGCAAACGCGACCTGAGCCTTGCAGATCTGTGCATTGACCTCATCTGCCACACTATAATCCGAAATAATATAACTCCAAGGTATGCAACATGCCTCCCCCTGGATTGCGAGGACCGTTTTTAGTGGCTGCATGTCCACGAGCGTGACCTTACACTTTGTGAGTGCAAAGTGCATACCGAAAACACCCGCGCCTTATCCTGTTCGGAGACGAGTACGATATAGTCTGAATATTTCAGATCGACAAGGTTTTCTTCACAAGCTATTTGAACACCGGAGTTTTGAAGACCTTCCAGCGTTCGTCTCACTATCTCATCGACCACGAAATTAAATAGGAATGGAGAGGGTGAGCGCCCCTAATGGACACCGCTTTGCGTACGGAAACTTTTGGAGAGCTCACCGTATACTCGAACGTCCGGAAGTCTGAGAATATAAAGGACTTAATATGTTCACAAACTTTTGGATATTCCTAGATGGGCAAGCATGTCAAGGAGAACAGACCCGTCAACCGAGTCGAATTTGCCTTGTAGATCCAGAAACACAAAAATCACCGGTCGTTTATACGATTGGCTTGACGGAATGTGAAGATTTCGTCAGCGCAATTCCTACTAGGCCGGAACTCCGCTTACCGTTATCGAGGCTGTTCAAGGCGACGAAGCACAAGTGACGCCAGCAGTCCAGTTACGACTGGGGGCAAACTAATCCCTCTGTGGTTACCGGACTTATTACGAGCCCCTTTTTTGAAAATGGACACTTCACCGACTCCCCAGTTGTTTGGGACAGTCTCTCTTTCCAAAAATGCAAGCAAACAGATCAGGCAAGCACTGACTGAGGATTGCACCCCCATCTTCCAACAATGTGGGTGGGAGGTCATCCGGACTAGAATGTCTTTGGCGCTTGAGAGGACATATGCAGTCATAAACCTCCGAGGTTGTGGGGGATTCCACCTTCACAGCCCAGGGTTCTACGTCAACTGTGGGCTCCGGATGAGTGGCTGGTGGCCACGATTGTTATGTCCTCTTTGATAGTGTATCAGCCAGACTTGTTAGTTCACCGGGATAGAGAAGACAAACAACTTCGGGGAAGTTGTACTACAAACAAGTGTATCGTTCCGCGATATGGAATTCAACTGAACCAGAATATAAAAAGAGCTAACAGTCCAATAGGATGTCAGTCAGAAGCTGAAACGTTGAAACAAGATTTCAGTATACAAGACAAATTGCTATCAAAGTGGATTTGTTCGTTTGGAGATAGTCCTACCAACAACGATAACTGTTGTTCGAAGTTTTCGTCCTTCTTTAATCAAGATGGTCGCTAATTGATGGTTTCCGGGGACCGGTCGCACAGATCAACTGAAATAATCCTCGGGCATTACCGGCTTTTCGGGCCTTGGCTTTCTGTGTCCACCATACTTCAAGGTTGGTTCGCGAGCTCACGCCAACTGCATGGCGTAGTCTGTTTCGGACTGAGGCTCCCGCGAAAAATGCTGCTGCTTTCACTGGCTGAGAAAAGTCAGAAAGACTTCTTATTACTTCACTTCACAGACCACCGTTAGACCTGAACGAATCGAAATCGGTCGCCAACTAAAATTTGGATACTACTCTACCCAATGAGTTGGTTGCCGTATTTTATTATCCGTTAGGTGTCTAATATTATCTTTGCTTAGCTCTGTAACAGATGGCCCCATGAGCCAAGGTCCGTGGATCAACTGGAGAAGCTTCCCTGCTGCACTAGCCTCCATTCCACCATCACGCCACTTTATTTACATAAACTTCCTTTGGTTTGGCGCTTAATAAATCGTATAGCTGAATTATGCTGCGGTGCCGAAGGTATACAACGCCTTATATCAAGAAGGAGTGATCATTCTGAGATTCAGTGGTTGATGTGTGCGCCATCGGAATCACCGCATACCAAACTTCCAGAATCACGTATAGCGGCTATCTTACCCCAGTTACGGCTGATATCTTCTGTAGGGGCTCTTTTCGATTCATTTTCGCTGTTTGTTTCTTACATGGCTCAGGAACGTGTCGGCTGCCAAACGGGAAGTTCGCTCCTTAGGTTTGTGTTAGGCGGAATTCCACACAGATCCCGCTTTACCGCCCGCAGTCGGGTGCTGCTTCGGCCAAAAAGCCTATCCCACACAAGATTGGCCAGGAATTCGAGACGCTTGCCGGTCCGGCATCAAGCCCAGATCTGATTGGTCGAAAATCTGGACCCAACAGCCAATCATGACCCAGTATTGGCCGATTGCCGGTTGCCAATGGTGCATCCAGAACGCGTCGGAATTTCAGAAAGTTATTACCGCTTACGCTATATATATGAAGCGCTGTACAAATGCTCTTGACTTCGTTTGGGCGTTAATATATCTTGTACACCTTTGGTGGTTGTTTTAGCACACGCTAGCTTGGGAGGCTCAGACCGAGAACTAAGCTGAGAAAGTACCGTTACTACAGTTTGTACGGAAATTAGGTGAAAACCTACATAGGATTCAACCTATTCATTCCAGGTTGACTGTCAGTCGAGTGTTGGGTTTTACTCGGTCAGTCATCACCATTCCACTGTAGCACCCTTTCGGTACCTAGCTGCTATGCCACCAGAAGCTGCCATGCCACCCGAAGGAAGCACGAGGACTGAGATACTGCCAAGTTACCCGAGACTAGACAGGGTAGGTGGATAGGCAGAGGTCTTGCGGTCAGTAAATTCGCGCTCTACCCACTGAACCATCTCGCCCCGGTAGTTAACGGTTTGGTTTGGCTCCACCACTGTTTTCAATTAGTGGGACGACAGGCAGCAATACGGCGTCCACAGTTCCTAGCAGCACCCAGCACTGCTGTCGACAGTTATCCCTATCTTCAAAAAGGGTACGCGGACTCTGTGCGAAAACCACCGTGGCATCAGCGTGTTACCTGTGGCATCGAAGGTGCTCTCTGATCTTATCCTTCGAAGGTTGACTGAACACAGGGAGAGACAAATCCGTGAAAACCAACCTGCTTCCCTCCTGCAAGAGGATGCATCGATCATATTTTCACCCTCCGACAGATTCTTGAGCAGCGACACTGCTTCCAGCAACCAACAATGGTTGTGTCTTTCGATCTGAAACCTGCCTTTGGCTCTGTAGACCGCCAAGCACTGTGGCAGTGTTTGTGGAGCAAAGGCCTCCCCCATAAATTCTTGACCCTCCTTGAGACGCTGTACGCCAACTCCTCGGTCGTGTGAAGGTCTAAGGGAAGCTCTCTTCTGAGTTCACCACATCAAGTGGTGTCAGACAGGGCTGTCCTCTTTCACCTTTCCTCTTCAACTTCGTCATTGATACGATCATGGAAGACTCACTATCAGCCTCTAATGCCTGTGGGATCGAAGTGCTCCCGGGGCGTTCGCTCACAGATATCGAGTATGCAGACGACATGGCTCTTCTTGGATCTGACGCCGTGGTAATGCAAACAATATTAAATAACCTAACTCCGCTTCACGACATGCGCTTCACACCTGCAAAGCGTAAAGTGCTACTGCAAGACTGGGTGGGCCCGAACCCTAGCCTCATGCTTGCGGTGAACCGATTGAAGTAGTAGGCAAATTTGTTTACCTGGGCAGCTGTATAAGTCCCGGTGGTCTCGCGAAAGATGATATTTCCATCCGAATTGGGAAGGCCCGAGCAGCTTTTCTGAACCTGAGTCACCTTTGGCGTAGGCGTGACATCAGCTTATCCGTCAAGGGTCGAGTTTATAATGCTGCGGTGCGCTCCGTATTACTATACGGATCAGAAACCTGGCCGCTGCGCGCCGAGGACGTCAAAAGACTTTCAGTGTTTGACCACCGATGTCTTCGGAGCATTGCCCGAATCTGGTGGGAACACCGGATCAGCAATGCTGAAGTACGTCGAATGGTATTCGGGAGAAATAACTCACCCTCGATAGATGAACTGATCACACTGCATAGGCTGCGCTGGCTTGGCCACGTGCTGCGCATGCCAGTCGACCGACTTCCTCGAAGGGTTCTTTTCGCACAACCACGTGAAGGGTGGAAACTAGCCAGAGGCGGTCAAACAATGACTTGGCAGCGAAGTATTAAAGTCATTACCAGCAAACTGAGCTGCGCTGGTCACTGCCGTCTTCCTGGATGGAGCCCCCTGCACGGGCCACGTCAATGGTTAGAAATATTGTTAGACGTGGCCCAGTCGCACCCTCAATGGCGCTCGTGCATCCAAGCTATTGCCTTCAATGCATAGCCCCCTTCCCAATCGCCCCACTTAACAGTCTATTGACAATGGTGTATTTATGCACCAATCTTTCAGCTCCCGCCTCCAATGTGCAGCTACCTACCTCACCCCCCAAATCATCGGTGAACGAAACTGTGGCAGCGACAACCACTGTACGACAAGTGCACGGTTCTGACAGCTGACGATGATGATGAGGATGCTGTGGAACAACTACTGGTAAGCGCAGAGTTGTAAAAGACTGATCACTACCATTACACCTAGGGTCGAGATGGTCTAAGTGGTTAGAGCGCGAATTTACTGACCGGAAGGTCCGTGGTTCGAACCCGACCTCTGCCTCTCGACTTCCCCTGGCAGTATCCCAGCCCTCGTGCTTCCCTCGGGTGGCGTGGCAGCTAGGCACCGAAAGGGTGCTGCAGCTGAGCGATTATTATTATTATTATTATTACACCTAGGATCTAAAATGGAGTTGCTACCAAATCGCGCCTCGCATGAACTGCGGCGCTCTAACTGCGCATTGAAGTTCGCGACTAAGATTTTATCTGGACTCTGTGGAGGGTAAGGGCGTGGTGGTTTCTCCTTAGAAAGTGTCGTCCACAAAGTTTCAGCTACAGTTGGTTCGCACACAAGCAGAAACTGAAAAAAGTGCTGTTAGTATCTTTACCGGTGCGAGTCCTTGCGGACGTAGACTGACCGACTCCGACGAAATGATGTCACAAAGAGACTGGGTCTTAATGTGGTGTGACGGTCTGTGTGCTTCCGTGACCGGGTGAGCTATACATGAGACTGTCCGTGCCTCATGACAGGTTGATTATTGGGTAGAGATCTGACCAACACAGTCTCCTGCTCCTACAGGTTAGAGTTCGGAACATTCGTGACGGATTGCTGTCTGATATTTCCCGCCAAGCACGACGGCCTTGCGCTCAGGCTTTTCATCGCACGTCTGGTTGTGGACCCTAATCGTCCTGCTGGTCAGATCTGGTCCCCGTGCCCGTATCGTAGCCCACGTACAACCACAATCCGTACAACCAACATCACTACCACATTTGCCCCCACGTGGTGTCACCAATCGGGTCGCCACAGGCTGGGTAGGCGAAAACAGGTTACTCTCGACGTTCTTTCTCCTTCCCACACGTTTACTTCTCCCCCACCCTGTTGCTAACTCTTTGTAGGCCGATCCGTTAGGACTGACGAGCCCATTCTTCTTGCTCTGATTTCGACCGTAGTATCTCCGGGTCAGTCAGCGACAGTAGCGTCAGGTAGCTCGAAATCAACCTTCAAGCCTCGAAGCTTGGTCTATCTGTCTGCTTCCAATGTCCGCAAGCAGTGCAACAAGCTTCGATTGGTCTCACTCTTAACCCCCTTGACATTGAGGTGAACAAGAATTCAAGACACAAGCAGCAGTAGTTAAGCCAACTACCTCATCACACTCCACCCACTTTCGACGCACCTCCGGCAATCCAGAGGTAGCTGAGGTATGATGTGCAAGGGTCAGCATTGTTAGAAGTCATCAGGAGGTCAACTGGATACCCGTTGGTAGTCGCTTCTGTGCGGTTCGTCGGTTAACGTCCGTGAAGGAGTCTCACAAGTAGGAAGTTGAACATTATCTGTTTATCGTGTCTGATCAGGCCCCCAACCTACTATAGCTTTGATACCATCAAAGACAACTTTTATGACGCCTTTAATGTCATGTTACGGCGGGCTAAAAGCCCAGCTACCGCTGTGATTGTCAGAGATCTGAATGGACAAGTGGACAGACTTAGCGCATCTGAGACTCATTTAGGTGGTCGACTTTGATTGGACTCGGCACGTACAAACAGAGGTAGATGAATGCTTCAACTTCGCCGAACACAGTACTAACTTCCAAAATAACCGAAGTCATCTGGCCACGTGGTTTCCTCCAACGGTATGCCAGCCACGGACCCAAGCTGATCTTACAGCCATCAATTACCGCTGGCGTGGGTCAATATCTTGCTGCTGCTCACAGAACACTTGGATTACACTGTATCGGTCGTTCCGCCTGCGGCACGACGCTGACAGGTCCACTCAAGCACTGGATATCAGACAGCGGTGCTGCTTGAATTTAGAGATGTCCCCGCCGGCCCCGGACACAATTCAGCCCGGTGAATTATCAGATTCCAAGTGAGAATGGGTCTGTGCGGCAGTCCTAAAGTCCGGTGGACTGTTGTGTTCGACGAGGGATGGAGTGCAGCGACAATCAGAATAAGGAAGGAAAACGCTGAGGGCCCGGAAGCTTGGCTTCATTCATCCAAAACTTTGACTCTGAGAGCTGAAACGGAAAAAGGTGATGTAGCAATGAACGTTTGAAAAACAGCGCAAATGTATAAAATGGACACGGAGGGAAATGGAAGGAAAATGAAAGAAGTGAAGGGTGTCAATTTGCGTTACTGGTCCCCGAAACCGCCTTTAATCGTGAGTAAGCGTTCACTTGTAACATCGTTTCAGTGTCTACCTACCATGCTACATAAACGAGGCACAATGGCTGAGCTACTGCTAGGTTTCCCAAGCCTAGACAGGAGCAGTCGGGACGCAGAGTTCGGTCCGAACCATAGATTTCTCCGTCAGTAAGTAACCACTAAGCTATCTCTAGGTCAGTAAGCTGTACTCGAAACCATCAAGGATGAAACGCGCAGCCACATTCAGTGATGATCGTCACGAAAAACTGGACCTTACCGTGGTGTGCCTCTGTGACCCAGTGAGCTATACTGTGTAGTGTCCGTGCGACACTCAGAATCTCTCATACCAGGTTGGTCAATGGCTAGAGGTCTGACGAACACAGTCTCCTGGTCTTCCAGGTTGGGGGTTGGAACATGTGGCAACTTGTTCCGTAGAAATGGTAATGCATTTGCATTTCCCCCGTCACGAAGAGACTGGACCTTACCGTGGTGTGGCGGTTTGCGCACCTCAGCGACCCATTTAGCTATACTGGGGGTGTCCCCGCGACGCACAGAGTCTCGCATACCAGGTTGGTCAATGGCTAGAGGTCTGACGAACACAGTCTCCTGGTCTTCCAGGTTGGGGGTTGGAACATGTGGCAACTTGTTCCGTAGAAATGGTAATGCATTTGCATTTCCCCCGTCACGAAGAGACTGGACCTTACCGTGGTGTGGCGGTTTGCGCACCTCAGCGACCCATTTAGCTATACTGGGGGTGTCCCCGCGACGCACAGAGTCTCGCATACCAGGTTGGTCAATGGCTAGAGGTCTGACGAACACAGTCTCCTGGTCTTCCAGGTTGGGGGTTGGAACATGTGGCAACTTGTTCCGTAGAAATGGTAATGCATTTGCATTTCCCCCGTCACGAAGAGACTGGACCTTACCGTGGTGTGGCGGTTTGCGCACCTCAGCGACCCATTTAGCTATACTGGGGGTGTCCCCGCGACGCACAGAGTCTCGCATACCAGGTTGGTCAATGGCTAGAGGTCTGACGAACACAGTCTCCTGGTCTTCCAGGTTGGGGGTTGGAACATGTGGCAACTTGTTCCGTAGAAATGGTAATGCATTTGCATTTCCCCCGTCACGAAGAGACTGGACCTTACCGTGGTGTGGCGGTTTGCGCACCTCAGCGACCCATTGAGCTATACTGGGGAGTGTCCCTGCGACACTCACAGAGTCTCTCATACCAGGTTGGTCAATGGCTAGAGGTCTGACGAACACAGTCTCCTGGTCCTCCAGGTTGGGGGTTGGAACATGTGGCGAATTGTTCCGTAGAAACAGTAATGCATTTGCATTTCCCGCCAAACACCGCTGCCTTGCGGTTAGGCTTTTGAGCCAAAGGCTTTGGTTGAGGACCCTAATCGTCCTCCTGTCTAGGTGTGGGCGCCCTGACAGTATCCTAGCCCACGTACAACCATGAACTGCACACATACAAAAAAACTCATGCCACATCGGCCGTCGCGTGGTGCCATCAGCCGGGTCGCCTTACTTGCTGCATACAGCAGGGCGGGTAAGCGAAAACAGGCTACTGCTGACGCCTCCCTTCTTTCTCTTTCACATACTTTTTCTTCCCCCTCTCCCCGCCCCATTAATAACTCTCCTCTTGTAGGCCCAGCACTTAGGACTGATGACTCCGTTCGTCTTGCATCGGTTTTGCGTGCAGCATCTGCTCGTCACATGGCGCCGACATCCTCAGGTATCTCCAAATCACTCTTCAAGCCTCGACACTCAGTCTATCTGGCCGCCTTCAATGTGCGCACTCTGAAGCAAGCAGGACAACAAGCTGCTCTTGCTCTCACACTGGACTCGCTTGGCATTGATGTGTGCTGTGTCTCGGAAACAAGAATTCAAGATGCAAGCACAGTGATTGAGCTAACCGCCCCATCAGTCTCCACTCGCTTCCGACTGCGCACCTCTGGTGATCCAGAGGCTGCTGCAGCTGGATGTGCAGGGGTTGGTATCGTCCTAAGTCACCGGGCGGAAGTATCCTTGCTTGACTGGATACCTGTTGATAGTCGCCTCTGTGCGGTTCGTCTGGCAACGTCTGTGAAGGAGTCTCACAAGCGGGATGTTGATCGATGTTTGTTTATCGTGTCTGCGTACGCCCCAACTGACTGTAGCTCCGACACCGTCAAAGACAGGTTTTATGACGCCCTGAATGCCCTGCTGCGGCGAGCTAAAAGCTCAGACATCGTGGTGGTTGCCGGAGATTTGAATGCACAAGTGGGCAGGCTTAGCGTATCTGAGACTCAATTAGGAGGTCGACATGGATTGGACTCGGTACGTACGGACAATGGGGAACGATTGCTTCAGCTGTGTGCTGATCGCAGGCTGTTTCTATGCAGTACTAACTTCCGGAATAGCCGAAGTCGTCTGGCCACATGGTGTCCTCCAACGACACGCCGACCACAAACTCAAATCGACCACATCGCCATCAGTTACCGATGGCGCGGATCAGTAACTGACTGCCGGTCGTTTTGGAACACATTTGTGGATTCCGACCACGCGCTCGTCCGGAGTCGCTTCTCCCTACGTTTTCCAGGACCGCGTAAGGTGCGGACAAATCGCTTGGCAACTGAGAGACTGGCAGATCCGGATGTTAGACGAACTTACCAGAATCGTCTTCTAGGGTCTCTTCCAAATGCTCCACCATCAGATGTGAACGCATACTGGGACGAGATTGCCACCTCTTTGCATAGTGCTGGGAATTTCGCCTGTGGCACGGCACCACCAGGCGCACTCAAGCACTGGATATCAGACCGAACGGTGGCACTGCTTAAATCTCGGAGAAATATCCCAGCCGGCCCGGAACATAACTTGGTGCGACGAATTATCAGACGTCAAGTGAAGGCGAGTGTGAAAGCCGACCGCGAAGTGTGGTGGACACAGAAAGCCAAGGAAATGGAAGAGGCCCAGAAATCCGGTAATGCCCGAAGATTATTTCAGTTGATCCGTGCGACCGGTCCCCGGAAACCACCTGTGAGCGAAACTATCAAGGATCGGAATGGAGTGACCATCTCGAATAAAGAAGAACGTCTCGACCGATGGGCCGAATACTTCGAACAACAATTGTCATGGCCACCAGCTGGCGCCCATCTGGAACCCACAGGTGACGTAGAACCCTGGACGGTGAACGTGGAACCACCTACGGCCTCGGAGGTTTATGACTGCATATGTTCTCTCAAGCGCCACCGAGCCTCTGGTCCGGATGACCTCCCACCCGCATTGTTCAAAGATGGGGGTGAAATCCTCAGTCAACGCCTGTCTGATCTGTTTGCCTGCATCTGGGAAAAGGAGTCTGTCCCAGACAACTGGGGAGAGTCGGTGATAGTGCCCATTTTCAAAAAGGGGGCTCGTAGTGAGTGTGGTAACCACAGGGGGATCAGCTTGACCCCGGTCGTAACGAGACTGTTGGCGTCACTTGTGCTTCGTCGCCTTACGGTGGCTCGTGAGACACTGTCTCGAGAGCAGCAAGCGGGATTCAGGCCTGGTAGAGGTTGCGTTGACCAAATCTTCACACTTCGTCAGGTGCTAGAACAACGCCATACGTATAAGCGACCCACAATTCTAGTATTCTTGGATTTCCAAGGCGCATTTGACTCGGTTGACCGGTCTGTTCTGCTTGACACGCTTGCCCACCAAAGAATGCCCCGGAAGTTCGTGAACATAATAAGCTCTTTGTATTCCAAGACTTCCGGACGTGTGAGAGTATACGGCGAGCTCTCCAAAAGCTTCCGTACACAAAGTGGCGTCCGTCAGGGATGTCCACTCTCCCCATTCCTGTTTAACTTCGTGATCGATGAAATAATGAGACGAACACTGGAAGGTCTCCGAAACCCCGGTGCTCAAATAGCCTCTGACGAAAACCTTGTCGATCTGGAATATGCAGATGACATCGTTCTTATCTTTGAAGGGGAGGAGAAGGCGCAGGTGTTTTTAGATGAACTGACCAAAGTCATCCCGTCCTTTGGTATGCACTTTGCACCCAAACAGTGTAAGGTCATGCTCCCGAACATGCAGTCATCAATCACACCACTTACAATCCAAGAAGATGCACTTGAGTCTGTCGACCTTTTTATCGTCTTGAAAGTCGTGTAGGTTCTGAAAGTAGTGTGACATGCGAAAGTCTAAGGCTTAGATTGAGCGTGCTAGTTTGCGATGCCTTTGGCAGCAAGGTGGCATAACCGTAAATTCCAAGGAACGTGTGCATCAGGTTACAGCGCGCACTGTTTTGTATGGCTGTGAGAAGTGGCCTCTGTGATCAGCGGAAGTGACACATCTTTATGTTCGACAATCGTTGTCTCAGAAGCATAGCTCTTGTAGGTTAGTGTCGGCGAATCCGTAACGAGGCAGTTAGAAAGCGAGTTTTGGGTTGTGCAAGGGGTACTTCCATTGAAGAATGTGTCCAGCACCAGAAGCTGCGTTGGTTAGGACATGTGTTGCGCATGCCTACCCGAAGAGAGCTCTGTTTTCCATGCGCAACTCAGCGTGGCGTAAGCAGAGAGGTGGCCAACCCTTGACCCGGCAGAAGAGTATGAAAGAGATCACGAAACGTTTGGGTGCTGTCGATGCCGGCCGCCTTCCAGGGTGGAGACAGCGTGATCCTCACTGCGCCTGGTTGGAGACGCTGCAAGATATGGCTGCCAACCGATGTCAGTGGCGATCTTGTTGTCAGTTTCTATCCAGATTGCCTGAATGAGTGTTTGGAAGTGTGTGCACCTCGGAATGATTGTATTAAGGCAGCACTAAGCCCCTTCCCCGTCAACCTTCAATCTTTTCTTCACAATGAGGCTTTCAAATAAATCATGGTTGTACGGCAGCGAAGCATCGGTGTTGAACACTGATGTCATGTTGTCGATGATGATGTTGATGATGGTGAGTGTGTATCTCTACTCGAGCGTCATCGTGTTTGTGGTCCTGAGGACCTTCCACCTGCCCTGTTCAAGAATGGCGGTGGTTTTCTCGGCCAGTGCCTGTCCATCCCGTTTGGATTTATCTGGGAGAAAAAGACCGTCCCAGACAACTGGGGTGAATTGATAATAGTGACTGTTTTTAAAAAGGGCATTCGCAGTGAATGTAGTAACCACAGAGCCGCTAGTTTGACTCCTATTGTGACAAGGTATTTGGCGTCTTTGATCCTTCATCGTCTTACGGTGGCACGCGAGGCATTGACTTGTGAGAATTAAGCAAGATTTCGGACGGGTAGAGGCTGCGTTGACCACATCACACCGTCAGGTGCTAGAGCAACGTCACATGTACAGACGACCCACAGTCTTGGTGTTCCTTGCTTTTAAAGGTGCGCTCGATTCAGTCGATCGGTCAGTGGTACTTAACAGGGTATGCCTGTTATGTTTCGATAACGCGGCGAGCAAACGATAATATGAGCGGACTGTGACGATATTCTATTCCCAACTATGTTGCCTGATCCCGACTCGTAGTACAGCGGAATAGTAAGAAGACGAAGCCTCGGATACAACTTTAGTGCTCCGAACAACAGGTGATTTACAAAAAAGTGACACTGAATATCTATATTTATCTTTAGTTTGACCTTGACAAATGCCGAAAGTTCGTTAGCACACATAGATACAGAGCTTTTTTGGGATATTTATATCCTTAGTACCTACCCCGCACAAATTGGCCAGAAGTTCGGTTCGCCTGCCGGTCCGGCGTCGGGGCGAGTTCTGATTGGTCGGAAGCTTGGACCCAATAGCCAATCATGACCCAGTATTCGCCGAATACCTGCTGCCGCATCCAGAAGGCGTCAGGATTTCCAGAATGCTGTCACGGCACATACTATACACGATGCGCTGTTTATGTCTTTGACCTGACATCGGTTGGCCACCTTATCGTTCAGTCTCTCCAGCTAAGCACAGCGAGGGTCATGTAGACCCCATCCTGGAAGGCGAACAGCAACAAAAGTACCCAAACATCTCCTGACACCCGTCATTCTCTTCTGCCGTGTCAAATTTTGTCCACATCTAGGTTTTCCTCAATCCGAATTAGGTGCGGAAAACGGCGCTCGTATCGGCAGGCGGTAACTCGGTATGCGTAACACATGACCCAGCCACTATGCCTTGGAATGCTGGATGCATTCTTTGTGTGTAGTATCTTCTGTTCCGCCCAGAGCCAAATCCTAATCCTTGCAGCCGTACAACAATACAGTGTACACTGTAGTCTGACAGACGCACCTATTGAGACCCAATGATATGCCCTTTTGATGCTACAAGTAGCACAAATTGGCAAAAGCAATTCTGGCCTTCGAGATTCATGGATGCACTTCGTCCATCAGAATTACTGCAACTTCTAAGATACGCTCAGTGTTCCAGCTTCACTCCTCGAAATTCTAGAGGCATTCTCAAAGGCTGGAAGTCCGCAAAAAATGACTGCGCTTTGTGAGTGCGAAGCACATGCTGGAAAACTAGACAGCCTTGACCAGCCTTTCTAGCACTGCCTGCGCCTCCTGCTCGTCTTCGAAAATTCTGACAATGTCGTCTGCATATTCCAGGTCGACAAGGTTGTCATCCAGGGAGATCTGAACCCCGGAGCTTTGAAGACTTTCCAGTGCTTGACTCATTACTTCACTGATGGCGAAAGTGGGCAAAATCAGAGTGTGAACATACTTGTTGGACACCACTGCCTTTAGGAAGGTTTTTGGGGAGCTCCGTATACACTCACGCGCCCACAAGTATGTTAACACATACAACCCATGATATTCGACAACGTCTGTGCTTACCCGTTGCGCAAGCTTGTTGAAATGAACCAACCAATCGACGGAATTGAAGGCTCCCTTGAAGTCAAGGTCCGCCAAGATTGCGAGGCACCTGTGCGCATGCCATTGCTCAAACACGGGACGCAGTGTGAAGATGTCCACACAGTCAATTCCCGACTGGAATACTGCTTCCTCTTCTCGAGCCCGTTCACGCATCTTCGCAACACGATGCAGAATAAGCGACGAAAGGAGTCCAGTTACAACAGGAGTTAAGCTTTGATGGCTTGGCCACGTCTTGGGAATACAACCTCCGCGACTGCTTAGATGTGCTCTGTTTGACTTATCCGACCCGATTAGGTGTCATAAAGGAAGGCTTGATTTTTCCCAATCGGATCTAATTGGCTCCCTGGGGAGGTGGGGTCTAGAAGGTGATAATTTGCGGCTAAGTTGTTTAACATGTAACAGAACCGAACTCGTTGCTGCTGTTCTTTTTTGCAGTTGTGACTTCCCCGTCGCCTTCAGTCGGCTCCTACGTTCTTTTCCTACGTCATACGTCATACCTATTGACACATTGACCCTTCGTAGGTCATCAAATGGCTGTTGATCTATTTATCGAGCTGGGCAACCGACTTGCAAACAGGTGGTCAACGTTTGAATGATGAGGAAACGTTTGCACGTCAAGTACCTAGCTCAACAACCACCTGATCGGTTAACAATCAATGCATCCGACCTACCAACATAGTGCTCACAATGATCAATCCGAGCGCACAGTGTACAATAGAGACGGTGGACAACGTTACGAAGTGTGAACGTGCCAGTGACAATTGGACTAGCTTTTTATTAGGGACTCAAGCCTGCTTGCGAACCTTCCCTCTCAAGGATCATCAGTGGCTGACTTTTCTTCGTGGAACGTGGAATAAACGGAATGACGTGTAACAGAAAACCAGTGGAGGAGTTTGTGACGGCTCACGTCCCTAGCGTCACCGAGTTTTCGATCAAGGGTACGCCTCTAGTCCTTGCGCGACAAACTGTGATCCACAAGGCAGCAGGAAGAGGTTGACCAATACCGCCGTCATGGTTGTTAAATTTTGATAGCTTGTCATCCGGCAAACAAGTTTTCGCCATTATTGGGGAGTTTTACAGTCGAACTCCATTTTGGACAACCATTTGAAAGTGGTCTCCTCTGAGACTAGACGGAGGAAAGGGGCAACTATTTTTTACTGATTGAGTCATTTCCAGAGGAGACCATTTGCAGTCGATCCGTTCGCATGGTCTCCCCAGCGGATTTTTCTAAGGAGCTTGATACGTCTACCTGACTGTTTGTTCCCCTTATCTAAACGGCGTTATTTTATATTCCTTGACGCTGCTGACCAGGGAGTGCGAAGGTTAGAACCTGTTCCATTGGACCAACGGTTACGGACTACGAGGCTGTGTGAGGATGTGATGTGAATGATTGCCGTTCCATAGTCTCCGACACTGCTATGGCGGTCTTATTATGGAAGGGAATAGCTAGTTTAGCCGTGTAACGATAACAGGTCTCCTCATTGCAAACGGTCAAATCCCCTTCCTATAGGGGGTGCTCTTGATGACCGCAAAATGTAATTTTTTCCCCGCGAAAATCTTGACGATATAGACCATATGCGTCGGCTCGCGTGCATCATTATGTGTCCCCCGCGGATGGTCTAACTTCTGAGATACCTCGATCTCATGCTGTCAGGTCCTTCAGACAGTACTCGATGCGAATTTCGGGATACAACTCTGCTCAAGCCGGGTACAGTGACCCCACAAGGGTGTCCCTTGTGAATATAGCCCGCGAAGGCCTTCGCCGTTAACCGCGGTTTTCGGACTTTTTTCTCGAATGGCTGCGACTCCCTAAAAGGGTTCAGAAACTCATCCTCGTGACGTACTCTCACATTTTGCTCTTCATTTTAGTTTGACATACGAGTCCTTCTAGGCTTACACACGTGGACAATCGTCCACTATGTGTTAGTTTCAGCTTGTCCTTTTTATGACACGTTCTGAATAATTTACTTTCCCGCCTTTTAGCTTCCCACGGGCTTCCTAATCCTCATGCTGGTAAAATAATCAATACCCACTGCTTTGACACATGCGTTCACCTGGAGGTTCCTCAGCTTCCGGGTCGGGATGCTAACCCAACAGCCCGGTGTCCCAATCACACCAGCCCCCGGTAGCCGTGGACAACGAGGCTCTTTCACTTTATCTCAGAACAAGACGAGTGAAGAGCGTCACACATCTCCTAAGATTGGTACAAACAACGTAAACAACAACAACACCAACACCACTAATATGCAAACACAAGATGCTTCACGGTCTTCCAGAGAAAGTGGTAACACTCTGCTAGTTGGACCCAATTTTCGCGTTGGCAAAAAGATCGGATGTGGCAATTTTGGGGAGCTCCGACTTGGTAAGTTTATTTTCTATGCTTTCCATGTATTTGACCAACCTGTGTATATGAAGAAATCATTTTTCGTGAGAGTGCCGAAATTTCATTCTGCAAGTACTCGGGAACACAGAGCACTACGGAAGAGTGGTTGTATCCTGGGTCAGAATTATCAGTAGTGCGTATGTTGTTTATGTACACGTGCTAATCATCCATCCTCACTTGAACAGCGGAGTGCTCAGACCCGTGTGTCTCTCATTTTAAATTGGGGAGATTCGAATTTACTGACCGGCAGGTCCGTGGTTCGAACCCGACCTCTGCATCTTGACTTCCCTTGTACCTCTGCCTCTCGACTTCCCCTGTCTAGGCTTGGGCAACCTGGCAGTATCCCAGCCCTCGTGCTTCCTTCGGGTGGCATGGCAGCTAGGCACCGAAAGGGTGTTAGAGCTGGACGATTTTCTATTTTTACTGAAACACGAATCGGATCGACAGCATACAAGCTCATCGTAATCACAGAGAACCGCTTCATCTGTCTCGCCCTTTATTCAGCACATGAAACGACTTAGCATGTCCAAATCCATTAGAACTTGGGAACTTGGACACTCATGCTCGAATCACGTTGTGTGTTCATGCTATTGCCAGCCAATCTGAAGCACCGGTTGTCAGCGGGTGTCATATTTTTCGCAATTTTGCTTCTGAATGATGTTCAAAGCATTGAATCTGTGTAGAGTCACAGTTTTCTAGCTATGAGGATCGTCCTTTGGAGGTACTGATTTTGGTTAGTACCTTTTAACGTACAAAATCCTTCCCAGAAAAGACTACTCCGCATCTATCGTTAAGGTGCTCTGTTTGGAAGGAATGACTTTCAAGTTTTGTTGGAATACCTTTCAGTATACGTTGTTTTACACCTTTGCTGTTGCTTTTAGAATTCAACATTTATGTGAGATTTTATCTTGCATGAGTAAACGTGACTCTGCGTGCCGTAGGTTCCCGTAAATCAAGAACATTCATACCGCCAAAACGGAGCAGTCAGACGAAGAGCAGTGAGTCACCGTACTACGAGTGGCCGTAATGCGAGGTGGTCTGTAGATGAAGTCGCACGATCCTTTGCGATGGAAGTAGCAAGACAGTTGATCAACATGTCTGTATTTATGCAAACAGCGATGCAGCCTCCTTCGAGGGGGAAAGGGTTAGAAAAGACCTACCCTAAAGACCACACATTGATCACCCAATGGTTGACCGTGACCGCCGACGAATTATCCAATACTGTCGAAGTACATTTAAAACCGACCACGAGAGCATGATGCGACACCAAACGCATCTGCTGTGCGCAATAACTTCAAGAGTGAGATATGTACCTCTTACTGCATGCGCCCGCTGTCCAGACCAGTCCGGCGCAGCCAAGCGGGGCAGACTACTGAGTCGTTGTTTCCAGACAGGGTCCCTCAATAAAACTCTACTACCCACTGCCTTGTGGGTCAGCCTTTTGAGTCAAAGGCTACGGCTAGAGTACCGGAACAAAACCCTACATTCCCCGATTGTCTTGTCCGTCAGACTTTTGAGTTTAAAGTCTCAAAGTGGAGTACCCCAAACAAACCCGCTTCCTCGATATCTGTCACGGTTGCTTTGTATACTATCATCAAGTTGGACCACCAAGTCCGGAAGAAGTACAGTTAAGTGGTACGTTTGGATTGGATGCTTAGCTCACGGATAACGGGCAGCGATTTCCTCTTCAATTGTGTACTGAACATCGTCTGTTCCTGACCACTTCGAACTTTCAGCACAGGCGATCTTACGAAGTTTTTTGGAGCTTGCTAGCCACAAGCCAGTAATAGACTCAGTTGGATAATGTGGCTGTCATTTATCGGCGGAGAGTTTTACCTGAAGATTATTCCTCCTTCTGGGGTACGCGCGAGCGTATTGACCGGAAGGTCCGTGGTTCGAACCCTACCTCTGCCTCTCGACTTCCCCTGTCTAGGCTTGGGCAACCTGGCAGTATCCCAGCCCTCGTGCTTCCTTCGGGTGGCATGGCAGCTAGGCACCGAAAGGGTGCTACAGCTGAACGATTTATTTTTTTATTTTTACGCAACACTATTCCGATCATGCCATCGTGCGTGTTCGGTTATCAGTTCGCATTCCCTGGCACGCTCTGTATCAGAAGCTGGCAGAAATTGTTCTACGGTAAGAGTAAGCAGATGAGATGATTTTGGACGCCTGCAGACTGAGGCGCTAGACAACTCGATTGATATCGAAGGTCCCGATCACACATGAGCATTCAGAGCAGGCGACTGTGTGCACATACAAGCTGCACTTTCAGGTTTTAGGACTGTTCGTCCAAGCCACCCGACTCGACCAAACGAACACTGGGTCTCTAGAAATCAAATTTTCGAAAATTGATAGCAGCGACGAGCGCCTACGATGGTGCCCGTAGATCCCTCAGTTGTATAAGTACCGGTAGACTAGCCGGCGACGGGATTAATTCCCGAATGGGAAAGGTCAGGGCAACTTTTTACAACCTCCAGCACTTATTTTGCTGAAGTACCTCAGTTTTTCTGTCAACGACAGAGTATTCAGTGTGGCTGTGCTAACCATACCGCTTTATTAATAAAAAAAACCTGCCCTCTACGCGTAGAGGATGTACGAAAGCTGTCGGCATCTGAACATCGGTGTGTCCCAAGCATTGGCCGGGTCTAGTGAGAAGGTCGGATTAGAAATGCTGGGGTGCACTAGATGGTTTTAGGAAGAGGGAACTCTTCCATGATGGATGAGCCACACTTCATAGGTTCTGCTGGTTAGGACATACTTTACATGCAGAGCTTATTTCGCTGAGACCTGTGATGAATGGAAGCGACCGAAAGGTGGGCAGTCTATGAGCTGCCGACGAAGTGTGAAAACGATGACAAGTAAGTTCCGTCGACTTGACAACTACCACCTTGGATGCTGACCCCGGGACTCCACTTCATCATCAGTGATTATACTTGTTGGTCGACACGACTCAGTCATGCAGTCAGTGGTGCTGCTGCTTGAATGCTGTCCAGTTTTTTCCTTGGAATGTGTAGACTGATCCAGAAGTGGGTGCCTGAATATGCCGTCGGATGCACCGCTTGGCTACGTCACTCCGGTTTCTCCTTTCTCGGTGACAAGCATTTGTAACCATCATGGGCTTGGTACACGGTCTATAGCCGATTAACTGTACTGAACTGAATAGCAAAGTCGTCTAGTTGTCTGTTTTGTGCACTTTGGTCCTATGGTGAAGGTCTCACATTAAGCTCCTTGTGGCGATGTTTCAATCACGACGAGTGAATGATATCCACACCAAATTACGCAACCTTCGCCCAGAGTAAGGTTGTGTAGCGTCCAATACAAACTCTATGTAGAACGTTTAGGTAGGTGCATTTCACGGCACAATTATCTCTTCTTATACCAAGTTTGTTGTTTTCCCTCTCGATCCAGTCTAATCATACTCATTCCGACCATTGTGGTTCCATTTGGATCTGCCTGTCAGCCGTCGTCGCGTAAAGAATGTTGAAACGAGGACGCGAGACTAGAGACCTGATAGACGTCTTTCTATTGTTATTGTTGGTAAAAATGCTCTGGGCAGTCTGTTTTACAGGCGTGTGGTGTTTTCTATTTCTCCCATTGCTTAATCATTTGGTAAAATAATGGAACCCCGTCGACGAGTCCGTACATGATTGTACTGAAGAGATCTGTCCCACAGTTATTTACGTCCAATTCATCAAGCGAAACCTACTGACTGATGCCATCGAGAATCATGTGTTGTTGGTCTGCTACCTCATTGCTCGAGACGTCTGTCACCGGTGTACTAGAGATGTGTGAACTTAGTTGGACACTTGAGTGACCAGTTACAGCCAGTTACTCTGTCGTCCTGTTGATTGCAAATTAAAAAAGAGTTGGTGACAGCGAGCAGCCAGCCGCACACCATAATCCAACTCGAACGTTGTTGTCTCTTCTCCGCAACCTCGAGTACTCGATTCTATGTCTGAGTATCTACCAGATGATGAGAAGATGGGAACGTAGGCGGCGGCGAAAATCGGAGCCACTGACCAATTCTGTGGCATCGTTTTTAAGCTGTTTAAGTGATTCACACGATAACCTGCACAGCGGTTGACTACGAATCAAACACCGTCAACAGTCTGATCTGCAGGGGGGAGGTGGGTTGGTAGAAAATAGTTGTGAGATACTTTTGTGATACCTTCCGTGACCCTATTTACTCCCTAAAATAGACCACGGTATCTAGGGTGTGTGCATTATGCATTAGACAAGACTTGTGGATACCAACGTAAAAATATTAATCTGCTGCGTACACCAGCTTCTCAGCCCCCTACCTTGCACCGGAAAAGCTGCTTTAGGTAACGCCTGAACGGACAGCTCATTTGAGCATGCCTACATAGCACCTATGATGTACCGTGTCTAGTCTCCCGTTGTACCCAGCGCCAGTTCAAGCTGTGCTTGCTTTTTTAGCCGGACAGTTTCCGTTCTTAGCATACCTCTACTTTCTCCCACTGTGTAAATGGGACATTCGGAGCGATGCTTCTGTTTATGACCTTGCTTGGATGCTCTAAAACAGTTCTTATTTTATCCCACGCACACAAGGTCGTAATTTGTACACCAACGAACACGTGGCCATCAAACTAGAGCCGATGAAAACACGGGCGCCGCAGCTGCATCTGGAGTATCGATTTTATCGAATGCTCCAGAGCGGGTCTGTTGGTGGATTTCCTCAGGTCTACTACTTCGGGCCTGTCGGTCGTCACAATGCGCTCGTTATGGAGTTGTTGGGTCCCTCTCTGGAAGATCTTTTCGAGATATGCAAGAGACAGTTCTCACTCAAGACAGTCCTGATGATTGCTATCCAGCTGGTAGGTTGCACTTGTTTTGTGTTTTTGCCATCGTAACTGTTCGTGATCGATTAGAATGGATTTCCCGTATACCAAAACACTGAATCGAGTTGTAACACCCTGTAATAGCGGTAATGTCTCAGCCCAGTTCTCCGTCTGAATCTTTTCGTCAAAGCAGCCATCAAAGGTGAACACCTTGTATTGACGCCCAAAACCAGGTAAAAAAAAATCATGTACAGCGCGTCGTATATAGTGTATGTGAGGCGACATTCTAGAAATTCCGACGCCTTCTGTATATGGAATTGACAACCGGCATTCGGCGGATACTGGATCATGATTGGCTGTTGAGTCCACACCTTCGGCCAATCAGAGCTCAACATGATGCTGGACAGGCAAGCGGCTCGTTCTTCTGGCCAATCGCATGCATGTTATGCCTCCTGACCGTAGCATCGGCTAACTGCGAGCGGTTAAGCGGTTTCGGTTCGGAATTCTCCGTAACACACCCGCACCCGATTTATCCATTTATCAAAATGCAGTCGTTTATGCGCCTAACCACCCCCTCTCCCAAGTAGTCAGTCACCCGTAGATTCGATTACGAAACCCATCTACACACGATGGGCTGTTGCAAGATCTTTATGACTCCACCGTGTACCTCCGGAAAATGGAAATCAGCGGATTTCAGCCAACCAAGTTTGCAACGCATTGACAACCGCCCCAACTGCTAAAAACGGTTGAGCCAGGGTGTTATCAGAAAGACGTACCGAGATTTTCACCTGCAAAAATAAATATTTGAGTGCTCACATCGATTTTGGAACATGACGAGCCCTCACTTATTGCGTTCTAAAAACCCTGCTTAGCTGCCACACTTTCCTCCAGGTTTCGAAACATGTTCCGCAGACCTTGGATATCCAAGATTTCCTGTGTGACCGATATCTCGTCATCTGTCAGTTGTTATCCACCCGTTAAACCAATTCCTACGTTAGCCATCGATTTTTGTCCGGGGTAATCTTTCAAGATCACAGGGGAACGCAGACTTAGGTTTCTACTGAGATGGAATCCCCGACAGGGAATTCTATTGTGTATTCTTCATGGGGACAGCCTCTTTTCGAAACGTAGCTTTTTCTGTTCGTGTAGTGTACATAAATATGACAATGTATGTAGCTCCGGGAACTGTGGGGTGGGATTCTGTAGCATGATAGGCACAAAACTGTTCAGTACTCGCTCCTGTTGACCTCTTGCCTGATTTTTTTCATTTGCACTCTAGAAGGTGTCCACAGTATTCTTTTAGAAGCTTATGGGGTGTGCTGAACGTGCCCGGCACTGTTCGGCTTTCGATGCTCTAAATCTCCGATAGTCTTAACATATCATGGCGTTGTTCATGTTATGGGCAATGCCACCATGGATTTCGACCCCTGAAATTGATTTCTGCCGCCTCATTCCTTCGAATATTTAGCACTGGTTTCGTCCCCGAAGTTGTCGACATATGCATTCTCATCCATTCTTGCCAGTACATTGTCGAACAGATCAATATCCCTTTTCCAAATAGCAATTCTGCACGGTTTTTGATAGGATACTGTATCGGAAGATTTTACCAGTATTTCGCTATGGTCCACTGGCCAGGTTAGCTTTCTGTAGATTCTGCAGACGTGGTACCTTTTGGAACAATGCAAATCCCGAATCCGATGGCAATGTCGATTTTTCTGTTCGTGCTCCAATTGACAGCAATCGCTGTCTGACCGTGTTGGACTAGTCCTTGTTTCGTTTTTCAGTCTAATCAGTCAAATGACAACACTAACCTTTTGCGGTTGCTGTTGTCTATTGATGGGTACTTGATTGCGCGGTATCTCGTCCTATGCAAATCCATCGCATACATCACGTGAGTATATGTACGCTTTCATTGGCTGAAAGCCTGGCTTCGTGTTACAGTCAGATTTTTTCATTCCATCGTTGGAGGTTGACTGTCACTCATCCTGGTCGGTTTCGTATCTCGATTGATGTTTTCCCAGCACCTTGTATTTGAAGGCATATTTCCACCAATTGATCCGTGCTTTTAGAGGAAGCTCGATTAAAACTTAAAAAAATGCGCGTTGCGGTTTTTGCTGTTTACACATTACCCCTATATCCAGATCATTTTTGTGTAACACAACAACAAAGACTGCCGCGAAGAACCATAAATAAGTTGTACGATAAAATTCCTTTACGACGGCTGCTAACAAACAAGGCCGGTCGAAACTTACCATCATCGTTTTTCTGCTAATACAGTGATTTTCCAGCTCAAGAAATGTGACCACATGTGAGCAGTTAGTTGTTATCCCTGGTGGTGATGAGCCTCACACTGTGGTTACTTCACGCACATTGAAAATCAAATCAAGGTCGGTCACGTGTCTTTTTGCACAACAGCTTTTCAGTGTTGACCGCAACACCGCTCGGTCACTGGCCACACTTACCCGAATGACTTATTTGATCGGGAAAATTCCATCTGTCCCGTCAATGTACACTGCTTCCCTTGTGAGGGGGTACCAGTATGTTTTTCCAGCACAGGTGTTTTATCTTGAGGGGCGAGATGGCTCAAGTAGTTAGAGCGCGAGCGTACTGACCGGAAGGTCCGTGGTTCGAACCCGACCTCTGCATCTCCACATCTTCTGTCTAGGCTTAGGCAACCTGGTAGTATCCCAGCTGCCGTGGTTCCTTCTGGTGGCATAGCAGCTAGGCACCGAAAGGATGTTACAGCTGAGCGAAAATGATGATGATGCTTCATCTTGAATGGGTGCGGGTCAAGCATTTCACATTTGATTTCCAAAAATTTTTATCAGGATATACGATTAAATTCTCAATCCCTTCCAGAATCAACGCTCCAAACACCGAGTATTCTTGCTTAAGTGGAACAGAAGCCTATATATGCGCGTTACACTGATGAGCTTTCATAATAGTGATCATCGGTTACTGTCACACCAGCCAAGATACTCGCGTACAAACAATCGCTGTGTAGGAACTATATACTTCAAGCTCACATAGTGATGATCAGAAACCTGATCAATACTGAGCAGCCTTACGTTGCTCACATATTGTGTGCCTCCACTATCTTCACTGCGTATTGCAACTGTGTGGCGTGTTCCAAACTGTCATTTGGGTCTATGCCTAGCTGCTGTCATTCATCAATCATTGGCACTAAACCTGGTAGCGTGTGTGAAGACGCTTGATGCGGCTGTTCGCTCTTCGAGCACACTGTACTAGATCCCCTACCATAGTATCCGTCCTCATAACATCCTGTTCATCTGTTATTTTCCCTTGACCCTTTCACAGCTACGCCGCATCGAATATGTGCATTCCAAGCATTTAATCTACCGGGACGTGAAACCGGAAAACTTCCTCATCGGTCGGCAGTACTACAATCGGCATCGAACCATCTACATTATTGATTTTGGACTGGCCAAAGAATATATCGACCCAGAGACCGGGAAACACATCCGATATCGGGAACACAAAAGTCTGACAGGCACAGCACGTTATATGAGCATCAATACACATTTGGGAAAAGGTATGTCTTTCAGTTACTCTCGCCCATAGTCGTCGCCTCTGTTCCCATGCAACGATTTGAGTTTGGAAAATGGACGAGATTTTGCAGGCGAAGCTGACTGTACGCGAAGTGTCTGTCTATCGATCTATCTGGTGCATCAAGGCCGATGCACGTGAACTGGTTTACACTTATTCGGGGGTCACCGATTCTCCCTCTAATTTTCAGCCTATCCTCATCATCGTTGAGCGCTATACAGTATCAGTATAATGTCTGTGGGAGCGAGATGGCTCAAGTAGTTAGAGCGCGAATTTACTGACCGACAGATCCGTGGTTCGAACCCGACCTCTGCTTCTCGACTTCCTCTGTCTAGGCTTGGGCAACCTGGCAGCATCCCAGCCCTCGTGCTTCCCTCGGGTGGCATGGCAGCTAAGCACCGTGAGGGTGTTACAGCTGAACATTATTTTAGTTTTTTTTCTGTGGGTGTGTACCGGCCACTCGTGCACAGTTTTCGAGCCTGGTATGGCTTACATTTTGTGGTAGTCATTCTTGTATTGTTCGGACCTGAGTGAATATATCTTGAAAGAGCACTGTGTCGAATGCTCAGTTTGCGGTATCAGTCCAGCTTTCTTAAGTAGTTGATATTTTGGGGGACATTAGCGTGGTAGATTTGACATTCAAACTTCTCCTGGCAGTTGTTTCGCACCAAATGATCGGTTTTCTCGATAGGCTAGTGGGATGAGGTCACATTTCACCGTATCAGACTGTTGCATCCAAATCATGCGGACATCTCTAATGAGCTTTCGCTTTGTTTATCGCCTTTCTGGGAGCCACGTAAGACAAGCTTATGTCTGCTTATGTCTGACGAGCAACAGGTGAAGCGGTCGACCTGAGGAAGGCAACTCGCGTGCTGGCCACCTACCCCGATCACACCACGTGTTCACCACTTGCTCGACTTTCACACATATATAGTTGAAAATCGTTCAGCTGTAGCACCCTTTCGGTGCCTAGCTGCCATGCCACCCGAGGGAAGCACGAGGGCTGGGATACTGCCAGGTTGCCCAAGCCTAGACAGGGGAAGTCGAGAGGCAGAGCGGATCGGGTTCGAACCACGGACCTTCCGGTCAGTAAATTCGCGTTCTAGCCACTTGACCCATTTCGCGTGATTTCATGGATTCATATGTATGTGTGTCGCTTGTTTGTACAATTCCGATGCGTTTATTCCGGTTAGTCTGCATCAAAAGGGGTAGCAACAGACTTGAATTTCTCTCATCGGCGGTTCATACTGTTGGCCATTCCTGGGGTTTGGTTCTCGTCGTCTGCCCTTCTACTAGGTGAACATGCAACCACCGTTCAGCTGCGGCACGCTGGAATTGTGAACAACTGAACAGTTGGAGCTTGACCGATCTGTGGTTTGTCAAAACGTCCGAGCAACGCCCCTGTAAGTGTTCTGGTTCTGCTTGTTGGCGCCCCGCCTGTCAGAACCTCCAGGTCAGACAACTCAGCAGACGTTTTTAACATGTCGGAAAATTTGATCAGTTAATGGAATCGACGTCGAAGTCTTATCCACACCGCCAAATTACGAGCATATGTGTCCCCTTTGGTGGAGTAATCATAATGCGATTGTCTTCCATTCAGGTGGTCGGAATTCAACTTCCTCTGCGGCCGGGGATATGCACTGCTGATTTTCTCTGATAAGAGTCTAGTGCTCGTCTCTTTCGTGCACGTTAATCGAAATAACCGCATCAACACAATTAAAAGACACTTCTCTGTCCTTGCGTTTTGAAGAAACTGCTGAACAATGTGCCCAATCTCTATATACTCGGACTTTTATTTGTCATACACACGAAACGCGCTCAATGTCCATTGTCGTTGAGTCATGTTGGTCGCCATGGGGATCAGTTGGCCTTGGTTACCGGGAGACTCCGTATTTTGTTGTGTGAATCCAATGACTGGGTTCTTTTAAAAGCCTGCTTGGTCCTTCGGCTAATTTCCCCGAGCAGAATACTGTTTTCCTCATCAGTTGTCCTCCTTCGGTTATGTTGCGACAGGCTGTGACCATCGTTTGTCCTTCACCCATACCTTGTTTAACGGGATTCTCAGATTTTAGTTGAATCCTTTCTGTGTTCTGACTCAAGGTCGTTTAATTAGGTTTTGTAGAGTGTTTTAAGTACCATACACAAAAGGATTATTGCTGCAAGTAGGTGATATTTCCTCAGCTGTCGCCATCGCCATCACATGACTTTGGAGCAGAGTTGTCTGTTGCTATGTTATGAATAGAAACATGCCTTGTTTGGCCAGTAAGTGAACCAGTAATCCAAAGCGTAATACCTTTGCATTAGAGTGTGATGCTCATGGTCTCGCTTCTTGATGTCAAACCTAAAGTGGTCGTCGTCCATAACAGTGAGAAGGTTTATTGATCGATAAATCGTGGCCGTTTGGAATGCGCGAACTTCAGTACGATGAAAGTACCATTGTATTAGTGCTTATGAACTAGACGGAACCAGTCGTCAATTGGCCGAATCCTTGTTACGGTGACTTTTCCTGAAGGCCCTCCCGGTGGATCCGTTTGGATGGGATTGGTGCGGCCACATCCACGGAACAAGCACGGTTACGGTCTCTATCTCTCATGGGATAACTAGAATAGTGTTTCCTACCTCCCTGTTTGGACCCTTCTGTTTCACACGCTTCGGCACTGGGAACAACACAAAACACCGCTTCGTTTGTTTTGTCTTTCAAGCGTTTTATCCACGATCAGGCGCTTTGACGATGGTCGATTCTGTACAGAGGACTGGATCGATGCTATTGGGTCTTTGGTGTGGTCCTAAAAACAACGTAGGGCCATGGCCATCAGAGTTTGCATCCAAAACACGCAGCCTCGGTTTTGTCCCCCGCAATTAAACGTTAAAAAGACCGGATTCATTCTGTAACACAATCCCCACGATGGTGGTGCCGAAAATCAAACTACTGCTTTGGCACCAAATTCATTTTTTTCGTGGATCATGTCATAAATTCCGACTGCAATTGAGATCTGTAATCGATGGCCTACTGCAAATCTGTCACAGGATCCGTAGAAACGATATTTTATTTTAGCTAAAAGACCAGTTTGGAAAAATCGATGGTAAACTTTGTAAAAAAAACTGCCTAGTTTTCAGAGTTTTCACTAGAAAGTGAAAATGACTCTGCAGTTCACGAATCTCGTTCTTGAAAAAAGTAGCCTAGATATACTACTTCATCCTAGTGCATGACGGTTAAAACAGAGTGGTCTTTTCGACTACTTTGCTAAAGTTCATTACACCCTGCTCAGCAGCAGTTAATTAAGAATTTTATTCTTGGGGCACGCTACTTCTACCCAGTGGAGTCAGGGAGAAAAGCCAGACTGGAATATCACTTAGCTTTCACTGTGTCACGTATGCAGATCCGGCGGGATTTTGATGCGATCCAACATAAACCTTTTGAGAAAACTGATGATACCTTTTTTCAGTTAATCTTTGAGTTCAGTTGTTAATTCGCTGCTCAATGGTGTCACATTTCTTCTTTATTTGCGTTTTGTGGTTGGCGGTGGGTGTGGGATGGGAGCCGGGGGATCTTCAAACGGTTCTTGGCAGTTTATTCATCAGGTTTACCCGGTGTCTGTAAATTTAGAGTACATTTTCAACTGTCCCAACCTTTCGGTGATGTAGAACCCCACCGCCAGTGTTCTTAACTATTGGTTACCCGAGGTTCAGTAGCATTAGCCTCTATGAGTGGATGTTTCATACTGAATAATTATGACGGGCAGCTTGGGTTGCACAGTAACCGAATAGCTTATCACGTCGACGTCATTACATCCAGAATGCTGATCTGTATGTCGCGCTTCACTCGGGTATTTTATGCGCGGTCGTCTGCTGATCCCGCACTACTCGTCAATCTGTCTTTCCATGTAGCCCACACGTGTGGAAACACGCGATTTGCAATGCCCATTTCACAGACCCTGGACTTAGCGACGCTACTGTCGAGGTGCATAACCAAGTTGTGCTCCGTTCTTGGTCCGAGCGAACGGGGGCGCTTCTCCTAACCGAACAGCGACTTCGTCTTCTGTCAGTCCACCGAGACTTGCGCAGCTGCCTACCACATCGACTGACTCATCTAGAAGCACACAGTTTAGCTTTATCTCACTGATTATTGCAGTGGAACCTTGCAGGTGTGATCGGATCATTTAGGTTATTTAAAATGAGTTTCATTCTTGAGGGATATGATCCATGCAGAACGATGTCGTCAGGGTACTCAGTGTAAGCGAACCCTTCGGGACAATTTCGGCAATCTATGATTTAGAGGCAGCGAAGGAAAATTTGTGTAACAAATCTGAAAGGGAAGAATCGATGGTGGAAGACAGACAGATGTCTGACACTACCGCATGTGACGAACTCGGTTTTAAGCTTATCGTAAACCCGTAAGATTCCATGAAACTTGGTGTGTGGTGCTTTTAGAGGGTGGACGGGGGGGCAAGAATCGTGTGGTACGACGATCAACGGACTCGAAGACAGTCTCCAGGTCAAGAACAATAACCATTGTCAAACGTTTCTAGCTATGTTGGTTACACGCTCAGGATGAAATCCAACTTAGTTCTCACGGATGTGACTCTTCTGCAATCCATCAGTTTGTGCAAGGCTGTCCCAAAAGGCACATTAGACACTACAACCGTCAGACCCATTTTCAAAGAGTCATCAAACCCTCTTTGGGGATGAAGATCACAGAAGAGACGCTCCCCTCCATTGCTATCTTGTTCTGATTCCACGCAATTTGCAATCTGTTAGCCTCGCCCCTTAAAGGCATCGACCGGTCAACCCGATTATATCGCTGATCCGTGACCCCACCGTTGTCTAACCTGTCACGGGTTTGCTACAAGCAGTGATTTTTACAACTGCTGAGTCCTGGTTAGGGTGCAGTGAGCCTTGCGCTATCGACACCACACTTGTTCCGACCAACTCTCCAGCTCTCTACTCATTCCAAATATCAGGCTCGGTGCTGGAGATTAGAGACTATACGAGCTACATGAAAAGGTTGTGGACAGGAGATTCATGCTACCCTTGAATGACTCATTCACGATTATCTCCAAACAAAGTGTTGCTGAGTTTGGATCATTTAATTAGTGTGCGACCATTCCACATTAAGGGCTACAATCTACAGCTTTGGGTTGGACTGAGTAGTTCCCCTCACCTTTGACTCTTTATCAGTTTCTCGGAGTATTCGTTAAAAAAAAGTCAAGAGATAAAAGCACAAAGAACAGTAATGTGACAGATGATCTCAAGATGATCGCAATATGTTGATCCGTCGACCAGAATTGTTCTTCCGAAAGAGGAATCGGTCCTCGTGATAGTGAATAAGTCCGGAAGTCGGGACCGGAGGAAAATCTCTCCGCCGATCTCGAAAAATAGCGACCACCACTTTCTGCCCCCCCCTGGTTCCGCGATGTTCTCGGGCTGTTTTCTACCATTTCTTCTCTCTTCCTGGTTCTCCGCCCTGTAGAACAATCCAGACGCGATGATCTCGAGGCCCTCGGACACATGTTCCTTTATTTCCTTCGTGGCAGTCTTCCATGGCAAGGATTGAAGGCAGAGAACCTGCGTGACCGGTACCAGAAGATTGGCGATACGAAAAGGGCCACACCAATCGATGTGCTATGTCACGGCTATCCAGGTTAGTCAGTCAGTCAGTCAGCCCGCCCGCCCGCCTGTTCGTCGTACAATCAGCTGCCATTTGTTGCTTATTCGACTTGGCCTCGACTGTCTGTAGCGTCGTTTTGTCTATCTTTTGTGCGCACGTTTATGTGTGTGTGTGTGTGTGTGTGTGTATGTGTGTCTCATTCCTGCGACCTGGCTGCCCTTCACGTATGTGCACAATTTTTTAGGTTTGATCTCACCTGTATCGATTAGCCCGCCTGTGTTTGTGTGTGTGTGTGTTCACGTGTTTTCCAACTGCGAATGCGTGGTACGCACATTTATCGGACAAGCGTACATCGCTGAGAGGTTATGTACTGCCTTTTGCTTGTTTTGTTTGTGGTCAAGCCGCGCTCACGATACATCACACATCTAACTGTCGCCTCATCAGTCTCATTGTTGCTATATGGGTGGTGCACAGCGAGCCAACTTTTTGTCCTGGATGGTTTTCACCCTCCAACAGCTTCTGGTGCGGAAGCGATTTTTGACGAATGGCTTTAGTTCACTTACCTCTCCCTCTCTCTGCAAATAAGTAACCGGGAGCTCTGTGTCTTCTGGAAGTTTTTTCCTGGTGTGGAATGCGGTACTCCTCCGGGGGCGGGAACAAACCCACGTCGAAGAAGAAGAAGAACTGGAGGCCTCAGGTTCCTTCCCTTGTGGTCTCGCCTCGAATAAATAGCCCGCACATGGGCCCCAAGAGAACACGTGAATAGTGTTCACGGTCCAATGTGTGGTGTGTTAAATCTGTAGCTGTGTCGGATTTTTTTCTATTCCCATATATCATGTTGAATATAGGCTAATCCCATTTAGCCATATGAGTGAGTGTTGTTGGAATATGACTTACAAGTGATGCAGATCACCAACCCACTCTTCACATGCAGCGCGGGGGTAGCAACCACTTAGCTCTCTTTATCTCATTTGGTAATTGCAGGCATCCGTTAGCTGTCTCTGCATGTGCGTCGTGCAACATGATTATCTCGAGTTTACACAGGACCGCTTCAGGTGGTTCCACGAAAGTCTGTCGTTCGCTGCCAGCCCAGCGCTGTGTCGAATGACAGCAAAAAATGGATGCCAGCCCACGTGGTTTTCAGTGGTTTCACTAACCTGAAAGTTTACTAGAAGGTCCCTTCGATTTTTGATTTACAAACCTGGTGGATCGATCGGTTTCGCACTCACTACTCAGCTCGGTTGTGTGTTGACGTCTGCATTTCCGCACGTCCGCAGACAATAGAGACAAACACAAGTGTACTTTGATAGTTGTTCGATCCGGCCTCATTTGTTCGTTGTGATTCTGAACGACAACACCTCATCATATCTATTCATCCATTTAGCTACCTACCTGACTACGCGTCTATTCGTGACACGGTCGATACCATCATAACGTATGTGCGCGTTGCACATACACACACACGCAATTTCACACAGTTGATTGCCCCTTGACGCTTTTTGTAACACCAGATTTGGCCGAACCCTTTTTCTATCTATTTCTGTCATTGTCTGTCATTGACTGGAGATCGAATTGTGTCTTTGTACATGTCAGTCGACTGCATATTGTTCGTAAAGTGGCATTTCGGTTTAAACACCGTCTCAGAAGTGTTTGGGCATGGATAGGGATCATCGGCAATTAATGCGCAATGGTGCTCAAAGTTATCCGGTGATAGGAAGATCAACTTCTTCCAAGCCTGCAGCTAGAGGTCACAAAGATGCGTTCTCCACAGGCTCACCGGTCAGAAAGGTTGTTTGTGTCGCCATCCGACCAACGTGACTGAAACGAGCCAGTCGGACAGACGAACAAGAATTGCACTCCACCAACCCTGTCCTTCGGTGCACAAAATATATGGGGGTGACTGAGTTGTCTTGACACACCCACATTGCCCTGGTTCAACTTTTCATTACGGTGCTCTCTCTGAACTCGAGAGCATGCTCCACAATACATTTGGTCCCGTCTAGACTCCATGGAGGTCTCGTCAGATCTTTTACACATATTTGTCATTTCACCTACTCAACGTGAATTTCAATCTACACCTAATCCAATACATCCGTCTTCATGCCAAAATGGAAGGACAAAATGGAACTGCAAGGCTAGGAGTATTTAGCCGGGTAAAAAACTGAGGCTTCCTCTGGGGAAACGTGAATTAACTTGTCAAATGAACAACACTGCTCTGTATTCAATGTGGAACGAATTTGATCCAGTTATTGTGGAAAAATTTGTGCACACTGTGGAAAATCCACAGCCTGGAGTCAGAGCCTTGTTCACGAAACGAACGACACGACATCGTTGATAAATCCAAATGGCAGGAGAAATTTGACAGGTCAAAACAAAAATCAACAGGAGTTACACCAATTTAGTCAGAACCAATCAGATCCACCTCAGGTTGTCTACTCTAGCAAAGTGATGTACGATATTCGTGGCGCAAGCGAAAACAAACAACATCTTTTAAAAAAGAACAACTAAAACGCGCCGCTTTATCTACCCTTGAGGAAATTCGAACAGCCTCTTCTGCGGAAAAACCAAGGACGGGTTCAGAGTGACCTGTTTTCAAACTCACTATAGACACTCATCATAGATTCACTGTAGACAAATGCAATCAAATTTTGCAGCTCAGCAAACAAACCAACGACTGTCTACGCTACCTGAGCTACCACCATTCTCCCCCTTCCATATTAGAAAGGCGTGTACGGGAAACGTAACATTGATCATTAGCTGTCTCGATTAGGAAACTAAAACCACCCCCAACACTTCAAACTTATGAAGAGAAAGGCACACGGGGTGGTGCCGATTCGCGACAAAGTGAACGTGTCTGTGGAAAGTTGAATCCAACTTGAACCAGTTGCTTTTGTTCGCGTTTTTGTGGAAAGTTGAATCCAACTTGAACCGGTTGCTGTTGTTCGCGCTCGCACCATGGACGCAAAGACTCGGAAAGTTTGATGGGTTGCCTGGAAATGTTACTTATAAGCTCTCGAATCGCCAGTCTTTTTCGGACTTTTATCAATCTACTGGTAGTAAGTTCCTTTATTGATTTGTTTGCTTGGTTCTCAAGTCCACTTGTCTAAATGGTGACGACGACGTACGCATCACCTGTTATGCAATTACGTTACTTTATACTAGCATCCTTCAGTAGAGTTTGTTCCTCCTTTTCTCATCTTGAATGATAACGACAGTCTGATGAACAGAATAGCTTTATCTCAGGCTTTCAGGGAAGCAGGTGGCATCTCTGCGAAGTCCCCAGCGTCTTCTTGCACAACGTAGAGACAAAAGTCTTGCATTTTTTTACCAACTCTTTCCACATGTGACAGGTTGTCGATGACGCTTTCGGTTAATACGAACTGCGCGCTCATTGTGGGCATCCATAGGAACTCCACCATTCACATAGGAATCTGTGGCGTTTCTTAGCATCGATCTCCCGGTCACTAAGTTCACACTGAGCTATCTCGAGCTCAATCTTCACCGGTTCCCAATTCCAGGAAATGAAACACCCGAATGCTGAAACTGTGCCCTCACTCTGTATTCGCTCGAACAAAATTACCGAGTTTACGTTGCTGGTGTACAACCTGCCTTCAAATTTCATCCTGTGTCAAGACCCTAGAAATTATCATACTTTAGGCTAGAATGTAGTAGTCGCTCACGTGGGGCCTCAGAAGCTGGTTTCCACCCATCCAGACACCGATTGTCATTGTTACGTAAGTCTGATAACTTGTGATACAGACACACTCATGCGGTCTCTCCTACCCCCGTTGAACTATGACCATGGCTAAACCGATCGGGACACAACTAACCCGTGTCGTCTTATTTGCGTGCATTCGCTCGGTGGTAAAAAAGCTCTTGGTAAAATTGTCTGAAACGTTGCGACCACCGTAACACTATGCTCTACAACGATATGATTTGATTCACAGACAATTCTCCCCCTTTGACCCAGGATGTCGCTTCTGTTCAGTCAACGTAAATGATCGAGTCATTCAGCTATTGCCTCCAAACACAGGGACTAAGGTTGGTCTGATAGCGATAATGCCTGAGCTCAGTTCTCGGCCTGGACCTTCCAAACTATCATCCTCATCAAAAAAGATACCAAAGGTGCCCAACGTGTGGTAAACACCCAAATCCAGGTAGAACAAACATGTACAGTGCGTCGTACATAATATATGAGGCGAAAACATTCTGGAATTTCCAACGCCTTCTGGACGAGGTATTGGCACCCGGCATTCCACGGACACTGGATCATGATTGGCTGTTGGGTCCAGGCTTTCGGCCAATCAGAGCTCGCCTTGATGCCGGACCGGCAATCCGACCGATCTTTTGGCGAATCGCATGCGGGTTATGCAGCTCGGCCGCAGCAGCGCCCAACTGCGAGCGCTAAAGTATTTTTCGTGTGGGATTCAGCCTAATATGTGGGTATCTCAAATGTCATGACCAGAGTCGAAGGACTGAATACATTAGGATCGAGCAATGTCAGAAAGATGCTGTGTGTTGTAATAGCCTTCATCAACAAGGTCACAGGAGACTGTGTCCGTGTACCGTAATTTTAATGTCTCGTACGGATCAGTGACACAGGCACAGCTCTAGTTTATACACCAACAAGTTTATCTGAGACCACAGGTATTCTATCAGGAATGACCGAACGTCAGCAGTAGTATGGATTTAACTGCTCAATTCATCATCTTGAGTCCTAGTTCGTTATGCATAAACACACTCAATAATCTTCAGGGTCACTTTGGGTCTCAGTCGTGTGAAACAATTAAGTACAATGTCTGTTTGGAGAACGCGCACCCCCGGAGTTGTCCGTAAGCGCGCTGTTGCGAAATGCACTCTGGAAAGTGTAAGTTTCGGGCGTGGCGAGATCGGTTCATTTTCCTAGACAGGGACGAGATGGCTCAGTGGTTAGAGCGCGAATGTACTGACCAGAAGGCCCGTGGTTCGAACCCGAGGTCTGCATCTCGACTCCCCCTGTCTAGGCTTAGGTAACCTGGTAGTATCCCAGCCCTCGTGCCTCCTTCGGATGGCATGGCAGCTAGGCACCGGAAGAGTGTTACAGCTGAACGTAGACAGTCTCTGTCTAGAAGGGAAACATGGTGTGTGGCTCACATCGCTGGTCGAATGAACTGACCAACTGCAGTGCATGTTTCATCAGTCAGGTGACAACGCTGAAATCACTGTCCAGATGATATGATAAAAGCTGACCGTTGGTAAAAGTATAGGACTGTTTTCATCATTTTATGGAATTTGTGTGCCTTCAACAGATGTGTGTGCTCGCATTAAGTGTTTTCAGACTTTGGAGTTCTCGCTTAGGTCGTGTAAAACGCATCTGCTAGGTAGAACCGATAAATTACAGACAGTCTTAGAGTACTGAACTAGGAACAGAAGTATTGGAAGTGAGCTCAAAGCAGTTCGTTTTCCATACCCTACAGTGAACCTATCTAAATATGAGGAGTACTTTCCCCCCTTTGACTTCTCAGAGGTATGGGCACCTGAGGTAAACTGTAGTTTTGCTCCGAGCGCAGCTGTTTGGCAAGGCAAACGAAGGGGTATAATTACCAAGGCAATAGGCAAGAGCAGTTCCGAATAACTGCAGCATCTCCTATAATTAACAGATAGGCTACCAGGACGGTTTGCCATTCCAGATATGTGGTCAAACATGAATGTCATTCAGCCTCTTCCTCTCTTCAGGGGGACAGTTCGGATATTCAGGCACGGTGCCGGTAGAAAGCGCTTGCCTGTTTGCTTGTCGGTTTATAGGAGATCGAGGCACCTGAGGCGGTATTTTCATTACCGATTGCCTGTTGTGAGAACTAAACTGGTACCTAATGTTTTAGCGTGGGCTAACCAGATACAGCATGGGAAGGACCGCTCAAACGCATCAAAACATAGCGCAGTGGAATAAAATGTTATTATCCGACGTTTCGGTTGCCGTGGCCAAACTTTTTCAGAGATTGCTACAACCAATCGTCTTGTCTTGTTTTCTGATTGGTGTGCTCCTGAGGTCGGGCGCAACCAGCGCTCCGACTACCAGCTAATCTCAGAGGCACTCCAATCAGAAGGCATGATAACCCACCCAAATGACGCTGCACTTGACTCGTATTCGATTGACTGTAGAAATCCTTGTGAAAATTTGGCCCCACCGACCAAAACGTCGCTTTCTAACATCTTATTTTACCACGCTGTCTTTTGACTAAAAGTTTCCATAGTATACACCACATGGCGCTCAACCTTTTTGACAGTATCCGAACCGGGTCTAGCGCGGAACTCCTAAGCCTTGACAACACAAGAGAACCTATCAATGTCCGAGAGCGCAACCTGACAGTTGTAGGAAGCTGATGTATGCATGAAACCATAACTGATGAACTACTGGTGTATGCAGGTCAGTTGCTCCGCAGTCGTGTCCCCCTAAACTCTGTAGTTGGACACCAGATCGGTTTTGGCTATCTGCCTGGTTCCTGTTATTGTCTCAACAGTTTTTCTCACTATAGGTCAGAAACAGCCAGTTTCCTATTTCTTCCATGTACTCAGATAAACATACTACTGATTCGCTACTTGTAGGCTGGCGCATCACAAGAGGTAACTCCTTTGTTTTTTCATGCTCCACTGTGTTTACCGGAGAATCGTTTCGGCGTTGTAGCCAACGTTTGCCTAATCGATCACGCGGTTAATATACTTCGATTTTCGGTCAAACTGTTTCTCAAGAAACAAATGTTTGTGTACCGTTTTTCTCATGCGTGGAAGTTGCTGCATTTTTAAGACATATCGCTCTAGAGAGCCTGAGTGTAGTCGGATGACGCGGATTCTAAGGTTGCTTCCCGAAGCGATTGGTCATCGTCAGTCTCATTCGTCATCTTTTGAACCAAATTGGAACCGTCACATTTTGGAACTTTGAACAAGAGTTGAACGTTGAAAGAAAGTCATGCTCGGGTATCCTACCTGCTTTGTTGCCCGGCTGACAATCAGAGTCACCGTTTGTTTCGGCTTTTCGACTATTGGTCATTTACAGTCCGAAGCTCTTGACCGTGTTATTCTTCAATTTGTGACTTCCATGAGAATAACCTAATCCCCTTCATACAGCCCAAACAATCCGAACCGATTAGCTGGTAACTTCTGTCTATGAGGTTTGTTGTTCGGTTTCAGTGGGCCAAACACCGCCACTTCTAAGCAAGCTCATTGTAGCTAACTTACCCTGATCGATTTCAGTCCAGTTCAAAATGCTATTCACGAAAGCTACCTTACGAGAATCCACGAGACACGTGACTTGATGCTACTTCTGGAGAATTTTATGGACGCAGTCCGAATGATACTTTTATTTTTCGCGCATCTATTGAACGCATTTTCCAAATACATAGGTTTACAGCTCCTGCCGAAACCGGTGATCTGGTTGGCCCATTCGCGTCCCGATGGAACTTGGCAATCGTTTTAAAGGGCATTTTTGGTCGAAACTGGTGTAAACTTCTGTGGTGGTGCCCGTGTTTTTGGGTAGATAGTGTTACTGAATTCTGTTTTTTTGCGTTAGGCATGAAGATACTGTGATAATAACAATAATGACTATTATTCTTGGGCAAATAGACTGAAGTCCGATATGATTATTATCACGATGAAAAGGAGCACGTATTGGCAGCTACTGTACCGGCTGAGTCGAGGATATCATTTGAGACTAGTCATAGCGTTCCGGAAATAACGAATTTTACTGGGGGACGAGGTGGTGTAGTGGTTAGAGCGCGAGTTTACTGACCAGAAGGCCCGTGGTTCGAACCCGACCTCTGCATCTCGACTCTGCCTGCCTAGGCTTGGGCAACCTGGCAGTATCCCAGCCCTCATGCAGCCTTCGGGTGGCATAGCAGTTAGTCACCGAAAGGGTGCTACAGCTGAACTGTAAATTTCATTTGCGTAGCCCACATCTTGATAAGGATTCTGCTGTTGACAGATCTTTACGCGGTCACATCGTTTGCCAGTAGGAACACAAAACAATCGAGAATCAGGGAGTTTGTCCTTCTGGCTTTTGATCGTGGGCTAAAAATGGACTAGTTTTGTTTTTGCTTTCCCATCTGGTTATAGCGCACGAGAAAACAGGGACGCATCTGCATCCATGTGAGCGGAATTCAAGTTGACTAGAACTTTTCACGAACGTCCGTCAGTTTGGATTTCACTTGTTTGCAGTTCTTGTCTGTGGAATTCGGTTGTTTTCAATCAACTTTCCAAGCTTCATTCACTCATTTCCATGTCTTGCCCACAAGTCCAATAAGCCGGCAAGCATGTGGACGCATACCGACGCTTGAGTAGCACACACACACATTCAGGCTGCACTTACTGCGCAAACCGGCTTTTTGAACAACTCAAATGAAAGTCCTGTATGATAATGAGTTGAAAAGGATAAAACATAAAATCCCGCCGCCGGGAGCGTGAGTTGCAGCACAAATTCCGAAAAGCAACATCAAAGCAACCTCTCGCTATTTTGTACAATTTTGATTTCGATCTGTTTATGCGTTGTGATTAATCGAGGTGCTTTCTCGGTTTATTTCATCCATTTTGCTCATTTGAAGAGTTCAGTTTCTCAGCCCGGCTTCACAGACTAATGCTTCTGAAACATGGTATAGACTGAATGACTTCCAGAACTGGGTCACTACGATAGCAAGATGCATGCACTGAAGCCCTTGCCGATACGGCCAACTGTGATCACTGACCCTAGTGGATGATCTAGTGCGCAAAGCCCAGTTGTTCGATTTCTCATCTCCCTTCATTTAAACCTATTTGTGGGCAGCCCTCACCTGTTCCGAAGCTTGATAACCAAAAATCACTGTTAATCACTCGATTTCGGTTGCATTCGACCATACCCAACAGCTTGTATACTGATTAATGCGTGCTAGTTCTTCACCTACCTTCCCCCACATTTTCCCTCGAATCAGAGATGGCTGCCTACTTGCGGTATGTCCGGAGTTTGGACTTTTTCGAAGAACCCAACTACGAATACCTTCGGCTTATTTTCACCGACCTAATGCAACGAAAAGGTTGGGAATGTGATTGGGAATTCGACTGGTGTCATAGGCCCCTTCCCGGTGCAAAGGTCAGTCAGTACGCCTCGTTGTCTTGTTTTTTTTTCACTGGATGTTTGCATGCAGTCAGATTTTCTTATTTAAATGGGCTCTCTGTCTTGTTTTTTTTTCACTGGATGTTTGCGTGCAGTCGGATTTTCTTATTTAAATGGGCTCTTTCAACTCGGCGTGTTTGTACAACCTTTGTCCTAGTGCGTTCTATCTTTGGCCTGATTCGTATTATCCCTTCGACGTGAACACCGAGTTGGGGCAGTTTGATGACACCCAGTTTCAGGAAGCTGGTTCTGCTGCATCCCATCTTTTGGGGGCACGCTTTCGACCTGAGCACCGCATTTCAAGAAACGGATACTGGTTTTTGCCTCCTGACCACTGCGGTTCTAATTTACGTCTGCTTGACAATGAGGACACCTTGATCTTCTGACCCGCAGTTGGTTGTTCCCCTCCCACACACCCCAGCACCGTTTCTTCAATTTCTCTGCAACGGTAAAACCGCTTTTGGTTGATGGCCCTCACTGATCGCTCTATATCTCCTGACTTGACGTTTGTTTGTTTGTGTAACGACGGATCCGTACAGAATTAGATCGATGTCGCTCTATGGCACCGGAAAATGAAACCTGGTTTGAAGACCTGTTTGAAGAACGAAGCGCTCTGAGATCCCATTTATAAATGCTAGGCTAACAGTGCTCATCCCCCGTAAAAGTGCAGTTTGGCTGGACCCCGTCGCAGTGACAATAGGACCGAAGCTTCGATTTCCTACCCACATGGATTTATCAGCTGCAAAGAATGAGTTAAAATTTCCTTGTGCATGGAGTTGCAGTTGGCAAGAGTTGAACTAAACTCGGCATCGTTTTTATTCCGTCATGGTGTTAAACCAATGGTGAGTGGTTCTCGAACGTTCATCACGTTACCTTCAGTTAGTTGGTTGAATGCCAGTGACCTTGCTTGGCGCCTACTCCATCCGTCCGACCTGATTCAACAGTGGAGGCGCCAGAGTGGCAACACTCACAGATAATAGCGGCATTGTTTTGGGGCTAGTTCATTTTGACAGTGGAATGGAATGTTAAACTTGGTCAGTCTGAATAGGATTGTCAAAGTCACGTAATGTGGGTGTGTGAATTTCGTCACTGGTATTTAGAAGGATAGACGAGACCTCACCTGAGGATAATCCGAGAGAGAACAGAGCTCCTACTCACGGCTTATTTGTATTGACGGTCGCTGACTTGTTTTTTGTTGTTATTGCTGTAACCCCTAGTTCCTAACTTTCAGGTCTTCAGTAACGGCCTTCTTCACTCCCTAGTTGCTCACATTTTGACAGCTTGCCGGATGTAGGTCTGTTCTTGTTCTTGATAAGGTTGATCACATACTCGTTACTTGACCACCGGTTAAGTAATTTAATGGGGGATTAGGCGGTACCGGTGCCACATACGGTATACACTAAGGTGTATACCTACACTAAACTAGGGTGAGATGGCTCAGTGGTTAGAGCGCAAGCGTACTGACCGGAAGGTCCGTGGTTCGAACCCGACCTCCGCCTTTCGACTTCCCCTGTCTAGGTTTGGGCAACTTGGCAGTATCCCATCCCTCGTGCTACCTTCGGGTGGCATTGCAGCCTGAACAATGCACACACACACACACAGGCATACTGAGCATCCATTTCATTCCAAGACTCTTTTAGATCTAGCAGCGTTCGTTCTATTTTTTGAATAGGGTTCTCTGAGAAGAATGACTGCGAGAACAATAAAATCACTATTTCCCTGAGTGTATTAGTGCAGTGTTACTTTTGATGCTCAGTTTGATTAAGTCACGAAGACTGCCCGTAGAATTGACTGGTTTCTTTTTCATCCTCTTACGAACCTCAATGCCCTGCATTTCATGTCAACAGTCCTCATCCAGTCAGCACGCCACAACCGGTAACCCTCCTGGTGTTGCTGCACCAGTCACCAGCGGTGGCCCAAATATTGCCCCCCAGAATACAACAGGACTGCTCTCACCTACTCATCTGAACGGAGAGCACAATGCTTTGAGTGGCACAGCTAACGATTTGGCTGGAGCTGGGCCCACGGATGCACCCCTTCTTGGTCCTCTTAGCGGGGGCGCTGTCGGGCAGTATTGGACCTCATCTACGGTACCGACCACTACCAGCCCTGGTGTTGGTTTTCCAAACGATGACAATGCCGCGGCCGCCGCTAACCAGCACCACTATAAGTCCAATGAATTCGGTTCCCCCTACTCCGAACAAGTAAGTTTTTATGGTTGGACCATCGGGACTTTCTTGTTACCCACTGGTTCTGTCCATAGCCCATTCACATGTGTTTTGTCCTCCGAACTTTTTACAGGCTGCCAATCCGGCTGGTATTCACACCGGCCATTATCCCAGTCGTTCGGGTGCAAAGAACGACTTGCTAGGCGATGAAGTCAACCCAACCAGTAACCTTCCCGTTGGCACCTCAACGTTCGGAGTCACTTGCTCCAACCTGGGTGGAGGTCTCTCACGTCCCGGACAACATTATGCCGCTCCCGAAATAGGGGCTTCAACACGGGATCTGGGGTTAGGAACTACTGTGAGCAACTTAGATACCACTGCTGTACATGTTACCGGTGATCATGATGATGGACTCAGTCAGTCAGGGTAAGTTTTTCGTCTTATGAACAATTATTCCTGCTGTTAATCGCTACTTGTCGCTGTTACTTCTCCCCATCTGCGAAGGAGGAATTTGTTTTCTTTCTGGCATCCTTTGGCGCACATTTGGAAGCTGTTGACGTGGGACACCGTTATCAACTTTCTGTGGCGATCGCTTCTCTCTTGAAGGTTGTGTCCTCCAGGGTTACTGTAACTTCCCCATGCTCACATCCATCTTCCTTAATTTGGCCGGTTTTACTGGACTTGTCATGTAGTCGATGAGCTAGGGGGCGAGATGGCTCAAGTGGTTAGAGTGCGAATCTACTGACCGGAAGGTCCGTGGTTCGAACCCGGCCTCTGCCTCTCGACTTCCCCTGTCTAGGCTTAGGCAACCTGGCAGTATCCCAGCCTTCGTGCAACCTTCGGGTGGCGTGGTAGTTAGGCACCGACAGGGTGCTACAGCTGAACGATTTTCGGTGAGCGAAAATTTGCCATTCAGCCTGTTGTTTTCCTTGGTGAAACAGATCGTTCGAACTCGTTCGAGTGTGAATGCAGGAGATCCAAAGCTGGCTCTGTCTGGTTGTATTATTTCTTTTTTGTTATTTAACCGTATTTCGGATAGGTAATTCACTTATGCGACGCGTTGTTCTTTGTGGGCATGATGGCTTCCTTCTTTGTTATCGACTTCAGGACTTTAACTGACAATCAGATTGTTTGTTGAGCCCTTCGTGGCCAAGACTTTCTATCGGCAGATGTGGACTCAGTGACATCAATGACCTCTGCATTCTTTCACCTGACAACAGAACAAGGGTACCTGGTTCCCCGTTTTCGCATTTTTTCTCGTCTCAACCTCTGTACTTGAAGCCAGTCTATGCCGAAAAGCCTTGAAACACTTCTCAGCACAGGCTTTCTGCCATAGGCAACCCCCAAGTACCAACAAGTTACGTATTTAATTGGAAGCTCATAATTCTGCACTTTTTCGATGCAGTGGATCAGTCGACACCTGCAAACTGCCATAAAACAAAGTTTTCCACCAGTTGATCGAAACAACGCGAGTAGCAGTACTACTGCCGAAGGACACCCCACCTACTCTACCCAGCGTAAACCATGTGTTCTTGTGGAGGGACGTTGAATAAAATTGCATGATCCATCCTTCCCGTCTTGACACATTCTCTTCCAGGATGAGTTCTGTGCGGTGCTCCTTGTGCCTGGCCAAGGATAGTGCAGGACATATCTGCTAACGCATGTCAATAGCGCTCTTATTTTTGATTTTTATTCGAACTGGATGGCTGTATGGAAGTGCATCTCTTTTTTAAGCTTGAATTAGGTTCATCCACTCACTCCTTGCATTTTCTTTTAGTGAGGGAGCGTCGGAGTTCACTGATGAGCTGCTGATGCTCAACATACAACTTTGTCGTAATCAGAAAGTAGTCACAAAACCCCGTCTTAATCTGGCTATTTCTTGGTCCCAGTCCATAAATAACCGACACCTCAAAGTGGAAGCAGTATGTGGACACCATTTTGGGATTTGTGGTAAAGGGCAACGTGACCACTCGTCCTTTATTCGGGCTCAGAAGAATGCTGACGCGTGCATTGCCCCATCCCTTTCTTTCGCTTTAAAAGTTGACTACTCACACTAGATTAGTAGTTCGATTTGAACATGAATTTCACTCTCACTTAATCCTCTCCAGCTGCTGCGGCTGTCTCGGACGCTCGAGACGCTCTCGGTTCCGATCTCGATTTAAATGATCTCCTTCAGTCGCTGTTTTCGAAAAATCAGGGCAACAGCTTCGAGACTGGTCGAGTGGTTCACCGGTCATCAAGTCCTGAGTCGGCCCGGAGCCCTTCAATTCGATGCATCAGCCCAGGGAGGGCGCTTGTGGTTCATCTGTATTTCTATCATCCCCGACCTCCCTTACCAGCTAAAATGCACGTCCTCCCGATACCTCAGACCACCACACCTCCCCGGTTCATGTTTGTATGATGCAGATGGTATGTGGACTGACCACCATATTTTGCCTTCCAATTGCCTTCATACTCATTTGCCTGTTCCATCGATTACTCCATACCTACATTCGCCAACCGTCCCTACTACTACCACTACCACTACTCTGGTACTCAGGTTCTTTGTTGTTCTAATACCGTCCTCCACAAGTTCGTCTCTCTTCGTGATTTGATGCACTTTGACTCTCCCAAACAGTACTAGAGCATGTAGGTTCCCGCTTCCCAGTACAGTTCCTTGGACCGACTGCTCATCCCCCATTTCTTTCACTTCCACTTCGTGTTCTGTGTGTTCCTCCTTCATCCGCTTTTTCACTCTCTCCATACTTATTTCCTCTGTCACCTCAGCTACTACCTGCCAGTTAGGCAACGCCTTATCCTTCCTCACATTGCTCGTCTTTCATACCAATGATCAGGCTTCCCGTACACGTATAGGTGTGTGTGTGTGCGTGTGTATGCCAGGAACTAATTGACTAGACAGGCTGTCGTTCATAGGTTTCAGAAGACCGCAACAGCCTTTTAAATGCATCATTTTTAGCACCGCCTCCTTCGACCATATTTTGCGCACTCGGTATGATTTCGTTCTTCTCCAGCTTTGATGTTTGTGGGAGGTTCATCTGCACCAACCGCCCTCTCAATGTCGCTGCCATAGTTTCTTGGTAGTTCCTTACCAGCTCCGGAGTTGTGTCCTCCTGATGGGCCTTCTTTTTCGTTGAATAGCTGTTTTTTTATTTTGAGCACACAGATTGATTAAGTGCATTTGACCGAATCGTTTCGAGGGTGGTGGGAGTTTGGCTTTCCTCACCGTCCCAGTTTCATGTGTACAGCTAGGTTGGTTTTTGTGTTCTGTTCCCACCAACCATCCATTTTTTTTCCTTTTGTAAACGCCACATCTCTGCTCATCTTTGCTTGTCTTGCGGACCTAATTTTGACCACTCGCCGCTGCAGCATTCACACTGAAAGCGGACGGCTTACTCACCTTATTCCCTGGACTAAAGAATTACTGGTTCCAGTTTTGCCCGCTTCGCTTGTTGCTGATTGGAGGCTTCGAACAATTGCTATGTTAGCTACGTCCCGGTCCTGACTGTCATTGATTGATTGATTGACTGACTGCTTGATTGATTCCACTTTTATTATCAGTGTCAGCATTCTCATAATTTTGCTTTTTCAGATATTCATTGAACACTTACCCCGTCACCACATCAAAACTTGTGGGACACGTTTACATCATTGTAATTTAAGCGCGCACAGATAAACTGATTGTTCTTGCTAATGCTTCGCTCTGTTCACTCTTCATTTCCACCGAATCGAATGGCGTACAACACAATCGCCCCCGCCCCCCGCCGTATGTACCTATGGGATGATAGTCACGTCACCTCACCACGTGTGAAGTCAGTTGGTTGTCCCTTTTCGTCTTCTTTTTTTGCTATCCACCACGACAATACTATTCCCCTTGTTCTTATCCAGACAAAGTTGTTCCTGTACTTACTAGAGATGTTACATGTGTGTGTATGTGCGATCTTCCTGATCAATAAATGACGAAACGTTTTCGCGCAGACTCGCGCTACACTTGGGGGCGAGCTGTTTCTACTTCAAAGTAACGTTGTGTCCAAGATACAGTCTAACATGTCCACTAAACAACTAATTAATCAATCGCGCAAGTCACGTGATTCCGAGAACATAGTCCCAACAACATTATTCCGCTCGGCTTAGCCGAAGTAACGAACGGAGCTACTCCATCGAATGTTTTCTGTTGACTATTTGGAACAGGTCTCGGTGGGGGGGCGTAGGGAGAGGTGCTTTGTATACTCATTTTATCTTATAGGGGGCTTGTTAGACCAGGGAGTGGGCGATCCAATATACAAGCTTTAAAACGACATCGTTACCGCACTTGTCGATCATAGGACAACAATTCTGAAAGAACCATTTGTTATTGTTACGACGCTTTATGATTTGCTGTGGTGAGGCTGATTGGGTTGGTCGTATAGTGTACTGTGCCCACGATGCTGCTTGGCTAAGTTTATGTGCCTTGCTCAACCAAGTAACTTCCGGTGTGCTAAGCCAAACGAGGTATCAACATTTCGGGTTGCAAGTTTGTGCCGTCCGTCCCTTCGACTTGTGGCATCGTCTGGGGACTGTGGATGTAAAACAAGGTAGAGCAGAGTGTTTTCAGTTGTATTTGTCTTTCTAGCAGTTTGCCTACCCTGTCCCATCCTGGCTAGATAAGAGCAACTCCGTGGTGGCGACAATTTTTACTAACGTTCACATCCCTTATCTCGTAACATGTCTGGAACGGATAGTATTGACGGTAAGAGTAATGTTGACGACGGATGCCATCAAATCAGATACTTTTACTTGTGAAAAGAACGGAATTTTGCAAACATCCATTGATATTGAAGGTCACTCATCCGAAAATGGTGCCATCATGTCCTAATCACTTTGAAAGGGGGCGAGATAGCTCGGCGGTTAGAGCGCGAGCGTACTGACCGGAAGGTCCGTGGTTCGAACCCTGCCTCTGCCTCTCGACTTCCCCTGTCTAGGCTTGGGCAACCTGGCAGTATCCCAGCCCTCGTGCTTCCTTCGGGTGGCATGGCAGCTAGGCACCGAAAGGGTGCTACAGCTGAACGAATCACTTTGAAAAAAACAACCTGTGCGTTACTTGTTCGGCAGGTGTGTGGAATAATCAGCGTTCTAGGTCCAACCAACACTAAAATGCCTTCTCATTAATATCAACCAATTGTAGGTATAAGGGTTTGGTGAATTTCTATTCACTGTTCTTTGGTGCAACCTGACTGGGAAGCCCAGACAGGTGGGTCAGTTGGCCAAAAAACCCAGGCCATGTACCGGTTCTTTCACGCTCATATCACTCCTCGCTGTCATATCAGTCCTCCGTGTGTCTTGGCACGATTAATCTGGTCGGTCCATTGTTCTCGATGTTTCGTCTTACTAGACCTCATCAGCGGTGTGCGTTTTTGACTATGCCGGATAGTGAACCCCAGGTCTGAACAAGAGAACTTGCTCACAGTTGAGCAATGTGATTGGTTTGCCCAGCTAGTTCGTCCTTCTAGCCGTCCGAGGTAGCCAATCACATCACTCAAATCGAAGCACATTACCCTGGTCAGACCTGGTACTTCGTTTCCGGCGAACGTGTGCTGGTCGAGTAGGCGTAAGATCTTTGCCTCACACGTCAGCCAAATATATGCAATGCTGAGGACCTCATTTAGGAGCGAACTCAAAATCCGGTGCTTCAAGGCTGAGATATCAAAGATTCATCACATCAATGGTTGAGGCCACTTGCCTACATGACGATGTCACACAACCAGTGCCCGTGTTGTGCCTATTCTCTTGTCCCTGGTCATTAACCCACTGCCTTTTGTTCGTTTCATCCGACGCTACCATAGGCTGCGAAACCCCGATTATCATGCATGTGTGCACGCTTCACGGGTGTCAAACTTAAGTACTTTTTTCGCTTTGCTTTGGACTAATGTGAACAATCTTGCCAGGGTAAATGGAGGACGACTGTGCAAACAAGTGAGCACAAATGACCTCTATCAGAGTTTGCCTGTTCTGCTAGGGAAACGTTTGCTGAGGCTGATTCTCCTATCTGGCGTATGCAATTTTTTTCAGGAACCGTTGTGCGGGGGAAGGAAAGCGTTTGCGCTAAAATGGTGCAATTCTCTGCATGTACGCTCGAACAAAAAAACACTATAATTTGTATTGCTTCTAGTTGGAATTTATTGTAATTCATCTCTGTTCGTAAACTTTCGCGCACCTTCACTTTGAAAGGTACACTGGCATAACTCAGCGAGGTGTCTGTGTGTGTTTGTTGAGGACCTGGTGGCTACCCGGTTTTCGTCTTTCACAGCCTGCGAGAAGGCGAATACATGAAGGATAACTATGTGGTAATTGTGCGCGCACCGGACAAAAAAATCACTAACACTTTTGTGTCATTAGGGCTTTACTAAAAATGCAGCAGGCGACTCCCGAAATCGAGCGAAAGTCGACGAATCAGAAGAAGCTAGTAGTGTAACGGTATGTACTACTGATGAAGCATGCAAGTAGCTCATTGTCCGGTGTTCAGGCTTCGCCCCGTATCTGACCGAAGGTGAAGGCTACTATGGAGATTATGGAACTGCTTTGTAGTGCTCGATTATGATGGTTTGTTATACAGATGAGATGTTTACTTTCGTGCCTAACAGTTTGTAACCGCTTGGTTCGTGTTTGACTTCGCAACGAAGAACTTTCTTCCTTTCAGTGGTAGTACTCGAAGTACCGGTTGCTCAGTCCGTTTTTTTGTTTTGTCCGTCCCCTCATACCATCTTGTTCACACCGTAAGTTGACTAAGTTTTTGTACGACCGACGGCTAGCCGAAGAGAAGCTGGACACCTGCATGGCTCTGCCGAAGTATGGAACACTGTCGTGTGAATTGTGACAGTTTGTAGCCGATGAATTCGGCGAGGTCGTTGCCACTCAGGAGGCCTACAGTTACCGCCGGAAGTGTCGACGTGCTCTGTGAGTACGTACGGATAGTTCGGTTTCATTGTAGCGGATGATATGACTTCGTTCCTGGCGAAGCTTCGCTTGAGTACTTGTATTGGAGTCGGGGAAAGGGCACTACAACCACATATGTTTCCTCAGATAGCAGTGGTTAGTGTTTTGCCGGCGTTTCCAAGACGTCGTGAATGTCAATGGAACACACGCAAGGCGCCGATTTGAGTGAGTCTTTTTAAGGCAACTAATGTATGGCGTGCAGATACAAGATACGCATCTCTCTGACCATGTGGTCTGGCTACTTGGCGTCTAGTCATAAACGCGTTTGTGGAAAGTGAACAGTGTTCGCTTTGATGCGTAAACTAGTTAACTTGTTCAAAGAGATGATGCGTAACATCATCCCTTGGAGGCGGACTGAATCTCTTGTTTATGGTATTCTTCAACGGAATGTGTATTTTGTTGATAGACACTCTGTCAACAACCGACTCATTCCACCGTATAGCTCGTCCAGACAATACCGCACACTAGGTTTTATTTTTGCCATTTTACTAATACGTACATCCCGCCAGGACCGGCAAATACTGCGCCGCACCGATTCACGATTCGTTTCGTACTCATGGCTCACTGGCTGTGTATGGACCGCAAGTGGGCTGTCCCCACGCACAATCCGGGATGGTTCACTTTGCAACATGACGTACAATCGTCAGGAGAACATTAACGGTCGTTTGAAAAACCGGATGTATCTCTCAGACTGACTCGAGCATGCCATAGAGAATGTGTCCAGGCACACTGAGTGATTCATTCGAGGATACGAGATGCAGTGTGACTGAACGGGAATCCTGAACATGTTCTAAACTTGGTCTGCTGATTGACTACGTGTGCATTTTCCCTCGCATTGAGGCAGTTGGGGCCACGTCCCCCGAGACTACACTATCATCGTGTTGGAACAAACAAGGTGAGATAAATCTACGTTAACTGGCTTCTGGTGCAAACCCCCAAGTGCTCTCAGACGGTTGACACCTGTGCTGGTAAACGCCTATGCCCCTTCCACCAAGCAGCTTGTCAGATAGAACTTGACCTACGGGCACAGGTCATGTATAATTTATGACAAAATTCGCGTCTTTTCCCTTCCACCAAGCAGCTTGTCAGATAGAATTTGACCTACGGGCACAAGTTATGTGTAATTTATGACAAAATTCGCGTCTTTCAGTGCAATTTATTTGTTGAATGCAATACGTTATTCCACCTCGGTGCGAGTTTTCGGGGTTTAGTGGGCGCTTCTGTCACAATGATTACTCGGAATAAAACTTGTCAAGTTATCAAGATACAGACTTTCGCATTCGCCCATTGGGGCAAAGGATGTCACATACACATTTGGGTACAGGAGTAATCCTCCCGAATATTTTACGTCAACCAATTTTCACAAATCATTCGTTCATTTTAAGTGAATCACATTTCCCGGTAATTTGAGATATTTTACTTTATTAAACACAGTTTTCTAATCCGGGGCATTTTTTGACCTTGAAAACCTGCTCATTGAAACAAGTCGCTCATACTAAGAAGCTACAGAAAAACACATTAGTCCTAGACATTGTTACCCATGAAGTTGTAATCTCGAAAACGTCGTAGTTTTCGATTAATCATTTTCGCTGGCCGGATACAGGTCGGCTTTGATGAGTATGCTGCTTGCTGCATACACGGGCATTCAGTAATATTTGTCATTCCTTTGGAATCCGGATTACTTCATGCATCCTGAAGTCAGGGTTGGAGTTATTCAACTAAATGGGATGGGCAGTGTAACTTATCTCAGCTGGTCGTGTTTGACGTTCCAGCAATTACGAAAAGTCCAACCATAGAGTGAGCACATCCGTAACTAGTAGCAACGTTTTGCGGTAACTGTGGCGTGAATTCCAGGTAAGCTGGCTGAATTGGTTCCATCCCCACCCTCAGAACAATTTGAAACGGCATCTTCCTCTCAACAATCATTGTCATATAGGTGTGCCCTCCCGTCGCCAGCATCCCATTCGAACACAACAAATTTTTGTTCAAAGGGAATTTGGGGTAAAATTTTGAATGCAACTAACAGAGAGAAAACTGAAACCTTTGCGTCACAACCTTGTTGTGTGAGAGAGGGTTTTTCTAAAGTTCAAAAGAGCCTAATCAAATATAAACAGAACCTAGAACAATTCTGATCATAGAGTTACAGGGGAAGATGGTTGAACAGTAAATAGTATCGGATTTCACAACCAACAGAGACCTATTTTAGACGGGGGGGGGCGACAGTTCTGTGGATCACAACCTTGAGGATCGATCAATCTTGTGAAATCGACTAACAACATCTCATGGTTCGGAATAATGATCTGTAAAGTGGAAAGAACAAATGAAATCGGTGGAAATGAATGAGATCTTTTGTCATAAAAAGCCGTTCAAAAAGAAGCGTCCGGAAGATTCAGTGATCGATCGATCCGTATGAAAGTCACAACCGAGAAGAAATGCTCCACATTACGACACAGTGATGCCAATCGAGTAAATGCATTTCGTAAATGCAGTTAAGAAAGCCAATCACAATAAATACATATCCGAATGAAGAACTTTAAAATAATTTCATAATTAGTGGTGTCAGAAGAGCAAAATATAACCATATGGGTAAAAAAAAACAGCTGAAAATGCACAACCGTAGCGAGCACAACCAGTGTAGTTGAGATTTCACAACCAGTTTAGAGGGTGGCGGTTTTGCCCGAATAGAATCACTGCAATAAGGAACAGGTAATGATCGTAGTGTTTGATGGACCTGCATGTGCCACTGTTGTTTGACCCTTTCTGTGAACGTTTTGGAGGCTCCGGATAAAATGTGCCCATGGTTCCTGGAGGAGACCTGCCTCCAGTTTGCGTTTTGTCCGTTGAGCAGGGGCCATCTGGAAAACAAACAAACAAAAAGAAACACTTTGAGGCCGTTTGTGCAACTCCATGGTCGACAAAAACCTTTTTCCTCTATATACGTAATGCACTACTCATAAGGTTGCTGAAAACTCTTCGACAGCCCAAGACCGATTTCGCCCTTCTTGGGGCTCACGAGGTAGGCGCAGTCCCCGAGTTTCCGTCAACCTTATGTTGAACCCAAATTGGACTGTTTTTCGAGAAATACACTCATTTGCATATCAATTTGGTTTTTGCGAGAGACTCACCTGGAACCCAGCTGAATCTCTCGTTTGTGATGTTCCCAGGCTGAAACCGGTCGTGGGCTGTCGAAGAGTTTTCAGCAACCTTATGAGTAGTGCATTACGTATATACATGTATCGCGATATCTCGAATATCGTAGCAACTGGAACATGAGGCGGCCTGGTGCAGCACACTCAGTTGCCTGAAAACATCACAAACGGGAGATTCAGCTTTTTTCCTCTACTTTGCTTGTTCTCTCTACTAAAAACATGTTTCGGTCCATCAAATGGTCCTTGGGGCATGGCAGACCGGACCCTAGTCGATCGTTCTCGCCCAGATTACTACACGCCACTGTCGGTCAGATAAATGGGCCTTCAAGTCATCGAAAGATGTCCGGTGAATTTTCATGTTCGAAGGCTGCACGATGGATCATCCGCTAAGCTAGGTTAATGTGCTCCACATTGTTGTCAATTTCGACGACTTGCAGCTGGCACTTGCTTGTTTCCAATCCAACCATGATATTGGCGTATTCATTTCAAGTGTTATGTTATGGTGGTAAGATGAAGTTAGTACGATGGGCGTTTGGCGTGTGGAATGCTGACAGATCGATGTGCCAAGTTTGAAACAATCGATCGCTAGACGAGTTTTATTGAACTAGCGATCATGAAAGTTGCGTTGATTTGGTTTAGTCGGCACAAGTATGAAGGATTTACCCGTACAGTCTTCCCGATTCGATGGCTCGGGATCTGTTGTCCCAAAGTATATATTACTCGGTTTTGTAAGGTTGCATCAGCCCCCCACTGAAGACTTCACACAGATTTTAAATCCACTTACGACCTACATGTGGTTGAGTGGCTTATCTGCATTTCTAACCAATGGTGTATTGACGTGATTCCACTGAGGAGACATGCATGTAGCAACACGACCCATACAATGTTCACATGTGCTTTGCGGTAATCAGATGTTGAACAGGTTATCGTTCTACGTCCTGATGTTTGTTAGTTCATAACAAAACGGATGCCCTGAAAGTGGATTGCCAAAACCACAAAGGGGGAATGTAATGGAAACCAGGTAGTGGTCGTTCGACGTAGATATCACTGCTCCGAATCACAACTGTAGATTTCAGGTAGAACCCTATCAGTAGACTCACTTTAACAACCACGTATCCCCTTTGGTTGTATACCTGTTCTCGTCAAATGTACTCATTCATTTTCCGACTTATTTCGCAATCCACAGGGCGTTGGGGCTTCCTCTTTTTTATCTGAGTATGAGTAGATAGATACCTGCAACAAAATCAGTAGCGCCGATGCGTTATCCACCCGGATCCACCGTGAAAAAGGAGGCCACTTGGGCTTTGTCCGACTGAGCCACAGGGTCCCTGAAAAATGTTAGTCCCGATAAAGGAACACATGACCAACTTTCTTCTACCTTGTTTTCAAATGCTTACGCAGCCGATGGTAGCACCGACGAACTACTTGGTAAATAAGCATATTTTTCGAGTTTTTCGTTTCTACGGGTGGGGTTACACCATCCACGGCGCGTTCTTCACTGCCGGCCATAGCTGCGGTTGGCGCCCTTCTTAGCTCATGCTTCATTTTTCACGATATGATCAGTTACGTTTTTGTTTACCTGAACTACACAAAATCAGCCTTGCAAGTAACCATCATGGACACTGTTTCATCCGACCGATTAGGGAATCTCGTGATACTGGATTTTTATAGGCATTTAGGATACAGTAATTAACTGATGGACAGTTCTTAACAAGTCCAACTCCCGAGTGGATTCCTCGCGATTTGTTAAACACCAAGAATTCACTCTAGCTTAAAACTCTTGTCAAATAAAACAACCCAGCCTGTAATGTTGCAAGTTGCGTTGAAGTTTCGTCACCCTATAACATCGAAATTAGGTTTTCTCTATTTTGAGTCCACGACATGCACACTAAATGGTGACAAGATGCCCCCTCTATCGTAAAATTGTGGTCGGTTCTTGATTTGCTCAGCCACGAGATGCGTTCGGTCCTAATTGCGGCCAATTCGCTGGGGTAGAGTGATCGAATACGTGGTCGTTGGTTTGCCAGTTTCAAGTTGATTCCCACCGGTCCGCTGATCGAATGGCCCGGATTAGGAGTTCTCAAGTTGTTCCAGAGAGGTTTGGTAAACAATCGGTGGATTTATTGCTGGGCAACATTTCGCTTTTGACACAAAAGCTTCGTCAGGCCAAGTGAGTAAGTAAGCAGGTTGATTGGGTTGTAAGGCATTCAGGGAACCAATCCGTGAGATTTCTATAGCCTAGCCGACCTGATCAGTGCTGGGTGTCAGTCTGATGTTCCTGTTTGTTGGTTAGTGGAGATGACCAATATCTACGTTAGCTTGGTTAGAGAGGAGTTGTCTTCATGTTGAACCTGGATTTTTCCGGCCTTGATTTTTCTGTCTAGGACACTTCAATGGAATATTCCTCTTGGGTCATTCTTAACTTGTTTTCGAATGGCCGTTGAGTAATTCGCGAAGAATGATTACTACTAGTTTCGTCACAGAAATTATCGATCTCTGAAGGCCCACCCGATGAGTCGCTCTAATGGTGAGGGGTGGCGGCTCCGGATTCTGGATTCGACTACAAGATTGCTGAAAAAACTCAATCGCGAGGACCGATAACCATTCACATTAAACAGCCTGATAATTCAGCAACAAACAAGTTATGCAAAACAAAATAGGTTTCGCAGATGACCCGCTTATGGTTTCAAAACATGACACCAAAATGAGTGATGTAGTTGTGCAAAAGTTGAATGTCAGTCCTATGGAAACTGAAGTTGAAGGGGCGCGCGTTCTCTCTTCATTGCATGGCGCAAGTTCTGACTTGGAAACCTCCTTGTTGTGAACTTACAGTTTGAAACAATGAATAGAAATTCCGGCTGTTTTTACCAGCTTTCCCTAGGTAACTTCAACAGTTCACCAGCTCTCGTGTTCATCAAACAGACATCAAAGGCCAGTAGTGGATGAGCCAGCTGTTTGACGGTGTTCCCCAGTCGCAGTAGGTGGTCAGGAGAATGACTCGAACAACGACATCCCAAAAATCACCTACAATTTGGGGGTAAAACTTACTGAACAACAGTTGTTCCCGCATCAGCGGTAGTTGTTCGCGCCAAAACATGCAACGATGTCGTTGAAGATTTCGTTCCATATATGACTCTGGAAGTCGGAAGACCATATGCTTCCTGGACGTGTCAGCAACCAATTTCGGTGAGGATTTCAACATCATCTCCTCCTTGAAGGTTGTTCCACTCGTTGGGGTGTTGGAGGTGTACCGTTCCCAGTAGAGGTTGCGGTTTCTTGTGTGAAATTCGCCAGGGTTCAAATTAGGTGAGCTTAAAGGACAGGGAAGTTGGCGGTCAGTCACCTGTTTCTGATACATTTCATCATAAACACCGAACTGTGTGACAAGTGACAACTGAAAAAACTCAGAAACCTGTGCAAAGAAGTAGCAATGTAGTGAAGGCACCTAAAGTAAGATGAAACTGCTCATGAAACACAGAAAATCGACGTATTTTCTACCCACGTTTGGAGGTATCAAGGGTTTCAAGCTCGCTTAACAGCAAAACCAACTTCTCAGCTTTTATCTAATTTAAGGAACCTGGATAAGAAAACTATACTAACGGTTTAGCCCGGGAATCGACGCTTATCATCTGGACTTCTGGCTACCCGGAGAATAATATATTATGTGCTCAAAGTGGTATCGACCGTAACCAACATTTTCATGTCACGTGACGCACGTCTCCAAACCAGCACCACCAGGACTATTAATTGCTTTAGTTGAATGCGTCGACAAGTGGTGAACAGACGTGTTGCCGGACAAACTTTCCAACTGAACCAAAGGGAAACCGATCACTCTGCTGTCAGAACGAGTCGGATTCACGGTTGCCTAACATCCTGCTCAACAAACCAAATGTCACAAAAATTCACACTTGGCGTGATACAACCCAGATCGGCGCGTTCAGTTTTTTTTAATTCAATGAACACACGTGATAAACCCACCCAGTCGACGCAAAATTAGTCCAAAATCGCATCATTTCCTCGCTGAGTCGTCTTTCCTCGTCAGTAAAGTTGTAAAATTGTTTCTGGTAGTCCGGGTTGAATGGGGCCCCGAAAATGTACTCAGCCTCATAACCTTGCATGACTCCAGTCCACTGGGGCCATGGTGAAGCTTGCGTCCGATGTTCGAATGAATACATAAACACCTGGAGCAAAGAGGAGAAACGAGCAGATGGCGTGGTTAACAAATCTGATAGAGATGAGAACGGTAGGTTTTGGAAATGATCTGTTCCATAATTTATTTACTCCTTCATGGTACCTTGACGATTTCATGGTTTGATTGCTTTTCAAATGAGATCCACGATATCACCGACCTTCGGAGGCATATTTTAACATAAAATTGTCATTACGCCCATCAAAGATAGGTTTGCCAATAAAACCCATTGCTTTGGTATGTAGAACGGACTCAAGACGTGATTGGTGTGCGCAAACTGCGGTCAGTTGTGTTAAACATGCCGACGGAAGCCTCCCTTGGTCTAATTCTAAACCCGAACTCACGGTCCGAAAAAAAGTTGACATAACTTGCATAGCTCGTTTGTCATGGAGAATACTGTCTGTTTATCCATACACTTTATGGTTAACCAGAGATTACACCCAGAATACTTTTTTGAAATCTACCAGTCACGTGACCCAATGTTTCCATCATCACCGCACTGCTAATAAACGAGTTTTTTTAAATTTAGTTTCACGCGAATCTGGTATTCTAGAGTAGCTGCGAGTAAGACTCACTTGTGAATTGGGTGCGCGTGAATAGAAATCCGCAAACTCCACCACCGGACACTTGATGTTGTAATCACCACCGACTTCATTGAGTGCTTGAAGAACCTCTTTGGCCCGCCAGTCGGTCTTTCCAAGTGCCCTGCTGGGGATCTGAAAAAGCAGGAGCGTTTACTTTTAAAATGAGCAAAACACGTAGAAAGTCCTTCAATAATTTTGTTCAATGGCGGACATTAACTGGCGTGTGTACTGCTCCGCCGCTGATTGGTCCGCCAACCAACCAATAATAAAACGGTACCAACATCGTCGGGTAATCAACGCGCAGATCACACCGATACTGTCGTCTTGGTTGGTGATGGAACGCATGCAACAGGTGAACAAATTTAGCCAATTGGGCAACGACAGTCATGACAATCTGACGCATCAGTATCCATCTCAGTGGTGTAAGAATCGTAGCTTCAGGGGCAAGTAAAATGAATGAGTGAAAGGCTTGGCAACACCATGAAAGTCCGCCCACACTCGCCACGATGGGTAATAACAGCTAGGTCAGCGATAACGTCCTGCGGGATGCATCCAGATGACTCTACTGAGTGGCAAATGACATGATTGTTTGGTTGTTCGCGTTTGTATTCTGGTTAGTGATACTTTGACAAAGATACAGGCGATCCTTTCAATAACTTATCCGAAAACCAGCGGCATTTTGTGGGAAGTGAGCCGGAAAATTTCATTTCTAATGGATAAGACTTCTCTTATACCACACTCTGAAACTTGGGGTAAACATGAAACCATTGTCCATTGTCTAGCTTCGTGTGAGAGCCTATGAGTGTCATGTGAGCGCCCCCCAGGTAAACTTCAATGGGTACGCCAATCATTCCATTTCACCGGCCCCGTATTTTCGCATTCGAAGCACTAAAAATGTTACCCATCGGAGAGCAAAGTTCGTACTGTGCGCGCAAGTTCATCATACCCTCTGACAAACATAAAATCGTGCTAACACTATCGGGGGTTTTAAAGCTCATAACATAAGTTAGCAAACTTCTGTCAGACAGGTTGACAATAGAATGCGAGGCAGTTGTGTTGCCTGCCAGGTAGAGGATCCATAAATCTCACAGGAAGAATGGAGTTGTATACATGTGAACCAGACCGGACTGCCAAGAATGAACTCTGAGCTATGGATCTAGCCTAGCTGAGTTGGCCACCTCACATACTCTGTGTACTGCAGTCGATAAACATCTTGATTCACATAGGGGAGGGTAGACATTGTAGGTAATTTATTGTACGCGGACGTACAAAAATTTGTCTACAGCACGTACACTGTAGTGTGACAAGATCGAAGGAACACGTGAACTCACCTGATATTCAAAGACGGTCGCTTGAAGTAAGGTCGGATGTAGGAAGTTTTCGTCCATAATGTAGAACGCAAGTAGATCCATCGGGTCCGTGGTTCCTGCTTGATATTCAAAGTCTCGGGGCATTTCTGGCCAATGGTTGTGTTGCAGAAAATACTTCCGCAAAGCCTGAATTATGTGGAACATACCTGGTGCAGAGAAATTTAGCAACGCAAGTCAATAAGCGAGCGAGAGTACGACTTTGTTACGAATAATCTCGACTACTGTTGTTTATGAGTAGTCTCGAATATAAAGAGCTCATAGGGTGCCGATCCGTTGATCTGCTCGCCGGGCTAAGCAATCAAATTGCAAGCGCTTCATCCCCAAACGAGGGAGTATCATCAGTGTGCTTTGATGATTAACACGTGATTAAAAAACAACAAACGTGGCCGAGCTGCCAGAATTTCTACACATACCGATATAAAGAGCTTCTTACAAACAGAAGGGATGTTGCAGAGACTGAACTGCAAGGCGTTTGAAAGCTTACCTTCGTCTTTGTTCACTCCCAGCATGATACGATGGCGTATATGGAGTTTCCCAGAGCCGAGAATTTCATATGGCCAGTGAGGTAACAGGGGATCAGCTACGACCGGCTTGAAGGGGATATCGTAATAATACCCGGCGGAACGGAGTAGCTGTGGGAATAATTTAAATTCCAGTCGATTATCGATTTAGTATAAACTTGGTATGAGAACATCTGAAGGTGAGGTGGAAACAAAATGGGGCAGTGGACGCGCGTGGTCCACAGCACACTGAGAGTTTAGAGTTTAATTTTCTACGAATCCAGTGTCCATTGTGACAACAATAAAAATGAGTTCTAGTTGTTGACACTGGCGGGATTTGTAGAATACACACCCGCATGACTCTCGTTTGAACGGTTTGAATTCCTGTCCTGGCGTAATTATTCTGGGGAGTCCACACCAGAGGAGGTAAGCAGTGCATATCCCTGACCATGCCGGGCATGAACTCACAAAGTGCGAGCATGTTCACCCGTTCAGACGTGAAACTTCAGATGAGTACAGCTGTGCAGCAGTGTGACACTCTCACTCAGCATGTCAGATGTGCGGAGTTCACACTCTGGCATGGCCAAGGATATTCACTACTGATGGGCCCTAATAAGAGGGAGTCAAGTGTTCCCCCCTTTGGTGTAAACTAATCAGAATGATTGCGCCAGGACAAGAGGACGATTGTTCAAACGAAAGTCATGCGAATGTGCACCAGGAAGTTTCAAGAGTCTGTGGTGCCATCTCACTAGGAAATCCTGATAGGCTGGCTAATCGATCGGCACAACCAAAGTATGTTACTGGGTGGTCGTTCGAGGCGTTAGGCTTTCCACTCACTTCACTCAAGCGAGAAATGCGTTTACCAGTCTGTCGAACTATTTCTAGGTCGGATAGGTTGACCGGCTTTCCGTTGTGTTATTGATCCGTTTGCTGGCTATAGCGATTGGCTAGTAAGCGTTCTCGACTGTTGGCGGAACAAGCATCAAACTTGGCGAACAGATAAACAGGTAACTGACAAACAGACAACAAAAATGGATTTGTTTAAATCCGAAAGACTCATTCTGATGCGCATCACGCCTTCAATTTAACCACTAAAGTGTGAACGCTTCAGGCTCACAGTGGAAGATGAAACTTGCAGATTGTGTTTGCAGTTCAACAAGCTTGGCTCAGCTAGCCTGGAAGTTACAGTTTCCTCAAATTAAGAAAGTCTTCCTAAAGTCCAGTTGCTCGTGAGAAAAAATTCGTGCATAGTAAAACTTTTAGTTAGGAGATTGTATGCGACTCCCAGCCGAAACTCTCTCTGCTGTTTCACTGCAATGTCAATAATGAAATGTCCTGAACTTTGGACTCAAACAAAACTACTCTCAGTAGGGGGGTGGCCACAAACCTATCCCGACATATGACCAATAGTTTTGTTTTTGCACTGATGTTTTGGCACAACGTCGTGAACCAGAAAATAGTAAGTTTTTCCATGATATAGAATATGTTATTCAGTCCTCAAGTTTGGAACCATAGTGTTGCTTAGTGTGTACTGAGTGGATACATGTGACCGGTACGCTTTTTTATGTATGATACGTAGAGAAAAAGACAATGGCAGTGCGAACCGTTTTAGGATGATGCAGAACTGATACACGCACACAGCTAGTACCCAGTGTGTTTTTGAGGGACCATACTTTTTCCATTGGAGGGAACGTCCTTCTACTGTGGAACGGCGGCTTTGAACTCAAGAATATTTGTAAATGTACTTTTCGTATTACCAGGACCGTTCCCAGTGTAGCTTATCAAATGTGGATCACGAACACGATGATGAGAGTGTTGTATCTTGGGTGGCCGTCTATTGGTTACGCCTGCACTGAGTCTGCCAGACTACGCGATAAGGAGAAGAAAGAGAACTCGGGACACGGCTGTATTGTCGCAAATGTATAGGATGACTAAGTGGCCAGTTATGGTCTTTCACTTGTTCGTTCTGGACAGCCAATGGCGGTGTCCCTGTTGTGCACAATTTCATCCCCACTCCGCTGGTCACATGTTGCTAAGCCATGTTTGGTGGGCTCCGCCGACGCACCTGCTATCCGAAAGCGTGTGATACCGCTGCTGACCTTGGGAATGCGTCATTCTCTGCGCATGCGCTTTTTTATGTCTGGGCGCGTCCTGACAGAGAGTGAGAGAGTCACGTGACCACTGATTCGACCAGGTGATGACGCAACGTACACAAGCCTTTCAGTTCTGCTTTACATTGCAACTTGTGGCCACAGCTGCAGAGCAGCTTTCCACAGTGGCTCATTAAATATAGATGGTCAGATAGGTAATTTGTTGCTCAATACATTCCGAAAAGTGCTACACTTGCTGTCAGAAGCCATAGGTGAATTTTCTATCAGTATCGGGATCAGCAACAGGCGAGTAGCAGCAGTAGTTTGGGGCCAGAACCCGGATCATCGAAATCACAGTTCACAGTTTGTTCATCTTGAACCGCAGCATACTGAAAATCGATCCCCGTACACGGACGGAATTTCAGCGGAACAGCCGGGAAGATATGTGTGTATCGCATGATCTACGCACAGATCACCGAATTCTACAATGCTCGCAGTGCCTGTTGGTCGTTCAGATGGCCAATTTTTACAAAGTGATCCAGGTTCTTGCTAATTCTGTCTCACTTTGAGAACTTGTGGAGAAAAAAACAAGGAGACACCAATAATTAGTGTTTTTGCTGAGGGCTTGTGTCAGACTTCAATGGGGGTCGCATTTTCCTCGACTGGTGCACACAGCCCTCGGCAGCTTGTTTCATATCCCGAAATCTGTCATGTGATTTTCATGAGGATTTCACGACTAAAGGATCCTCCTTCAAAAACAAAAGTCATGAAATTGCGCTAGTCCACAAATTTCCGCCTGGGAACTGAAACACTTTAAGCATGCGAAAAACGTCTCAACTGACAGGTCTTCCTTTCAGCGTCAAACGATATTCCTCCTGTGCGGGAACGTGTGCTCTGGCGGCTTGATCATCTTACAGTCATCGCCATCACAGGAATAGCGTCTGGATTCCAAGTTTGAACAGGCTACCATGTGTACACTCGAGTTATCCATGTGATTCGCCCGGTGCTCCGGAGGACGACCTAATCAGTATCGGGTTTCGACCAATCGATGGCCTATGTGGGTAGACTAGTCGTTCGGATGACGCCAAGGCTGCTGAAAAACTGTCGACTGTTCCCCATGATTATCTTTCTCATTATAAGAAGAAAATTTGAGTGAAAGTGAACTCGACACCTCATTTTGAGTCCAGCAGAGTCTCTCAGATTATGTGCATTATTCTAACCAAGAGATGTAACAGATGACCGTGAAACGAGTTCACCTCCAGAAGCCATTAAAGATATTAGATATAAGGTAAACAGAAGAACCACTGAGCCTCATAATAGCTTGGGTCCCACATCAATGACAAGTGCTATTTTATCGACCTCCGGACTAAATCCGATATGGAAGATGGCTGTTCAGATTGGTCATGCTCGAATAGATGGACACATGCTGTTCACTCGTTCCTGACTTCCGTAGCGTGCGAGACGTTGTTGGCCCTGTTTTTTTTGGAGTCAAGATGGTGGTACTTTGGAGTTCATTTGGCTCACCTAGAGAAAACGTAGCATATCGGGTGGAAATGCTTCGCCTGGAGAGGTATTCCTATCTGGAATCCTACTTGTGGATCACTTGAGCTTATCGTTTCGCGGCCTCAGTTTGAAGACTATGTTCGAAAACGATGAAGATGTGGTCATATCCAAGATACCTGGGCGCATTCCTTTGTAAACCCATTGCCTTATTGTTTTGCCCTGCTATTTCAATGGAAACATGTTGAATTTGAGCCTGTTTTAAACGTGTAATGTAAAACCAAAAATTTTCAGGCGGTACTTAAAATGGGCGCACTTGCGGATTCAATGAGTTTCGATACCACTGGGTGAGCTGCAACATCCGACTGGAATTTTCCCCATTACGAAAATGATGCATGCGCCATTGATCCACCTCCAAGGATTTGGCATCAACGCTGCGCAGACAGCTGGCCAGCTCAGCCAAAGGTTCGCCGACTCCCTTGGGGAGTTCACAACCGCTCAAGGTAGCCAGCAACTGTGTCTGAAATGCAGGGGGGAAATGGCAAAGGTTTAGACACAAACTGACTTACGTCAAGAGTCGATATGCAATCGAGTCACTTTCCTCATTCCGGGTCTACTTCAGTAATTCTTATCAATATAGTTGAAAGATGTACAGCCTCTTTATCAAACCATCCGATCGATGGGATAATTTTGTGATAATTTTGCTCCGAGTGAGCGTCCTCAGCAAAGCAGAACACGACTGCAGTGCACTGTAGCGGTCACTCATTAGATCACGCTTCACAAACACTCAAACCACGTGACAATTCCCGTTCCCACTTGGAACCTTAGCCGACAACATGTACACTACAACTTCCCATCCATTTTGTTTACGCGGCTACAACCTGCGTCACGCGTCACGCCTGCGAACTTCAACCACATCAAACACGAATGGACACCCCTCACTTCACAATGCACACAATAAAAAGGCATTCAACTCGGCCCAACACACACGCGCGCGCACAGTACAGGAAGTCTACCGAGCTCCACAAGTCTCCACGGACAACTAAGGAACACGTATAGCATAGAAGACACGTCTTGCGTCCGAAACTTCACTCAGGAACTCTCAACAGTTATCCTCAAACGATAAGTCATTTTTTAGCTTGTTCCACTTTTCGCATTGTAGTTATTTTTTATAATGTGCCCATAACTTTTGTAATCATCGTCATCCTTCTTGTAAAACAGACATTTGTTAATGCTGGTCACCTTCTGATAATCAACCTAATTACGTTACAACCAGACCACTAACAGCACCGTGTGTGTTTGTATTCGGTATCTACATTGATCCCGTAAGGAACCAATAGAACATGTTATTAGAATGAAGTTTAAAAGTTTGTGATGTTTTAGAGACCATCCTGGAATGCTTAGAAACGAGTAAGAACAAACCCACCTTTTCCAACGCTGTGCGTTTACTTTCGATTGCCCACCAGGCCAAAGGTGAACCGCTCTGAAGGATAGCTTGCTGGTACAATGAGCTTGAGACAGGAGAGAGCAAGTGCAGGGCCACGCACACAACACCTCCCGCATGTCCAAACAAGGTCACCCTTAAAATGGAGGAAGAAAACCCATATATTGTTAGAGATCACTTTGGAAAGCATTGTGTATCCTCATTACACTGTTATTTGGTGTGAGGGAAAATGGTTTTCTGTTACTCGGTAAGCCTCCCGCTATTCGTCTCCCGTCGCCAAAATGTGACGTGATCTGTCACAGAGATCACATGATCAAGTGTGTCTTATCGTGATAGTAAACGTGTCGTTTCAGTCGCTGCCACGACATCGCTTCTCCGGAAAAAGACTTCATTTGAGCACCGATGAATTACAGCGCGCCTTTTTTCCTCTTTCACAGTTTAGCAAATATCCACTCCTAAAAATTCGACTATATGAGATGCATGGGTCAGCTGACAGTCCAGCCTGCTTGTCTGATATTATAGAATAAAACGCCGTTTACATACGCACTGCAATTGGTATTAAATTTTCATTTTGAGGGTTTTATGTAAAATAGGCATCGAAACTCTTGAGGGAAACTACTCATAAGTTTGCTGAAAACTGTTGGACGACCCTGGACCGGTTTTGTCCTTAGGCGCGGTAAAAAAGGAGAGATCCAACTGGGATTCAAGTAAGTCGTTGTGCCAATGAGTGTAGTTGGTGAATTCCTTACAATTCAGGTTCATGTAGGACATAAAGTTGACGAAAACTCGAGGACCGCGCCTAGCCCCAAGAAGGAAGAAACCAGTCATAGGCGGTTGAAGAGATTTCAGCAACCTCGTGTGTAGTTTCCTTCAAAAAAGTATACTGCGATACCTTGAAACGTGAGGTGGTCTGTGTGTGGCACATTCAGTTGAAATATATAATGAAAGAGAGACTCAACTGGGTCTCCCGTTACAACCAAATTGATATACAAATGACTGTATTGAGCATTAAATCCGTTTACCTGCCACAGACAAGCCAAAACGAGATTTAAAATGATCGATATTCACTATGCTAAGATTACTTAAGGGAAACTGCTATTTTGTGCATTACATAGATGTTCGTTGCTATGGTAGAGTGAAAAATACTCAGTTCTTATGAGTAGTGGATTACGAATATACATGTATCGCGATATCTCGAATATCGTAGCCCTATTGACCACCAGGGCTTTTCGGGAAGTACTTTACAGATCTCTGTTTTTGTCATGACTAAAAGCTGAAGAGTACATCCGAAGCCCTCAGAACAAATTTGGCGGGATGAGTTTGTTTCAAAAAAAGTTGCTTCAAAAAATTTTCTCGTGATTTTGAGTGGGAAGGATGAAGTCGATATATTTATGACTGGAAAGCACACTCACTTGAACTCAACCCACAATCAATGCGGGGATTTTAAGAGGGTAGATTATATCTCAAGGTCACATCAAGGTCAAGACGTCAAAGCAAACGGGCAATATTGGTTGAGTTGGAAGAACTGAGAGTGACTCTGAAGCACCGTATCAGCCTGTACACAAAAGTCGTATTTCTGTTACAAGCAGAGTGATAACATGTTGTGTTTGAGGCTATGCTAAGTGGAGACAGACTGTGAACATTCATGCTCACTTTTGGGCCTTCCTGCTGTATGTATCATTTTTTAAGTCGTTTTTATCCCTCAAAAAGTATGTGCCTGATGGCCACAGCACAGATTTATTGGTAGTCATTTCAACTCTGTTTACTTACTAAAAAATTGGTTTTTCTCAGGTAACTTTGTAAGTGACTGATGCAACCAACCAGTAGTACCGTGGACTTGTTTCCCAACTAGCCTTTTCTGTAAAAGTACATCTGTAAAATTACATCTAACCAGTAAACTTCCCCCTACACACCTTAAACAAACTATTTTACAAACAGGTCCCCTCACAAAGAATCATCCATTTGCTGGGAGACGCAGTGGCCTCCAAATTTTCCCTGCAGATCAATTTAAACCTTCAACCGATTTATTTCAGCCAAACGCATGGATCTAAACGATTGGACAGCTGTCAAATCGATCAGTGTCACGTGGAACGAGAAAGACAGTATTCCAGATGGGATTAGTCGATGCTGTCTACTTCACACTAGACTGCATCGTAGGCAGTAAAGCTGTTTAAATCGCACTGTTCATGAGCAGTCGTTGGAAGTTGAAACGGATAAAATCCCAGAAAACCAAGAAGCATATCAGAGAAGCAGAGATTTTAAACTTGTTGGTTCAAACAAACACTGCTTCATGTTGTCAGCTAGACGCAGGCTCCTTCAACTGACGTGAGAATGGTCTGTCCAGGATTCTGTACTTCAGCAGAAGCTTTAAGGAACCAGGCAACAATGCTCACTGCTTGTACCTGAGGAGGTATTCCCTACAACAAAACGAAAGTTGCGAATTGCAGCCTGGTCTCGCTTCCGGCCCAGTCAGGAGTGGTATTCGCTTATCTCTAACGAAACACATTCCAATCGACGGAATCTCCCCTAGTGGACAGAATAAATTCTTTCCCGTCCAGCAGTTGGAACATTCAACCGTGTAATTAGGTGGGCCTTGATCAACCTTGTTAGATAATTAGGCCTTGCTAGACGCAGCAGCTCCCTGGAGAACTTTTTTTTGTTTGCAAAACACTATCTTGCCTTTCCTCCAAAATGAAAAGTGCCGATTGTGCAAGTTACGGGAGGTCCATATGAATGGTGAATGAAATTAAACCGTTTCAACCTTGCCTGAACTCGTTTGTAGTTTTTTACCAGTTCGACATGACCATCCGCGACCCTGATGAGATACGTGTGAAACACATTCACCTGGTTGGTGTCTGTTCCCAAGTTAGGGGAGAGAATTTGAATCTGGATTTCTCCTCAGTAGCTGAAACAAGATAAGTGGAATTCTGAAAAGAAAAACCGCTCGCCAAAATACTACAATTGTGAAAAATTGTCTGACAACCCACTATCAGTTTCGCCTTTCGTCGGGTTCATCAGTTAGGTGTGGTCCCCCTGGATTTTCCCTTCAGTCAACCTTATGGAACCCCGAAGTGTAAGTATGAGGAAGTATACACTTCATTGAAACTCATCGGGAGACTCACTTAAATCTCAGCTGACCCACTCTCTCTCCATACCTTGCTTTTTCATAGTTCGTACCTTAACGTCAAATCCGATGTTCGACTAGGAAGTTAGATTAGCGGAAATCTGAGGAGTACATTTGTCTGGGGACATCCAAGAAGGGCAACACCTATAGTGGGTTGTCTCAGGAACCTTCTATAATTAGCGTTGGGTGAAGTCAGATAACTTTGCAGCTCGGATATCATTCCAACAGAGGCGGCCTTTTTGCAGCAAATTTCGTCACAGATCTTTATGACAAAACTATTTGGCTGATATTTAGTTCACACCAAACTGCAAATTAGTGTAACACATCTGACGGGACACATGGGAAGTCATTGTTCGAAGAACCAGTCGACACATGTCCAACTCAGTGGATCTGCACTGGATGAAGGTGGGCGATTCTAAATCCTGTCCAAACCTACTGCAGCTCAGTCACCCGCAGTCACACGATGTGGGCTTCAGCAAACAATGATATATTCATGGGTTCGTGCATCTCATTGGTGGGGATACGAAAGAGCCGTTGACCGCTTCGCGGATTTTGGTCATAGATTTGCTTTTTTTTGTAGAAGGAAATCCGGAGTTGAGTAGGTTTAGTCGTACAAGTGGATCGGGACCAAAACTACCACCCTCAGATGATCAACTGTGATCCTCTTTGACCACGACATATTTTAGTGATAAGCTCAAGGCATCGGGTAAAAAATTTAAAAAAAACACACAAAAATATCCACCATGACATATTTTAGTGATAAGCTCAAGGCATCTGGTAAAAAATTTAAAAAAAAAACACAAAAATATCCACCACTGTTAAGTGTCGTGTGGCAAACTTGCTGTTCATACTCGAAATTTTGGGCTAAAATGCTTGCGATAATTGATTTGTTAGTAGCGTCAGAAGAGCTGAGAAACTTCGATTGAGCTTTGGTCCTGTAAGTGAAACCAATCTATGACGGGAGGCACTGTTTCATCCATCATCCATCCATTCATCCATCATCATTAGCAATCATTAGTATCTCACCAGACTCCAGGGAGTCTTGAACACCCGGCTAGTCGTTTGAACACTCAACCCTTCGGCCTTGAGCGGCTGATAGCACTTTGACTCATCATTCAGTAATGCTATTCACATCACGTGGTCACGTGTTGAATGGTTCTTCGAGTGAAAACTTCTCAGAAGGACGTTTTGCACATCTTGTGAAACTATTCTTTTTCCGAGATACTGATTGACTGTGGCCGAAAGGTGAAACGCTCAAGTTACCAGCCGAGAGCTCGCGGGTCCGAAACTCCTTGGAGTTTCATGAGAAGCGCACTGCTGATGATTCTCAGCTGTCCAGCATGGACTGGCCTCACTTACGGAACGAAATCTCAGTGAAAGATATTTGATTTTTTTCGCGTGGCCGTAATAAATTTCGTGGGACTTATACTTGTCGCAGAAGAACATTGCAACACTAAGTTTCTCAAGTACATTTCTTCAGGAGCTAACTTCCCATAGCCTCCACAAGCCCTGCATGTGAGCTAATCTGCGATCTTGTCCACTAAACGAACGCACTGCGGAAATCTTGGACTATTTCTATGGTGTTATCAGTATCCGTGAGTTCCACGTATTTCCCAAAATTACTTGCAAAACTGCTTAACTTCAAAGAGGAATCTGCTTCACACTTTTTGGAGGACATCTTCGTATAAAACCACCGTGCCTTTCGAAAGCCAACATCTACGAAACACAAGTGAAACCACTTCTAATGAGTAGTGCATTACGCATATACATGTATCGCGATATCTCGAATATCGTAGCAACTGGAACATGAGGCGGCCTGGTGCAGCACATTCAGTTGCCTGAAAACATCACAAACGGGAGATTCAGCTGGGTTCCAGGTGAGTCTCTCGCAAAAACCAAATTGATTTGCAAATTAGTGTATTTCTCGAAAACAGTCCAATTTGGGTTCAAGTAGAACATAAGGTTGACGGAAACTCGGGGACTGAGCCTACCTGATGAGCCCGAAGTGGAAGGGCGAAACCGGTCGTGGGCTGCCAAAGAGGTTTTCAACAACCTTATGAGTAGTGCATTACTAAGATAGAATCGCTCTCATTTTTGGTCGGTTAGTATTCACATATTGTCCATAACAGGTTCATGTTAACCTATACGCAGTCATCACATGACGGAATACAGTACCACTGGGGGTAACTGGTCACTTCACTGAATGACGGTATCATTCAGAGGTAAATGAACTGGTCAGTGATCTAGAGCAAGAGCTGGTGTCGAAACTTCAAAGCAAGAAGACCTCTCTCTGGAGTTGGACAAGTCCAGTCTATCAGGTAACATGTGTCTTATTTCTAAGATGTTTGTAGCTTTCAGGAAGCCGCTATCATTGCTTAACAACCGGCCACATCGGAAAGTTGCTCTCTGAACAAAAACAGCATGCTTTGGGAAATGGTCGCATCTAATCAACAGACAGGGCTCCTTCTGATGTTGATTAGTACTTCAGCTTTCTTGCCTATCGAGTCAATGAGATATCGGACCCTTTGCAACCTTTATGCGGTTGTTTGGCAACACACACTTCTTTACAAAGCATCAGAGGCCAAGGCTGAGCGCGTCCTTGCGGATTATCGAACAAACCTGACGCTAAAAGATTAGATATTTCCTTAAATCTATGGGGAAAACGTGCAGCAGCATGGCAGCCTTCTGATGTACACTGAATTCTATGGGTTATCCAAAGACTTACTTTGTGGAGCGTTTCGACACGGTTCAAAAGATCCTTTGTAAGCAACGTGGACACTTGAGCGCATACAGAAATTTAAAGGAAGTAAATCACGATGTCTTTAACATATGCGACCTTCACCGAAAGCTCAGCTAAGGAAGCGTGCCAGTGCTAGTCAGATCGCTGAAGCTGGTAAGCCGAAAGCAAGTCATTATCACCTCAGTCGGGAACTCTATGTCATGATGGAATCTTTTGACTCCCTGTTCTCGATACGTTGGAGGACGATTTGCCACCCAAGGATAGAGAGTTCGTGCCGCGTGACAATGTAATTCCACGGGGTCAACCAACCAACGATGACCAATCTGTATCTCCATGTCACCGCTGAAGTAGGCATTGCCAACACCCAAGAACTCTTTGACCTAGACACAAGCTTCTCTGTCAATAAACCTTCAGTCAGAACGGATATGTTCAGCTTTGACGGAGCAGCTGGATGCTGTTTTCGATCAGAACGCAGATGTCGATGTTTAGTAGAATATACTTTCATCTTGGAGGTGAATCTACTTACAAAGCGAAGAAACTGTTTGAACGTAACACGCTATTCAATTGGATGCTGAAAATCTTTTGAGTAGTATGTTACGCCCATGCAGTGTAGTGTGATGTCTCGAATATCGTGCCAACTAAAAAATGAGGCTGTCTGGTGCAGCACAATCGGTTGAGGAAAAACATCGTAAATGAGAGATTCAGTTGAGATTCCTATGAAAACCAAATTACCATGAGTGTATTTTGCTAAGGAAATTGTTCGTTTATACCTTTACAGAGAGTTTTGGTTGGTTATCTGTGTGTCTGTCTAATTTGAAGCCAGACATAAACTCGTGAGAGTTTTCTGATTAGAAGCTTTTTTATCATCGTTTTACGCTTGACTTGGGTACGACATTCAAAAATGGATTATTGTGTCCACAGGGAGCTCATATTACTTTCAGAGTTCGCATAAAAAATAGATTTCGACACTTTTCACTGTTTCGCTGAGAAGGAATGGCGAGGATCGCTGAGGAAGGTGATAGCCGAATTAAAACGTTTACAGGTCCACTGTTTCTATAGATCGATTTCTGACCAAATGTTCTCCCGTAAAGTACTTTCTTCCTAAAGAGGGCTCAGAAGTATTGACTGTGATTTAGAGTGGTCAGTCTCCAGCGGGGAGTTTTTCTCCCCTCCTCTACTGAGACCTCTGGATACGAAACCCCGAGAAATAGTTTATCAATGGACTGGTCAAGCGAAATGGACTCGTGATGTTGAACAGTGCTACATTTGGCGTAAGTAGGAATTGATCACACTGGTATTCAGTCATCCTTATCACCTGGTAAAACCGGTACGTTTTAGACTCAAGTCTTTGTGTGGATTCGTGAGATGCGTGCTGATGAGGAATATGAACAACACTCGCTAGCAATGCAATGTAGAACTCGAGAAATGAAATCCATATGTGACTAGCTTTACTTGCAATAAACCGAAACCTCCCTGATCCACATAAGTGAAAATACTACAACAGCTGATGGCACTGTTGACTTGATACACTACTTGTGAGGTTGCTTAAAAATCCGTAGACAATCGGAGACCAGCCTCCCTCTTCTTGAGGATTGTCTGTTCTTGCAGTCCTCTGCTTTCCATCAGATGTTATGTTCCATTTGAAAAACAAACGACACGCAATTCACAAAGCAATTTATTTTGGTATTGGTCAAGTACTCAACTGAATCCTAGGTGAATCACTCGTTTATCACGTGATGTTATTCCGTTGGGATTCTGTAGTCTTTCGTCAACACCAACTTAATTTGAAGATGAGTGTCCTTCACACATGGCATTATTATTTTACATCTGTGGCTTTGTTTTGTCTGGGACAACGTTTTAGCACTATTTTTTACGAAGTGTTTTTTCGAGATGCACCAAAACACCTCAAGAAATGGCTTATGTGAAGAGAGGCCAGAACTAACCAAAACAGACCACCTCCCCTCGTTACACGGTAGTTTTCATTGTAATCGATGCAAACTTGTAGTTGTCGGCATGGATTAGGGTGGTACCGAAACAGCCCCATAGCTAGGTCAGTGATTTCAGCTTTTTGGACCCCTCCTTGTTGAGTGGTTTTCAAAGTTACGTATAATCCTTTCGCTGATTTCACACAGAGCAGTTTTGTGTGACGCTCAACAAGAGGGTGCGTAACTGCGATCAGATCTGTTTTATTCGCTCTACTGACATGTACTTTAGTTTTCAACAGACTTAACGATTTCTTTGGTATCTGCTGGATAGATCAATCACCACAGACTTAACGATTTCTTTGGTATCTGCTCAAAAAGATCAATCACTGAAAATCAATGTCACTCCTGCGAACACTGGATCGATTTTTAGGGGTTCGTTCGCTGAACAGAACCAAGTTGAAGCTTCTCCGTGTGTCATTCATCCGCGATATATACAAAGACCAATTTACGCTCAATTAAGTAATGTACACTTGTGTGGTTTTTTCTCTTGATTACGAATTACTTCAGCCGTTTAAACAACCAGAAATTTTCAGTGATGTTTTGAATTTCTTTCTTTTCTCATACCGTGCAGTAAGGATCTTCTTGGAAGTTGAGACTGAACGTCTTCCATCGAAGAATGTTACCGATCGATCGGTAACACAACCCATAATTTACAATCTGTTCATCGGACTTTGTGCTGTTTCCGAATTGTATTCAGTTAACAATGCATAGCATTTCTTCATTTGGCTCCAACGTCGTGGGTCTCAACTCATATGCTTGACACGTCTCACGATCCAATCCAAACGAGGGAACATTTTGTCTTTCATATGGAGAGGGTTGAGGGAGTTGTACTACTCATATGTGCATCACTCTCGCTTGAATAGTCCTCTAGTCCTGGTACGTGAGTCTGTACCAAGGGGGAAACGCGCTGGACTCGAGCTCCGCTCTGAGTAGAGCTCACCAGCAGTACTTGTCCTCTTCCGTGCTGAGATATGAACTCGGGATGTCTGATAACAGATGAGAGAGAGATGTGACTGGTCTGTCCGATGACTTGAACGACAACCCAGTAGCTGTCCTGGTTGCGTCGATCGCTTGACCTGTCCGTCAGGACTTCCGAGTCAGACAGCACCACGGACGGTTGAAATCATCTGGAAACTCAGGGACTCAAGGATTCCTAGAAGTCGTATTGCTTTGCGACAAACGTTTATTAGGTTGGTGTTGATGGGTGACGGAGATAAAATTCAACTGAAAAATCCCGCCTATGACGTTCTTCAAATGGATACACTGCACGAGAACCTGCCCTTGTTTCATTTGGAACGATTCTCAAGATATCAAAGTGTTTTTCAAAACTTCTTATATGACCCAGAGTTTTAAATGCCTTTAAGATGGTTATTAAATATTCGTTTATTATTTTACGACTGCCTCTGTTGGTTGACTTGGTAAACAAGCTTGGTAAACAAGCCCTGGTTTGCTTGGGCAGACGGTCTGTGCCTTCATGATGTGGGCCGTTCTCGGAGAAACTAACTAGAAATTGTTCACCAGCCGCGTCAGAGAGACAGATTTCATCGCTATGCATCTGCAGCGTCCATTCGGACGCTTATGTGTGGACAAATCTTCCTATTTTTCAGTTTGAACAATGGCATCTTGTGTTCTCCCCCTGAAGAGATTTCATTTAGATCGTAAGGCTAACCCAACAGTGAGTGGTACTCATGGTCGAGGTGGCAAAATAGGTGATTCAGTTCGTCTGCATCGTGCCCATCAAGCGTGGCTCAGGGTCTCAGGGGGATTAGGTTAGTTAAGTATCCCATCAACAAGGATGATATAGAAGCGAGTAACGATGCATACTGTATGAGCTTCTTACAGGAGAAGCCGTTACTCGTGGAGCAAGTCAATCCGTAACCATGTGATGTGAATTCCGTGAGTGCGGGATGAAGGGGGGAGGCGGGTTCGAGCCACCCTAGAGATTGGTGAGATGCACAACTTCGAATTGCACGAAATTAGCGAACTACACTCATTTGCAAACCAATTTGGTTTTGTAAACATCACAAACAAGAGATTCAGCTGGGTTCCAGGTGAGGTTCTCGAAAGAACAAATTTGTTTGCAAATGAGTGTATTTCTCTAAGTTCGTGCAATTTGGTTTCAAGTAGAACACAAGATTGACGGAAACTCGGGGACTGCGCCTACCTGATGAGCCCCAAGAAGGACAAAACCGGTCGTGCGCTGTCGAATAGTTTTTCATCAAACTTATGAATAGTTTATTACTTTGCACAGTTGCTTCGGACGTGTTCAGAAGCATTACTGTTGAACTCCTGAGGTGGATGCGTGAGTACTGCTCCAACAACATACGATGGAGACATTTGTGTTATCATTTCTGAACAGATGAACATGTTTGCACTCTGATGAAAGTGCTTAGTCGCCTTAAAAGAAATCGACTTATCATCTTTGAAAGCTGAAAACCATTCTACCAATCTTGACGAGAACTGGCCCTCAAAATCAGTAACGATGTTATGATGCCCCGTGAAACTTTATGATGAGGCAAGCCAGTGATGATTGAAAGACAACATTCTTCATACACAATGGCCAAGGGTGAAGCTGTTGTACAGTGCTTCTCGGCTTTTCAGCATACATTGGCTTTAATTTCATGAACACAACTCAATGTTGCTTTGGTTGACGCGTGTTTAAAAAAGTGAATAACAGAGGAGAAAATTGTAACATTGATATATTGAATTTATTCCTTACTAAGACTGATTGGCATCACCTTTTGGAGAATACCACAACATCACATACGAATTATCAAGTGTTATAAACTGTCTGGTAGAGAATTTTATATTCATTTTAAAAAGCCCACAAAAATTCCACGAGTTCCAAAGTGTTTTCAACCGCCTTGGTTATAAGCTTAGTATTCACAACATTTCACACTAAAATTTTGCGATCTTTGAAAATCCACTTTCACAAACTCATCAGAAAAACTCCCCGAAAATATTTGTATTTAACAAAGAATGACGCGTGAAATCGAACGATCATACACTCTTGTGTCATCAGCTTCTCAGAAGGGGTTAGCAAGTGACTCTGAATACGGAAGGTGCTCATCACATAGACAGCAACCCTTGCTAACGCCTACTTCCGTCCAAAGAAAATTCCTGTCCACATGCGAAGTTTAAGATCACCGTAAACGTCAAAGACGGCTACAACAGTGTCACATCTAAATGTTTTGAAAAGCATATTCTATGTGAGTACGATGCCGGAAGAACAAAGAATACCTATGGCCAATTAGTCAGAGTCTATAACTCACAAGCCACTCACTACGGATAGTATTTTCAAAGCACAATCTGCTGCATGTGGTCAGTAGCATTTACAACAGATCCACATTCCCCATGTGGTCAGTAGCATTTACAACAGATCCATATTCCCTCACACGATATGTTGGTTGTCATCGTTTGTTTTTGCGAAATCAGCTTTGCGTGCAGGCCACAGGTCGTTCATGTTAAACCATGTTGGTTTGCGCAGCCAAACCGCATTAACGGCAGTCACCAGGGTTTGCTTCGAAAGGTGTAACAGTACTAACACCGCAGTTCCTACCAGAATTTGTTGTGGGAGAGCTGGGTCGAGCTAGTAAGCCAGAGCAACAGCTCAATGAATGCCTTCGTGCTCCAACGTGGCACGGCCTCCCCACTAAGTGTAACTACTCTGGCCCCAGCTGATCGCGTTCAGTTTCACAGATTAATCCAGTTTCCAGCTGACTGAAGGTATGCATGACCACTAACTTGGTGTCAGTAAACCCCACTTAGTTCCTCGAGAAATACACTAATTTGCAAATCAATTTTGTTTTGCGGGAGACTCACTTGGAACCCATCTGAATCTCCCGTTTTTGATGTTTCCAGGCAACTGAATGTGTTGCACCAGGCCGCCTCATGTTCCAGTTGCTACGATATTCGAGATATCGTGATACATAATGCGCTACTCATAAGGTTGCTGAAAATTCGTCGACAGCCCACGACCGGTTTCGCCTTTCTTGAGGCTCATCAGGTAGACGCAGTCCCCGAGTTTCCGTCAACCTTATGTTCTACTTGAAACCAAATTGGGTTGTTTTTCGAGAAATACACTAATTTGCAAATCAATTAGGTTTTACGAGAGACTCACCTGGAACCCAGCTGAATCTCCCGTTTTCTCGAAAAACAGCCCAATTTGGGTTCAAGTAGAACATAAGATTGACGGAAACTCGGGGACTGCGCCTACCTGACGAGCCCCAAGAAGGGCGAAAGTGATCGTGGGCTGTCGAAGAGGTTTTCAGCAACCTTATGAGTAGTCCACTTAGTTCCCTTTTTTCCTTAATTCTCAATACAAGGTGAAAAAGGATAAACAACCCCGCACATTTCGGTCGAGACACTCTGTCTTGACCAACATAATCGATCTAAAAAAATGTATAAACCCGATGCTACTTATTTTAAAGTTGGTTTCTTTTTTGCGTGCAAAACTGACGGTAGTCAGTCCTGCTTGTACAATCGTCTCGTACCTTACTTCTTTCTGCCTGCAGACAAACACGGAGAGGGAAGTTATTTTACAGAATCCAAGGTCACGGAGTATTTTTTTTAACTCCAGTCGTATGGTTTTTGTCACATCTGTATAGCAGTACAGTTGCACGTTGTGCCCTAAATCGTGCCTGATGGATAGAGCAACCAAAAACTGTGATGATTCTTGATCTGCAAAGCAACAGCTAATCTAACTGTCCAGTTTGATATCACTTCGAAACCGAACGACATGTTACCTTCAAACTCGTTTAGAAAACAGTCCACAGGGAAAGATTTGTCAGGCAACCATGTAAGTGGGAAAAGACGAGCCAAGTTTGAATGAGCATTTGATGACGTGTTAACCCCTAAAAGTTTGGTTGGACTGCATGTGGTAAGTTCTCACACCTAAGACACATGTTTTCCGCCCGTGTTGTAAATCGGAATGTTTTTTTTGGCGCTAAAAATGTCCCTTCGAAACCTGTTCACGAAATTTCCCACCCCTCTGATGTTCTGGATAGAAATTCGGAACGAACTATAAGTTGTTCAAACTGTTCCTGCATTAGGAATAAAAAAAGGGACACGCAAAATTTTTTTCACATTACGGGGGTGATCAGATTTTGACAAAAAACAAACAAACTACTTTGCCTTGCGTTACTGATCTGCTCTACCACACGATCCTATGAAAATAACAAGGTAGGCTGAGAGATTGACAGGAATACCACACGATCCTATGAAAATAACAAGGTGGGCTGAGAGATTGACAGGGGATTGGATTTGAGGAAAGGTTTTCTGACACGCATGGAGAAAGCGAACCGGACCAATTAGCATGATATCCACCAAGGAAGGAGTGGTTCAATAACTCGTAAATTTTGTGAATGTCAAATTCGGACGCTGTCAGAAGTATGGAGATTTGTTTGAAGTTATCCTGCCATACTGCACTTCCCAGAGCACACGGAGAGAATAGCAAGGAAAGGGATGATATTCGAGGGTTTTTCATGTTCATTCGCTCAACGGGCAAACATATGGGGCAGGAAGTTGGCTATTTGGAGAAATCACTTGATAGGGGGGCGAAGTTTACAGGCGAATCCCTGGTGATGATGGTGGACATTTGAGTAAAAGGATTTGGCGACGCGCGATATTTGGTAATTGATAACCATCCCCGGCTTTGGTTCACTCAGGTAGATCTCGTTCGGTTAGACTTTTCCGACTGAGTGAACGTCAGGCAACCACAAATCAAACGTACAAATCAACTTTAAAAGTGGCGGTTTCATCTAGAGACGCAACAATTTACGTTTTCCTCAACTTTCTATGATTTTATATGCCTGCTTCAAGTTGCTGAGTAGCTCCGTGAAACTGAGATCTGTGCGGAAAGCATGGATGTTCACATCTGACGTGTGCTGAATCAGACAGTGTTCCATCGAAACTGGACGAACAAAGTAATTGCGACCGAAAATCAAACAAGAAAAGGGCCAATACAAACATCTGCTTGAATGCTCACGTGACCAAACGCATTTTTGCAGTGAAACCCTTACACTAGTTCCACGTTATACTGCTCAGTGTTTCAGCTCATTTGAGGACGATATGCTTTCCATGAGCAACGCGCCTGCCAGATACTATTTTGCCACTATTATTTCGCTTATTTTAGGCTAATCATGTGACTCGTCATTTTTGAGATATTTGACAAAGGAGTTCAGTTTTTTTATAGCTCTCCTACGAGCTTCACAGTTTATCATTGATGCCTGTTCTGGGTTTGTATTATTCTCAGTCAGGATGTCATGGAAAGTTCTCCCTTCAGGGAGTGCGCGCCTTTGGAACCGACCAAAATCGCGCCATTGTTGAAAATGATCTCTACTGGATCACAAGCTTTGAGCTGTAGGTTTGTTTCAGCTGACATCTAAATCAGCTGACGGAAAATACGTTACATTACCGTTCTGCTATTTTATAAATCGGAAATGAAGATGGATGTTATCACGGCAGATAACGTGCAATGTGCGGACATTCTGGTGCCTCTGTCATCGTTAACCCTGTCGGGTAAATTTCACTATACTTGAGTTGTTGTTGGGCCAGATGGGATTTCCAAATCGGGCGTTCCTTTGGTTTTCATTCCGGCGTTGTTGGGCCAGATGGGATTTCCAAATCGGACCTTCCTTTGATTTTCAGTCCGGCAGCACAATCTAGTTCTTGAGTGATTTCTGCTCAACTTTCGCCCATTAGTTTACCACAGTGTATTTTCCAACATGCAGGGACGTGGCTATATTATAAAACCCGTATCCATAGAGGTAAACACACAAGTTCCACAATGAGAAGTTCGCTGGACACAACAATACACCAGTAATATATGCTGGCGCTTAACTGTCACACAATCACCAAGGAAGGAAGCCCTAGTAAAGAATGGAAATAAAAGGGAAACGTCTTACTACGAGAGATATCTATATTCCTACGCGAAATCGATCGAAGACATGATGCCTATATTTTGAAGTAAGGTCCTATCAGCGTGATCAACCCAGCGCCCACGGCGAACCTCATCCGAAATGAGCCCAGTGCACAACGACAAGGGAACTTAAGTTAGACAGCATGCGCTTCCCTAGAATCGGTTTGGTGCCATGGCATACGGAATTTAAACCTTCCTGTCAGCAAGACGCGAAGATTCTACAGCTCGCAGCTTGACAGTGACCACTTTCATTTCACGATGACATGTCATGCCCCGTCCCCCCGCAAACCTTTCGCCCTCAATCGCTTGGATAGAAAATACCGCTCTATTCGGTAACCGGCTGCTAGCCTCACGTAACACAAGCGCCAGCCAGCTAAAAGAGACAGGTTTAGCCTGCTGTTCTAAAGATTCGGACTCACTAACGAGCCCTCACTTACGCACCACTTCGTTGCAAATTCGGTGGAGCCAGCTAACTCTTCCTGGGCTACGGAGACACCGGTGACCAAACACTTGAAGAGGGCTCAGATTCACGGATAGGTGCACTCAAGTACCACAACCATGGATTAGGACCGGCCTTGTGTACACGGTCTTTCAGCTTCAATGAATTTCGGTCCCGATGCCGGTTGGATAACACGGCCGGCAACTTGATTATCGGCGCATTAACTTTATCTCCTAGAGTTTTCAGACAGGCGCAAGAGGGCGGGAAATGCTGAAGCAAAACTTTGCATTCTGAGGGTGCACACCACATGTAGAGTATAGAGTGCTTTTCTGGGACAACCAGAGGATTTCGTCTACGCAATCCACATACGTTAATCGCTCTCCAGGACTGATCCCCACTCCAGGCTATCGGTCCCTCAGAGTGCTCTCCATGACACTCGAAAAAAAGGAAAGCGAAGAGACAGCTTTGTTGAACTCCACCGATTGTAAAAGAGTTTTTATAAATTTTACTGTAAATTCCAATCCGACCGAAGGCATAGAAATATAAGGGCTCAAAAATGCCTGCAAACTGTAAGATCATCTCTTTCTGGCCAAGAATATAAGAGAGAGATAGTCTATTATCTCTTTCTGGCCAAGAATATAAGAGAGAAATAATCTATCGATTAGTTTAAAGCGTTTTCTGATCGCGCTACGTGTGACACTGCCCAAACAATTGACTTAATGTGAGGATATGCCAAATACACCCTATGACAGGTCAAAATCCTGCTTGGTTCTCGTGGACTTGATTCCCACATGCCAAAGATAGGCGTCGCAATGCAGGGGAAGCTAGCAGACGCGACATTTAGATGGGTATCTTTTTTGAACACGGGTACGACCAGCAATTGGTTCCAGTTCTCTGGAACATGAACAACCTAATCAAGACCGAATACAAAGATTCTCCCCCCGGTTTTGAATAATGCCGGTGGAAGCTCGTCCTATCCAGCAGCCCAAAGGCGCTTCAAGTCAGAAAAACCCTATTAGAAATTCATCAACTGATAGAGAGTTTAAAATCACAGACGGCGGCTCAAAATGAATAGGTAGAATGAAAGACAACGACAAAGTCACAGGAACAGAGAGCCAACTAAATTGTTGTTGGAACTGTTCCTCCCAGCCATCCAAACGCTGATTCTTTAGAGGAGGCCTTGGAGGAATCCTTTTATGCCCTGTTTTTCGAATTCACTGGAACAGCTTCCGTGCAATTCGAACCAAACACACCGTTTGCTGAACTTTTCGGGTTCACCAGGTCTCTTTTTCCACAAAGAGCTATGTCTGTGGCGTCTTCTAATCGATCGTCATGGTCAGTCACTCTCAAGGAGATCGTTTGTAATGTATTGCTTTAGTACACTTCTCTAACTGTGGCTCAGAAAGTTATTATGTCGCTAAACTGGGAGTTTTTTTGGGATTTAATAAGGAAGTCTTATAAAAATCTGCACAAAACAAGGTTTAGATCTGATATGTGCATTTCAAACCGTTCGGCAATCAGGGAATGGGCCACTCTGTCGGTAGCAGATGCAGTTTGGTCAATCTGACAACAAGGCTGATCACTCGTAGGCGTCGCCACGGCTTCCAAGGTGTCTTATCTTAGTACTGCTGACTAACAGCTGTGGAGCAGTACAAATTTGCGAAAGACTGTCGCCATTAGCGCTGTGTTTCGTCTTCAGACCGAACATAATACCGAGAAGTTCTGATAAAATGAAGCGTCCTACTTGCGCACCTTTCTACTATGAGTAAATCTGAGCTGTTCGTAGTAAACACCTCGACAGAAGGTGTCTTCCATTGAATCGGAGATACAGTTCATTGGTACATAAATGCACACAACAATTTGGCCAGGCGGGTTTTATCGACGTAGAACGTCGGGCAGCAAACACTCGGCTGTTTACAGGCATCCAGCCGTGTGGTGAAGACTCACATCGCAAACGTTGGGCTATACCATAGCTGCCTGGAGCAGCTACAGGAGTATTTGAAGCTCCTGGTCTGCATCGTCTAGAGCTAAGCAACTGCAACTGGACCCCATAGTCGAGTTTCGGAGACACAGCACAGCTCAGTCGATAGAGTATCTAGAGTACGCGCAGGAGCATTTGGTTGACCGTTAAATGGTGCAAAAAAAGTAGGCAGACGAGGCAGAGCGGTAGATATGAGTGGTGGTGTGATGACCAAAGCTGAGCGGTACGTAAGAATATTTGTCAACTGAGACAGGAGGGGAGTTGAGAGATGACAATAAAGGAAAGTCAAAAACGACAGCAGTTGCCTGTTTTCGCTTATCCGCTGGATAAGGCGAGCCGGCTGATTTCACCAAGCCGCAGCCGATGTGGAATAGAGTAAAGTTCCGTAAAGTTCATGGTTGTGTGGACGTAATACACTACTCATAAGGTTGCTGAAATTCTTCGACACCGCACGAAAGATTCAGCTGGGTTCCAGGTGAGTCACTCGCGAAACCAAATCTGTTTGCAAGTGAGTGTATTTCGCTAATTTTATAGTTGTGTGTTGGCCGAGATGATTCCAGGACGTCCAATTTTAGTCCCCGATCAAAGTATCTGGCTGAAAAGCCTGATTGCAATGTAGCGGTGGTTGGCGTGAGACCACAAGTGTTCCAGCTCCCAACGTCAAGAACCATAAGACTGTCTTTGTCATATCCCTATCCACTAATCAACCTGGAAGGAAATACTCTATTTATGGTTTGTGTGTGTGTGCAGCTCGCTTGGTTACTGAGCTACGCAAATCATCGCATCATGATAGGCTTCAGTCCTTTCGCGGCAGAGGGTTGTACTTACCGTATCGAGCAACCCTGAGGGAAGCCGCAATTTTGGCAAGCAGTTTCATATAGCATCGAAACACATGCTGGATGCGGTTTACTTTGGGTTTCCCGTGATGGAAATAGCACGAGGTATATGGTGCTTCATCAGGTAAAACATTATCATCCATGCTTTGACGCACTTCTGTGAATGTATAAGCGTTCTACCACGCCGAATGATTCCATGAAAGCCCTATTGTAAAATGCCCCCTTACACTGATTCAGGGACATTATTGGCGTCTAAAGCAACAGACACTTGTCAGTGCCGCCCTACATGAGAAGCCAAAACTGTAGATTTTAGAATGGGATTGCAAGTACACGAGGGACACTTGCTGACCAAGGTGAGAGAGCCGCCTTCGTCTTGGAAGATTTCCTAGTGAAAGATCTTGTAACTCCCCTGGTGGAACTATGTTTGGAACCAAGCAGTGTTCTTTGCTGTGTTCTTGAAGGCACTTCTTTCATGAGTACCATGCCGGGATGGGGACAGCACTCTAATGTTTTACCGGAGATCATGGATGGAGCTCGCACGACATCTAAAAACCTGTGGAGGTTATATATCGCAAACCTGTAGTGTGAAAATGTTTTTTTCTATCTGTGATGGGTCTATCTGTATGATGAAACATGAATGGTCAAGCTGTCCCGGAACCTGTAATCAATCATTTCTAAACTCACCCCCAGCTGAAGGATGATATAGACTTCAATATGTTTCCTTTGTAATCTCAGTGGAGACATTTCCAAGAGTGGAGCCCAATAGCTTCCATCAGTGAATACGATTTTGTGCAAAATCGTTTCTCAGCTGAGGAGCTTACCCCCTCTCTATTCGGGAGGATGATCATGAACGAAGATTCTCATCAACAAGGGATGTCGTCTGCCACGTGACTACGTCGTTAGTGCTAATCAAATGAGATATTATCTCAGGGACTAAGTCTGGCATAACTTTCTGTCCGGTGTTCGGTAAACTTACTGTTGTGGATTTCCGCCAAAATAGGCAATATTGTCCCGGATCCATTCCAATGCTGCCACCTGATCCATCAATCCTTGGTTGCCGGGCGCATCCTCCGTGCCCAGGTAGAGAAACCCCAGAGGGCCAAGACGATATTGCACCGTTACGACGACCACATCCATCTATCAGGGTAGAAGGAGTTGGGCAGGAAAATTGTGGACGAACTTTTGCGCATGGAAACCACACAGGTTACGGGAAGTAAAGAGTAGGAATGTCTCGGAACTGGAACAAGTATTTGCCGTCTAGTCAACACCTGTGTTTGTGTGTGCGGTGAAAATCGTATACAGATAGTGCAAAGGAATAGAGGCATCAGGGAGAATGGTCTGTTGGATCTTGGGGTCTGCAAACGATTGGGTAATGTGACAGTAACGGCCCGCCCAAACAATTACTGCTTGGTTGAGCTTTAGTCATCCAAAAAGTGCATTTTGGGGATATTTTTTGAGTGATCAGAAGTTGTTGGGCAAAACAAAAGCAGTCCAACAAACACGAGTATAAAACCGTGTGGAAATGAGGCTTTGAACGCGTACCCCTCCGTGTAACCGTGAGCTTAACAAACAGCGACGTTTTCCAAAACTCTTTGGAGTGTAAATTGACTAGATTCGTTTTTTGGCCATAAACAAGTTTGACAAATACGTTGGTGGATTTTCACTTGTCATACACGCACACCTCGGAATCAATATTGGAAAGTAAGTGTGTTATCCAGTTGACGAAAGTACCAAGGAGTACTGAAAGACCGCCAGTTTTGTGAACTTTCACCTGACCGATGGAGCGTACCGGCTTCGGTCTGACAGACTGGTTTGGGAAGCTCCACTATGAACCGCGAAATGTGAACAAAACCCCATGATAAATACCATAGGTTCAGTATGTTGGCAGCTTGAGGTGAGAGAAATGTGAGGGGCTCGCTTTCCAAGAAGCGTTTTACGTCCAGCTACACATGCGGTGTCCAGAAGTGAGAGAAGTCGTCAATTTTTACCACTGTCTGCATATTTTGGAAATATTGTGTGCCAGTTTGGCTAAAAGCCACGGCAAAGCCATTCACGAAGCGGTAGTTTTAGTGTCAAAATTCGTAAGCAGACGGACTGAGAAAGTGTTCATGGATATACATGGCTGTAATACACCCGATGAAACACATGCTCGAGAATTCCCAGTATCCATTGTCATAAAGCCGGAATGCTTGTGACTTGAACGTGCGAGGTTGAATTATCTCTTTAGCTCCATGTTCTCCACTCGTCTGTTTCCAGAAGCCGATGGACACTGAAGTCTTGTGGATACAAATACATCAGATCATTCCTTTCACAAGCTCTCCCTAGTGTCGCGCACACCCTCCTCGGTACAACCGCCTTGACTTTGTTCTTGAAGGTCACCATAGAGTGGGGGTGCTCTAACTTGATTTACTTATTAAGTCAGCTCAGAACAGAGCTTCCCTTTGGAAACCCCGTTAAATATGGCTGCTGATCGATGTCAACGGCGCTCAGGCCGTAATTTGCTATTCAAATTGTTCGAATGAATGTCTGGAGGTGTAGACATCTAGGAATGATCGTGGAATCGAGCAGCATTTCACAATCAATCGGGTCAACGTTTGGATCGGATACCCAACGCTGCGAGCCGTGTGATTTTGTCCGCTTGAGCATGTGACTAAGAAAACCTAACAGGCTGAGAAACGTTGTGAGGACAGGTCCCGATTGTCAACAAACACAAGCTCGAAAAAAACTAACTGTAGCACACTTTCAAACATCCAGTACTCCAAAAAGTTAGACTATCACGATTCAGATAAATTTCAAATGAGTCATCCATCAACACCAAATCAATAGGTTCAGCTTGTTTACTTTTTCTTGAAAAGCAACAACTGATGTTACTAAACTGCTAAATCGATACTAAATATAAAAAAATAACTGACCGTGTTGCACCGAAAACCGGTATCGAGGTGGCACAAACACTCATATGAGCATGTCTAGTGTGGATCTGCAACTCGCCTAGTCATCCTATCAGGACGCCTTATTCAAATGATACACTGAACGGCCCCCCATCCCCGATCGATATTTCGCCCACACGCCTTCGCACACAGCTGAGCCCCGTCCTACGCTTACCAGCCATCCAAAGCTTCAAATACAGCGTCCCCAAAGATAAGTTACTTGCTTGAAGAATTAGTTTGAAGTCAAACTGAACAGAGACAACCAGACAAAGGAGTGCGGATAGCTCCTTTTCCTGTGACCGAACATACCAACAGGGTAAAAAACGCAGTCAGAAACCGAATACTCTACGCCAGCAAGGAGGACTGTTGTGTCTACAGAAATCGATCACTCCTGTGGAAGCTCGGCTTTCACAATGTAAAACCATGGGTTTCTATTAGTTTTACAAACAGCATTTTTCACCGTTCTTTGTACGCTTCATTGGACGCTCAAAGATGCTTGATCGTGATTGGCCAGCTATCTGGCTTTGAAGTGCTTGGAGTCGATCGATGTTGCCGACTGTTTTAAAATACAGTAGTGGCTGAAAATGAGCTTTGTAAACTGGATAGTCGAATCCCTGGTTCGCTTGTAGTGAGAAGCTCTATCAATTGATCGGAAAGTGGTTCCTTTTAGCCTTATCGCCATTGGCCGATACCAACCTGGAGGGCGATGGTCTGACCGTAGGTTCCGTGTTGTCTAGTCATCCCATGGGTTGAATTTCGGATGATAAATGAACGCAGACACCGTGGACTTGGATTGATGGCCGCTTCAATCGTACTTGACTGACAACTCATGCTAAAACCATATGCAACATCATAAAATATCATCAAATTCCTCACAGTTTTTGTATGTACCACTGCAAACCGTTTCTGAAATGAATTTGATCCGCTACAGATGATACTTGCCATTAGGTCAAGAATAATAACATGTAATCATCTGGCTGGATCGGGCTGTTGCCGCTGCGAGATGGTTCAAGTGGTTAGAGCGCGAATTTAATGACCGAAAGGTCCGTGGTTCGAACCCGATCTCTGCATCCCGACTTCTCCTGTCTAGGCTTCGGCAACCTGGCAGTATCCCTGCCCTCGTGTTTCCCCCGGGTGGCGTGGCAGCTAGGCACCGAAAGGGCGCTACAGCTGAAGGGTCTTTATTTATGCTGCTGCTCTTGGTTTGGATCATGTAGTTGATAGTAAAGCCCCCCATCCCCGATCGATATTTCGCCCACTGATGATGTTGATTATGATGATGATGATGACGATGATGATGATGATGACGATGATGATAATGATAATGATGATGACGATGATGATGGTGGTGCTGGTGATAAGTACACTTACGGTGGTGGCGGCGGAGGCGGTGGTTTGATGGACATGGTGATGACAGCGATAGGACTGATGAGTTTGTTTCTATCGTGATCCCAAAGTACATTCTTTCTAGAACGGACAAGTCCCGCATTCTTCTTGACCTCACCATCAAATTTCTTATAAGACTTGAGGGCATACCTGATACTTATGTCACCGAATCCAATAAACCCGCAAGAAAAGGCAGATTTTATTGTCCTGGCTAGGGATATTTCACTAGCATTAATTGGAATTCTCGTAATAATTGCATCAGAAGTCTAAGCGTAATGTGGCTTTCTGCCAGAACCAAACTGCTACAAACTCCGACGGAACCTTTCACCCTAAGGCCGATACAACACATTCGTAGGAGAATGTCGTTGAAGTTCACCGTGTTGCATGAAAGCCTCAACAACCTGACTCGATTTGTGTCTGCCCGTCATCAGGCAAATCTACCAGTTGCTCCTGAGGATATGGTATAACCTGGTAAATATCCATCAGAGGAGGAAAAACAACGCATCATCCAGTCAAAAAGGAACAGAAGTCTCATCACATCACTGACCTTACTAGCCAGGTAAGCCCCGTTGTACATTTCGAGTGCTGTCGAACCCCGAGTCAGGCTGCCCCCGTGAATCCATACCATCACTGGTCTTCCGGTTTTCGGGCCAAACAGAGCACTGCTTTCCAGCATGACTGTGGAGCCATTGGGATCGTCCACGGAACTGTGATTGTTCTCTCTGCTCCAGATGTTTAAGTAAAGACAATCCTCACTGAACTTGGTCTCCGGGACCCATACACGACTCGTTGGGAAGGACGTTTGATCTGGGGAAGGGGAAGAGGATGACAATGATGTTGTTGATTGGGGACACTTGTTCTTGTCTAATTCACTTCTGTGTAGATGCTTGAAGAACCTATACGAGGTGTCTTATAGTTAGATTTGTGTTTGGAAGACAAGTGTCTTGAGATTTGAATAGTTTTTTTCTGGCCACAGAGTTAGTGAACAATTGAAAAGTCTCCATTTTGGTAGCAACTCTTGGAAGATATTCTGAGTTATTCAAGGTTATTCGTCATAGGTTCAAATCGATCGATACCCAGTTCTCAATACACATGTCGACGGACTTGGTTGATTTTTTTAGTCTTGTCAATGGAACGGAGTTTGAAGTTGACCACTGCTTTAGTCAACTGATTTTGTGCTCTTCATTCGACTGCCAGATTTATGAGCGTCAAGTGTGGGCACACAGAGCAAAAATCATCAGCTACCTGGTTTACAAACAGGTGTGCACCCATGACAGATCAATGATTGCCTCCATGATTTAACACCCTGACCGCACTCCTACTGAATGAAACTAAACAGTTTTCGGTCCCATCGTAAATATGCAAAAAATTTTCTCCAAAAGTGAATAATGGTCGGCAGAGTTTTTTGGGGCAGCGCGAGACTCTGGGTAAGTTACAAAAGTTCTTCAAACCGAGCTGCGTGGTCTCTAGTGTGCAGTACTTCCAAGACGCACCTATCGTGTCAATCAAATAGACTGGACACTGATTACAGGATCTACCCAAGCGGATGTACAAAGTAATCAAGCACAACATCCTTTCACAAGACGGTTACATGACCCGGCCCTATGCTGACGAAAACAACTGGACTTCTCCAGTTCGCACCCACTTAGCAAACCTTGAGGATTTTATTTTTTTATGAATTCGTAAAATACCTTTTACCTTGTCTTTTTTAAATCACCACGCTATTGTTAACCATTACTTTAATCTCTGAGCATGCACTCATCTGATGGCGAGAGCCCGAAAAAATCAATCTTTGTTGTCTTATTACTCTAAAGAGTATTGCTCGCAGACCGGTAACCTGGGACCACCGTTCGTGATTGCATTAAAACCTGGAACATGTTCTTAACCATTGTCGATGCAAGTAACGTGTCATTATATAACGGCAATCCCCGTTACAGTGCCAACCTAGAGTCGGAAAAAGACTCGCCAACAAGGAACACGACAGCTATCTTGCAAACAAGCGAGTGCAAAAATTACAAGGTATTTAAAGCGCGCTTTTGACCTTGAATCCAGGCCGTCCGATCGGCGTTGGGTGATTGGTTGGCGTCACTTCTATGGCGGGCCAGAACACGAGTCATTGTCGGCCGTTGCTGACTGGCTGCTTGAGCGTCCAATCAACAACTGGCTATAGTGGCCCGGATGCTTGACGGCTTCCGTACTACGATTTTCGTGGAGTTTGAGGGTTTCGGCAAGTTTCGGGCATGTTGAGACTATTTTCAGGACGACATAACGGCCTATTGAATTTGCGCATTTATCGTTCAGTCTTTCAAATGTTGAATTTCGAGATTTTAGTAGGACATGTGAGACAAAGGGTTAAAAGCACTCTTGAGGCTTGATCGGCCATGGTCTTAGGTCGCCGTCAAAAGCCTACAAGTTAGCAATAGCTACGCTGACTGAACCATGTAGGTTGAGCGGCTCCTCTCCTGAAGTGAAATTCGCTGACAGGACTTGCTGCAAAAGATATGAGTAAGGTCGTGGCGCGACAAAACGAGGTAGTGTTACGTCATTACACTTTTGTTGTCAGCCCATCCAGTAGCGACTAATTCAGTTCTTTCGCGAGCTAAATGCGTTTGTGAACTTTTGATATGATTTTAACGAAAGACTCAGCCTAATCTCTGGTTCGTGGTATTCTCCGACTAAATGTGTCACACAAAATCTGCATCACGCTTCAGTTGGTACGATATTCTAGATATTGTGGAATGTTTTCCAGAATGAACACTCTTCGACTGCCAACGACCCGTTGCTGTCTTCTTAGAGCACATGAAGTAGGCGTTTCTGAAAACTTTACGTTCTAGTTGAACCCAAACTGTTCGCGATTCTCTAAAACCGGTCGTGGGCTATCGAACGGTTTTCGGCAACCTTGGGAGTAGTGTTCGTTCAAGATAATTTAGGTCCTCTTTTGGTAACCTCTTGACCTCATCTCACTGTCACACATCTTAATGAGAAAGAGGAAGAGGTGTTTCAGACCTCTGTGTTTTTATCGAACGTAATTACTACTGATAAAGCCAGGCTGGAGAATTGAAATTTAGCAGAATATTGTCCCAATAAGCTCAGATCGCCCAAAGATGCTTCAAAAGCACACAGAACGGTTGTTGAACCAGTGCTAAATCGAAAATGGGGTGCAGACACATATTCATCGCGCTACCGGGCTGAAGACCCGTTGTCTCTATTGTTATGAGGTCACCTGAGAACAGTTCTCATTGTCCAATCCTTCATCAGGATCATTTTGCATCAGCCAAGGAAGTATTGGGAGAAAGGAAAGTTGAAACAATAGGAGTAGTCAACCTATGACTTGATCAGGGCAGAAGGTGATGATCACGTGGGGAGACAAGTAGCTTCCCTAAGTGAGTTAGTGATCCTATGGTTTCTATGGCGTCGCCCGCAGTCTAAAGAAGGGACTTATTGCTACTAGGGGTTCTTTTTCTGAAAATGCGTCTTTCCTATAATTTCTGTAGCGGATTGCAGGAGAACCCACAGACGGTTAGTCCCTTGAAGATGGCCCAACTTGCAGCAAAAGCATACAGAACCACATGCAGCCTTTTAGAAGACATGGAAAACGAGTAATCAAACGTGAGAATTAGACGTTTTTGGGAGGTGAGTCAAAGTGAAGAAGCTGGGTGAATAAACAAATTATTTTTGAGCAAAATTTCTCTCTTGCCGGGGGGCGGAGCGGCTGTTTAACGCGGTCATGTTAGACAGGTATAGGACAGGTGTATCTGAGCTCCTTTTTTATTTGTATTGTATGCATAAACACTATGCATAAACCGTATGCGTTACCTGTAAATAAATAAATAAATAAATAATTTACTACAAATCTTATTCTGTTGTCGTTGTTGTTGTTTTGACCCGACAATTTCCATGCCGTTGTAACCTCAAGGCAATATGTTTTCAGATGTTTCCACAAACGAGCGATTCACCTGGGTTTCAGGCGAGTATCCCGTCAAAACCAAATTTGCTTGCAGATGAGTGTATTTCGCTTAAGAGATCCAGCTGGGTTCCAGGTGAGTCTCTGGAAAAACCAAATTTGCTTGCAGATGAGTGTATTTCGCTTAGTTTGTGGAATTTGGTTTCAAGTAGAACACAAGATTGACGGAAACTCGGGGACTGCGCCTACCTGATGAGCCCGAAGTGGAAGGGCGAAACCGGTCGTGGGCTATCGAACGGTTTTCGGCAACCTTGGGAGTAGTGTTCGTTCAAGATAATTTAGGTCCTCTTTTGGTAACCTCTTGACCTCATCTCACTGTCACACATCTTAATGAGAAAGAGGAAGAGGTGTTTCAGACCTCTGTGTTTTTATCGAACGTAATTACTACTGATAAAGCCAGGCTGGAGAATTGAAATTTAGCAGAATATTGTCCCAATAAGCTCAGATCGCCCAAAGATGCTTCAAAAGCAGCAACCTTATGAGTAGTGCATTACGTATTCGGTTGTTGTTGCTGCTGTTGTTGTTGTTGAGTTTGAAAGCATCTTTTCGGACATGTATTACCATTCAACGGAAAGTTCAAACACCCCTTAGGTGTCGAGTATCAGTTCACCATTGTTAGTTGACCGACGTTAGTGGGGTTTTTTTGTCGGTATCCTCGACGACACTTCAACCTTTATTACTACTATTAGTAGTAGTAGTATATGTGGTAACTTTGTGATTTCCTACTTTAATAACATACGCCTACGCGTTGCGAACGACGGTTCAACACAATCTTTTTCAACTTTGTGTAATTTTGATAGAGCTTTCAGCCCTTGGGTTATTAATAACTTGATATAATAAGTAGAAAAGGTTGTTGTTGCAAGATAGCTCAGTGGTTGGAGCGCGAATTCAATGATCGGAAAGTCCGTGGTTCGAACCCCGACCTATGCATCTCAATTTCTTCTTCTGGCAGTACTTCAGCCCTCGTGCTTCCTTCTGGTAACATGGCAGTTTGGCACCGAAAGGGTGTTACAGCGAGATATAACAGTATTTGGGAGAGTAGCCTCTTTGGAGTTGAAAAATGCAGTTACTAATTCCATTTACTTAACTAAAAGTTTGGATTAACATGGAGAGCGAGAAGACACGTTGGAAGATATCGTAGAAACAATCTAGAAGGAAATATGTACGATCGTTTGATGCAGAACCAGGATGGGACCATGGCCTAAGTACAACAAGTGGTGTTAGCTAGCTACCAAGGCCATAATAAAGCGCAAACATGTTTCAAGTATAACTTGAAGTCCTACGGTGAATGACAGATTAGAGTAACCAGCTTTTTTTTAAATGCGCTTGGCGGTCGATGACATCTGCTTCCGGGGCTTGACTGATGTTCGGCATCCGCCTTGCTAATGCAGCCTGCGTTTGGTGCCCAGTTGCGGTTAGCAAGAGCAACTGGCCAGTTGATGTGGGGAAGGAGCTTGTGCATCTGGCCCGGGAATTGGCCGACGCGCCACTGGTCACGTTGCAGTCGCAGTAGAGGTATGATTCACCTGTGAAGCAACTGCAGACTAAAGTGGACCAACTAGTCAAACAGCTTGTGGCCACTAAGACGGAATCTTGGAGGCACGCTCGAACGAGCCGATGCTACAAGTGTGGCATACCTGACCACAGGAAGAATCAATGTCGTCGTACCCGACCACTTGTAAATAATAAAACTTTGAATTACTCCTCCTTTCTCGGGTGGGTTGCGATTAGTGCAGTGACACAAGCTACGATACAGGCCATTATTGAGATAGACGGGATACAGGAGCAGGGGTATAGCTGAGACGGAGAGATGTTTACTGTTGCAACGAACGCTAAGGACGGCGGTATCGCCGCAATCCTAAAGCAGAGAAATGGAGTCATCGAATATACCAGTCGCGTCCTGGGTAACGCTGAGCAGAAGTACTCAACTATTGAGAAGGAATGTTTAGCGATCGTCTGGGCCCTGAATAAGTGATAACAATGGCTACTTGGACAAGGATTTCATTTCGGGACCGATCACAAACAACTGGAGTGGATCAGGACCACCAGAGATCCTCTCAGAAGGCTCGCGCGCCGGGAACTCCGGTTGCAAGAGTACGACCTCACGATCCGGCACATGCTACGGAAGGAAGACCACCTGGCTGATTGGCTGTCGAGACCAGAGTCTGAAGATGAGGCCCCCAGGCTGATGATTGGTGCCAATAGCCTTGTCGTCGATCTGGATCCCGGAAGGTTGGTGCAACTTCAACGGCAGAATTCTGTGGTATGAAAGTTTGAAGCCACCTTGTTGGATGGGAGGAATATTGAGAACGAAGAGGGAGACAAGGAGTTGGAAACGTTCCAGAGTCATTTCGATAGGGTGAGTTTGAGTGCAGATGGCATAATTTCCTGGAACGCCGCCGATTCTGATGTTGTGCTGCCCAGGATACCTCGAGTCTTGAGAAGGAAGCTGACCGTCGAATGCCAGGAGATAGCGCACACAGGGAGCACCAAGACGTACGACTTATTTCGGCAGAGGGCCTACTGGCCCGGGATGAGAAGTGAGGTGATGGGTTGTGTTCCCGCTGATGAGAAGGGATAAGACAGGAGCAACCCATCCCACGGAGGAACCCATTCCGGTCTCAGAAATCGGCGAGTTATGGTCCGTTGGCTTCATGAGCCCCTTTCCGGTGACGACCAGTGGAAGTCATTATATCGTGGAAATGACGGAAAACCTGTCGCGGTGGATCGAGGCGGCAGCCGTGCCAAGTCAGCGGGCGACGACGATTAGCGGAGTGGTAATACAGCACATCGTGGCCAGCCCCTAACGGATCAGAGGCATTGCTTTGAGAGCAAAGAGTTGCTTGCAGAAGCCGGACATCAGACGAATAAGGACGGCACCATAGCACCCGCAAAAAATGGTCCAACTGAACGCAATAACCGAACGATCAAGGAGTGGCTGGCGGCCAAAGGAGGTGACTGGAAAACAACCTGCTGATGGTGTTGCTAGCTCATCGTGCGTCCATACAGCCAACCACAGGCAAGTCCCCGTTTATGGTGATGTACGGTCGACATCCGCGCCTTCCGGTTGATCAGGAAATTGGATTGTGGCCGACAACACGCTTGTCTCCGGAGGAGCTAGATGAAGAGAGGAGGAAAGCTCGAGAAAACTTGACCACCGTTCAGGAAAGGACTAGGCAGAAAACGGCAAGTAGAAAGGCACGATCATTCCCCATAGGCGCGAAGGTCAAGTGGAAGGATCATCAGAATCCTGGAAGGGGTGGATTGGGGTCGCGGAAGCTGGGCAGTCGGTGACAAGGTCCGTTTGTCGTGACCGGCCGCCGGAGGAACGTCCATACAATTCAAGAACGTCGGGGATCGAAAGAAGTAAATGGGACTCAGCTTCGGAAGTGGCATGATACACCCAAAGAGCTGCTGAATGGACCAGCTCCTGAGGCCGACCTAACGGAGGTAAATGGAAATCGGTGGCATGCAAGCGACCTTTAAAGGGAGAAGGCTGTGTAATGGCGGATACTGCTGATGAGGCATGCGAGTAGTATGTGGTTTTCTCGTAACTCCGCCTCGCGTCTAGTGGAAGGTGGGATTTATTACGGAACCTGTGGAACTGCTTTGCAGCGTTCGTTTACAACTACGTGAGAGTCAATGAATATCCACGAAAGTTCAAGAAGATACGTGAAGATGTTGAATTTTTAAAAATAAGATGCATATGATACGTTTACTTTTCCTGTCCAATAGTTTGTAGCCGTTAAGTTGGTGTGTGCTACTAAAGGACTTCACGGCAAGGGGTTTTCCTTCTCACACTAGTAAACATGATGGAAAAACTAATACTCTTTGGAGCAACAGAAGGAAAGCTATTTGAGCGGTTTGCTTGTTGCGTGGGCTGGCTGCTTTCAGCGCTACCAGACATCTGATTGGTTTATTTCCGGCACGGCCTTCATAGGTGCTCTTCCAAGGTAGAAAGCGGAATGCACCTATTTGGTAAACCACGAGAAGAAGACTAAAGCTGTATTGGCCGCGTCATATAAAAAAACATGCTTCGATTTCTCGAATGGTGCGTCCTTCGTGCAGCGAATTCACGAACGAAAGATTCATCTGGGTTCCCCGTTAGCACCAAAATCACTTGAAGTTGATTGTGTTTTGCCCGCATTGAGGTTTGTTTGGGTTTAAAACGAAACGTCATCTTCCTATGGTTCATTAACTTGTGGAATTTCGTGCACATATGTCGGGCGGGCTGGAATGTCCACGCAGTGAAACTGTGGCTGCTTCATAGAACATCAGAAGGCAGAATAAATTCGGTCCAATGGAACGATATGCTTTTCTGTGTTCAGTCCAATGTGCACAGTCCAATGAATCGCGCCACTCCGGTTTCCGGAAACAAGCAGAAACGAGCACAAACTCCAGCATCAATTTACTGACAACATTATAAAATTTAAAGAAATTTCTGCCCACGACAGGCAGTCGAAAAAAGTCGGGTGATAGCTTGCAACGGTGGGCTACCTTCAATCTGTCAGGAGGTACTACCAATGGGTGCCAGCCCATCTCTGTTTGCCGGGATGACAGGTGACTACGTGTTCCGGTGTCCCCCTCGGCCTGTGTGTACTCGATGGACCAGCCCCTAAAGGTATAAAGAGCTTATCGTTGGTCCCGAAGGCCAAGTGTCCGATGCAGCATTCTTCTGGCAACTGATGGAATCCAGGTGGGTTTGACGTGTTTCCTAAAATCACCACTATACGGGCTCTTTCTACTGCCGTGTGAACATGAAGGCAATCAGCTTAAAAACTAAGAAAAGATTAAGCTACTCACGAAAAAAAATGCCTAGAAACCGCACTTATTCAAACTAAGGTCACAGCCTATTTTGCGTCAGCATTGCTTCAACCGCTGTTTACGTGAATGAACAAACTTCCACACCTGTCAGGATATCGATCCTGGTGAAATCCCCACTTTTCTTACCTTCTTTTCAATCTAAGTTTACCAGATTCCAAGACTTACAAAAAAAACAACTTCAGCCTTAGCCTACGACATGAGTTTACGGAAAGTTCGCAATGCATCCCGAATGTTTTGTTCCAAAACACAATCAAGGCTTGGGAGTCCTGCGTTTTCAAAGCTATTCAAAAAATCTGTCGCGAACGAAACAACTTCTCCTGACTGATACTGATGGAATTTATACAGTTTTTCTTCATAAAGTACACCATTTATAAGGCTAAAGAAAGCTCTCCGACAGAGAAATCCAATATACCATCACGGTTTTTATTCACGGGCTTTTGCTCCCGATACTTCTCACCAGTGTTGCGCAAAACACAACGAGCAGAACAGCTTTCTTCATAAGAGTGTTTTACCTCTATATATTCACATAAAATTCACCTCAAATCACAATCGATTCTGAGCACTCTGCACGAAAATTTCTAGCTGTGCTCAGCCAACTCTCCAATTTTTCGGAAGGGATCTCACAAACACATTTTAAGGTGCTCAGCCAACTCTCCAATTTTTCGGAATGGATCTCATAAACACATTTTAAAACTGTTCACCAAATTGTTGCTCGGTGGACTTGAAATGAGCAGCTGAGGGAAACTTTCGGTGCTACTGTGAACGACTGAAAATAACTTGGACCGTGAACATAGAAACACTGGGCAATAAAATCCGATTTTCCACAGCTTATCAGGGTGAATTCGCAGTGTGTTGCCAACCCAAATTTTTATGACTTGGAAAATTGTTTTGGCGACGCATTCTGGTTTGATACTACTAACAGTAGTAGAGAATTTTTAGAAAAACCCATCGAAACGGGACGATCATCATCATCGCCATTCTTACCGTTTAACTATTTCCTAGCCGACGTTAATTCTACTTGTTTTTTGGCCCACTTAATCCACCTTAAGTCCTCTGTGTCCCTGGCTCTCTGTATCAACTTATCCTGTTTCATCTCGAACGCGATTACTTAAATTTCAACTCAACGATCACGGCGGTTGTTGTTTTTTTCTAATTTGAAACAAAAAAATCGAACGCGGTAAATGTGTGGACGGTTCTTCCTCAAACGGACGAGTGGAGTAGCGACATTCGCGCTAATTTTTCCTCATCCTCGAGTGGACGTGTACGCACGTGATTGTGCGTTTATGCGTCCTTGCCTGGAAATCTCCCCCTAGTCCATTTGTCTTAGCGACTGGACTCGTGACGCGCGGTTGGAGACGTTGGATTTGTTTGGGTTGTTTGTGTGTTAGTTCACCAATGAGTGTGCGTGTCTGTGTATACGTCTGCGCTTGTAAGCACGGCAGAATCGATATACATCAGTCATGGAAAGCGACATCAGAAGATGATTTCCAAGTCGAGTGAACTTGTTAGATAAACGAGATCTCCAAACAGCATCGCTGATATGCTCGACTCATAAACTAGGGGTAGAAATTCATCTTATCAGGTGACCTTTCTGAGACTCTAGGGAGTCAGCGAATCGGAGAAATGGATGTGAACTGAGTGTGGGAGATTAAAACAAACATCACAAACAGGCTTTAACTGAATCAAAATGATGTTTCCGAAAGCAATTAGCAAGAACCTCGAGGCAGAACATAATTGTTTCTCAACTTGTCAAATTCATCGTTATGCAAACAGCTCCGGTTTCTCAGATCCTAGTTTTCTTGCTAACATTGTCCCATCTGAAGTTCACTTATACCGTGACACAAATTTCCCTCTTACAAAAGTGCATGAACATTAGCGCAACGGAACATACTACTCATAGTGTTGCTGAAAACTCCCGGTTTCGCTCATCTTATCAGACAGGCGCATTGTTCGAGCTTCCGTCAAATTTTTGTTCCCGTGAACCCAAGTTGCGCGAAATTCCCCATGCCAATCCAGCTCTCACGAGGAAATCATTTGAATCCAAGAATATCACAAACGAGAGACTCAGCCGGGATCCAGGTGGATCTTTAGTGAGAACCAATTTATTGTACAAACGCATATAGTTGACGGATTTCGTGCGAGTTGCGTTCACATGGACGGAAACTCGGGGACTGTGCCTACCTACTGAGCCCCAAGAACGGCAAAACCGGTCGTGGGCTGGCCAACATTTTTCAGCAACCAACTGAGTAGTATGCCTTCATGAAATGTACTGCGATATCTTGAACGTCATACGAACTGGAACCCGGGGCACTCTTGGTGCAACATATTCAACTGAAGAATATCATAGAAACGAGGTTCAGCCAGGATTCAGTTGGGTCTTCCCTGAGAACCACATTGATGAGTAAATTGGGGTATTTGGTAAATTTATTGACTTCGTTGGCGTGTCGCATAACAGTAGGCTTGTTCTTCCGCATCAGAATCACAAGTTTTATTCGCTTTGTGGACAAGATAGTTTTTCAGCGGTATGCAAATCAGACGTTTGGAAAAACCTACAACATGGTTCGTCTAATAGTGGACAGAAGCACACGGTAGTTACGCTATGAATGAAGGTAAACGATAAAGCAGCAATCCAGTTTCTATCGGTTTCGTCATTATTTTCACCTGACGTGCGGATAAACGTTTGAATATCAAACCGATATTTGACTTTTCAGTTTTATCAGACTATGTAGGTGGCTATAGGAAAGGGGGAGAAAGGGAAACCACTGCAAGGTCGCTCTTTACTGAGGTTGAATGCAGTAGGGACGTACTGCAGATACAGTTTACTTCCCCTCCGAAGAATTCATCCATCAGAAAAAGCCATTTACGGTAAACGACTTGAAATGGTCCCTTCTGTTTAAACAGCTTAATTGTGGTCGATAAAACAAAGATGGGCGGTAGCTGCTGCGAAGCTGGTCCATTGAATGTTCTGCATAGACGTACCCTTCATGGATGACTTTATGGCTGTGGTTTTTCACCTTGAATGTAACAGTTATAAGTAGTGGTAAATATACTTCGTCATCACCAGGAACCACACGCCTTTCCAATGGAGATTTACACTGAACTTCTAAACGAAGTCGTCTATGAGTGCACTCACAATGTCTGCAAACGCCATTATCTGATCTAGAAGTCGTTGTGGTTTGCCTCCATTTAGAAAACAGTCTGTAGAAGAGGTTTGCCCACAAGCGATGCATCAAAAATGCCAATGGGTTTTCAACAACCGAGAAACTAGGTATTTGCTTCATTGCGTTGTCAATCATGTATTCCTTTGTACCGAATAAAAACCAATTATCTACCTTACCGGTGAAGCTGGAAGTGTGCTGGAGTATTCTAATTAGCTCCTTTAAAGCCAAGATACAAAAATTGGGTTATCTCATCTGAGATCGATAAAAACGGATCTCGTCAAACAACTTATCCGTGATGTCTTTCGTGTTTCTTCCGGATTATTGCCAGATGATTGCAAGATTAAACTCAGTCTTTTCAGGGACGAACCCTTTGTATTTTTCAACGAGCACTCATCATTTTTGAAGGCGATCAGATAGGCCTGTGGTCGGCTCCAGCAGCCAGTCAGATTTTAATCAAAAACCGCTTTGAATTTTGATCGATTTTTGCGCCAGACAATCCATTTAGAAGCCCGCCTATTGGATGCAACGTAGTACAGACACTTTAATCCTATCAGTTACTTTGTGTACTGCTCGTTCGAAAAGTCACCTTTTCGTCTAGACACAACCACTGTGATTAGCTTTCATCAAGGCTGCGAGGCGGTCTACTCAAATAGTGCTCGTCGACAGTGTATCAACTTAGCTTTGCCAGGACGTTTGAAAGAAGAACCCGCTACTGTTAACTCACTGGCGTATTCCGGACTCAGCCGAACAATCGATATCCGATCTCTCGTGCGGCGACCCAACGGCTGTCACACTTTCTCAGCGCAATTCGTTTCGGGCAGCCAATCAGAAGGAGACATCTTGGGGGTGGACGTGGGTGGACACCTTGTTGGTGTCCAACTGTTATCCGGGTGCTGCAATGTCACGGTTTAGGCCAAAACGACATGCCCACATTACAAATAACCTTCAGCCCGCGACAGTCCCAGAAACTCAGCTAGTAAAATAAATCGATGGACATCTTTTCGCCCAACCCATATGTTTTCGAATTGCCACAGAAGGTGTGTAAATTGGCAATGTATCGAATTACCGGTACAGCTCTGGTGTTGTGCAGCTTGGTTGAATATCACCGAGGGTGGTAATTTTCTTGCAAATGTTTTGTCACCAATTGTGAGGACACCATGAGTGCACAGTTGAGTGCGTGCTTCCTCCTCACTTGCTTGTGCCTATATGCTTTAAAAAACTACGGGATATCTCTTGATGTGCTTAGATTATTGAGGAACAGGGGGGGGGGCGAAATAGCCCAGTGGACGAGGCGTGGATTTACTGACCGGAAGGACCGTGGTTCGAACCCAAACCTTGCATCTCGAATTGGACAACCTGGCAGTATATCAGCCCGCATGCTTCCTTCGGGTGGCATGGCACCTATGCACCGAAAGGGTGTTTCAGCTGATCGATTTATTATTTAGTGGAATTTAAGTCGTCCGATTACGATTATAATCCGGTAGCTTTCTCCATCATCTCCAATAAGTTCCGCAGTCGTTTGTTCAACAGTATCCCCGATAAACACCACCAACTAATAACGAGTTCAGAAACCTCTTACCTTCCTCCCCTCTGTTATATTCTACTCCTGAGATTAATGAGGGTTCAAGTAGGCCATAAGATTGACGGCAACTCGGAGACTGCAACGACTTGATGAGCCTTAAGAAGGGCGAAACCGGTCGTGGACTGTCGAAGAATTTTCAGTAACCTTATGAGTAGTATATTACGTATATACATACATCACGATATCTCGAATATCTTAGCAGCTGGAACGTGAGGCGGCCTGGTGCAGCACATTCAGTTGCCTGGAAACATCACAAACAGGAGGTTCAGCTAGGTTCCAGGTGAGTCACTCACAAAACCAAATTGATTCGCAAATGAGTGTATTTATCGAAGAATTGTAGTTATTTCGTTTCAGGCTGGTTTCGTATTCAACTTGCTTTTGCCCGATTCGACTTCGATTTTTTAACATTAACAAAGAGAGCTTTGTGGGGTCACAGATTTTAAGAATTTCGTATTCCTTTTCTGCATCTCGGGGAAACAAACAGGGTTTAGAAACCAAGTTGAGTAAGTAAGTGTTGGGGCCGAATGGGCCCAACTGAGTTTCACCTTCCTACTGGCTGTTCAGTTAAGTTTGGAGGAATCGGTCAGGTTAGGAGTTACCAGCTGTTGAGGTATGTGACATTTTTTCGATTCATTATTAGCAATAAAGCAATACCTCATCCATCCCCACTTTTTCATCACATTCGATATTCGCCTAGCCGGTAGGCTTTCAAAAGAATCTCGCGGTAAGGCAGATGGTTTTCCGAAAGAGCAGCATCCCGCATATGAACAGTACATGAGTTTTAGGAATACAGGATTTAAATTCTTTCAGACAACACCAAGGCATTTTTGGAGTATGGACTCATCTGTCCTTGAGAACAATCCATCCTGTGAAAAGGTATACTCAAGAGTGAAAAGATGGCTGCCTTGCATTTCTGTTATTCCCACCGCATATCGTATAGACGTAATGCACTACTCATAAGGTTGTTGAAAAGACGTCGACAGCCCACGACCGGTTTCGCCCTTCCACTTCGGGCTCATCAGGTAGGCGCAGTCCCCGAGTTCCCGTCAACCTTATGTTCTACTTGAAACCAAATTGCACGAAATTAGCGAAATACACTCATTTGCAAA